>OY998157.1:14533304-15056409 GCA_963921925.1 Sphagnum tenellum
CTCTTGTGATTAAAATATTAGTAAAAAATACATGTTTTTCTTCTAATGGAAAGGAGGGAAAATAAAATTTGCCTACAATTTGGTGGTGTTTGACTTGGATTTCGCAATGGTGGATCATTAGTTGCTATAATATTATGTTGCTAAAAGCTATAAGCATTTTTAGTCTTTAGGCGCCCGCTTACCCTTCCTCTCCTAGACAATGAATCACCAACACCTTTTGCCCCCTTACCCCATCCCCTTCTAGGTACTAGTTGTCCGTATGAATTTTCTCCTACCTAGGTTTTCAAAATGTTCTTTTTCAACACTTTTACTTTAGCAGTAGGGATGAGAATTTGGTTTATTTTATTTTTCTTTGACCCTATGAAGGATGATGAGGAGTTTTACTTGCAATTACAAAACATTCAACAATAAACTATTAAATGTGTTGAGGTTTATTATGAACACTTATTGAAATAGCTAGTTGTTTACAAGTTAAAACAATAGATGTTTTCCTCACTATTGTTTTTAGAATAGGACTATTACCTTACTTCAGATTAATAACAATAAGAATGAAACAAGATACATTGATTGAACACAAGGAAGTTGTTGTAGTTTGTGATTAGAATGCAACCTTGTTAAATTGAGTTAGAATGTTTTAACTACTAATGACACCAAAAGCTAACATAATTATGTTTAATCCAGTAATACATGTTACAATTAAATTTACATCTACATGTGTTAACTATAGTAAAATAGGTCATATTCTTGAAACCTGTCATAATTGGAAGAAAGAAGTTCTACTAGTATCAACTGTCGTAGTTAAGTTTATAAAACTTGTAACATGATCTAATGCATAACCTATTAAACCTTTCAGAATACACTTACATTATCCTTGTATTATATGTTTTAGTGTTGATTATCGATTTGGAAATTGTAGGAAAATTGAAATACAAAATATGTTCACAACCAAACTTTTTAGTTTTTGTACAGTGGCATGTAAGCCTTTTAAATTGATAATGTTCCAATAAATGTGGTAGTTGCTATCATTCTTCACAACCAACAACCAAAACAACAAGTGTTGAAAGATCAAGAAACAATTAAAGCCTAAAAAATAACATACTAGCAAAAGGAAGAATATCTATGTGATTCATTTGTTGAAACCGTGAAATAACTACAACATAGTGAAAATGAGTAATTGACCATTACAAGACCTAAGGAATCATTGTAGAGTAATTGGGTTGGATTCTTTGAAAATTATATTGCAAATCATACAATTGAAAAAAATCAAACCAATGAAATGCCTTTACAACATGTGTCCTTACAACCTCAAAAAATGAAATTTATTGCTTTCAAAATTTTCATATGACTTATAATATAATAAAAAACCTTTAATGAACATGGCCAAAAATAAATGTAAGCATTATTTATCCATTACAAAATTGACATTAATTGCATTACTTTTTATTCATTAATGTTTTTGAAAAAAAATGATATAATTAATTTAAAGGACTTGAAAAGATATATATATATACTTCTGAATTATTATTTATTAATTTATTAATTTAACATGACATTATTTCATCTATTGGCATATAACAATCCATTACAACTAGTGTGGCATGTGCCATTGGCCCAAGTGTTACCATGTCCTCAACTGATTTTTCCTTCCAAAACTTGGTATTTTGGAATTTATTTGAATTTTCAGCAACAAAACTCGTTTAAAAATCAACATTTCCCATAATCTAAATCCAAATCTTACCAAATAAATTCCATTAAATCCTGCTTATCAAGATCTTTCCAACAACACTAAAGGCACATTCCAATTCCACCGAAATTTTCAACTACAATTTAATTGAATTTTCAATGAAAAAGTCATTCGATATTTAAAAACTTTTGCATCGCAAGTCCAAATGTCATGGAACCAAGCCCATGCACCCCTCATTGAAAGCTTTCCAACAACACCAAGAACACAATCTAAAACATCCCAATTCGGTGAATTTCATAACTAAATGTCAAAACAAAACAAAATAAACTACTTGAATTCAAAGATAGATTATAATGATGCAATTTTTTTTAAAAAACCCAAAGTTGTCCTTTAAAGTGGTTTTAAAGTCCTATACACTCCTCTTTAGAACCCCAATTGTGAATGAACCCATGCTTGGATTTCAAAAATTATTCCCCATGAATATAGAAAGGTTACTTTGTGCAATCATGATAGTAGTTTACATAAGTTTTGGAAAGTAAATGGTAACGATTTTTTCAAAAAGTTGATACAACATCTTTAACTTTTAAAAAAAATTCTATATGACATTTGCTACACTTTTGTAGTTCAAAAGATCAATCTCACAAGGCATCACCTTTTTTTTTGGGATCTACTTGTCATATTTTATTTTATTTTGCTTCAATGGACTATTTTATTGGCATACTTTAGCATGTTTTGACCCCACATTTTTCGCAAAGCCATAATATAAACCTTCACATACTAGTATAATGAAAAAATTAAAGATTTCTTCAGAGATTTTTTTTCAAAATATTTCAAGTTGTTCCATATTAAGCAACCATCTAAAGAGGCACCATTGGCTTCTATTAGCATGGTTGGACCCAATAACACAAGCCACTCCAAATGTGAGCACCAAATAATTTTTCATGTTTTGTAACTTGGTAACTACTTTATTTTTTTTTAAACTATAAAAAAATTTCTTTAATATATTGTGGTGTAGTGTGAAAGGAGGTTGTCTAACTAGTATGCAATCTGATCTAACCCTGGGTTCTAGACATAATTGCATCAATCGACTTGTTGTGACGGCGCCCCATCATTGTTGCATGGAAATGCATGGTTGTCTTGTTTCTGAGCTATGTGGTGTGTGTAAGATTGGGGATGGCAGCTGGCATTGATGGAGCTAGATTTATGAAGGTGGCAAGGCTGTGGACAGAGAAGGGGAATGGAACGGCGTTGGAAGATTTGGAGAAGCTTCTGGAGGAAGCCAACGGAGGCCTGGAAGAAAAGATCAGAAGTCTGTTTTTCTTATGGAGAGGGGATTGGAAGAAGGAATGGAGAGGAGGAAAGTGGCAGAATGGAGAACCAGGATTAGCATTACAGGCTGATAGAGAGAGCGGAGGAAAGCTCTTGAATTTTGTACTTGTCAGCAGTAAGGTTTGTCTGTTTTTGGAAGGCAGACAATGTTGTGATGAGGTAAGTTGAGGGGCAGAAGCAGATTGCAAAGAGAGCTAGAGACGGGGAGAAATTTTGAGGAAGATAGAAGGAAAGAGAAGAGTAAGTAGCTCAGTAGCAGAGAGTTTTGGCCATGATCGTGATCTTTCGCTGCGTCTGATATGTGGTCTAGCTCATTGCTGCAGGAGGACATAGAAGAGAGAGAGAGAGTAAGAACTGGAGGGATAATAAGATCCTCTTGTTTGTAAGAAACTATGTTCGAGGGCAATGCTTGTGCTCTCCGACTATGTATATAATCTGTGAATGAGATTCGAACATTTTCTCTGATGCATCTGTGTGTAAGGCATGACCAGAGCTATGTGTTGTGTCGAGCGTTGTGTTGCTGAGTCTGTCGGTCTTCAAGTTGCAAGTAGATCAGTGAGCGATAGCAGGAAGATAGTCCAAGTCAGGAGAGGTTAGGTGTCTGTAGATGTGAAGCAGATGAGTAGAGCATGAGAACCAGGGTCCGTGGGAGGTAGCGTATGGGCTGTAGGATTTCTGGACCCTCACTTTTGGTATCAGAGCTAGTTCTGATGTTGAAACCTGATACAACCTGTGGATGTTGGGTTGAACAATGAAATAAGGGTCATGTCTTCCTCAAGTGGTGAGGAAATCCTTGTAGAGCAAGTGACGCAAGAGATTAGAGAGCAACGGTTAGTTAGGAGGTTTGATTTTTGGACTGTGCGGAGTGGACCACAAATAGGAGCCGCGATTCTGCGTTTTCTAGGTTTTGGGGTGGTTAGGCTTGTAGGTATAGATCCAGCCCAAGCTCGAGTAGGAGACATCGCCGTGGAGATAGCCCACAGTGGGTTCCACACCTGTGCACGGGTTTGGCTGAAAGCTGTAGATGGAACACGAGGGTGGATATGGATCTCAAAACTACAGACGAGTTTCTACTTCACCTCCTACCTTGCATAGGGTTGCTCCCGAATTAGCAGAGAGACAATGCAGAAAACCTAGATTAGGGGACATTTCGATCCCTAAATTGGAGGTGTCACCAAATCACTTTGCAAGATTGTATATACCCGATGTTGAAGACTTGTTCCAGCAAGGAGATCGTTTGATTCGGGTGGAGCATAGCGGGTCAAGATCTCGTCTCATTAGCTGGAGGATCTGGCGGAACCAGGAAGGACCATGGAGATTCCAACAGGAGTCATCGGATGAACATCATTTTTCTATTGTTCCATCAAATTTCAAACCTTTGAAACCAATACATGAAGGAGCACAATCCGAATTTGCTCCATGACTTGGATGTGTTTTGCTGGCATTTCAATGATCAGAATTGTGATGTAGAAGCCAAGATCCTGATTATTTTTGGTGTGCATCTGTAATTTTTGATTGAAGGATTTTTTTTTATTTTTGTGGAGGGGACTGTGGCATTCTTGTTGTGTTGCAGAACCTTTAGGAGATGACGAGTCCACAGGGGTTGGACAATTTGTTTTGGGGACGTGACTATGAGGACGTCACTGACTGGGCTGAGCGATTGACCATGGCTGCCGAGGTCCGTGATCTCACTCTAGACAAATTATTCAAGATTGCTAAGCTGAACCTGCGTGGTCGTGCGAAAGAATGGTTTCAAAGACTTCAGCCTGCGCCTACTGACTGGGCTGATCTACGGACTTTGATGATCCAAAAGTATGGTAATATAGATGCTGATGACATTCGAATGAAAATGGATGTCATCAAACAAGAACCCAAGGAGCGGGTTCAGAAGTATTTCAAGCGCCTCGACAAGTTGTTCCAGAGAGGCATAATACCAGACGTGGAGCAGAGGAGGAGATTCCTGGCCAAACTGAGGCCAGAAATCCGGAAATTATGTGTTGTGAGAGTATTTGCAGACATCAGGGAGTTGGTGGCTGCTGCGATTGAGGTGGAGAGAGTTTTAGGAGAACTGGGTGAAACAGCATTCGAGCCTCTTAAGGAGGAACGGGAAGAGGGGACCGAAGAGAACACTATGGAGAAACAGGTTGCTGCTTTAAACAACACCCTGATTAATTTCTTTAAAGGAAATGGGCCAGCTCCGCATCTACATCCTCTTCCAATGTGTTAGGAGTATGCCATATCTGTCAAGCAAGAGATCACAACGCCACCACCTGTCCGAGGCTCAATGAAGCACGGCCGAAATGCGCTAAGTGCAATATGCCGCATAGGACGGAGAATTGTGGAATCAAGTGTACCTTTTGCACAGGTCTGGGGCACTCGGAGGATCGTTGTTGGGAGAAGCCCAAGGATGGGAAGACGCATACTGGGACGGCGAACTTTGTAGAAGTTCTATTGAATGATGAAGAAGCAACACTGCAGCAACTTAACAGGTTGTGTGGCAATGAAAAAGTATTTTCATATACGCGGGTACCACGAAGACGAGTTCCTATTGAGGTGGCACCAACAGCCAATGCCCCCTCTCTTGAGATTGAGGAAGAAGGTATGAGGATGAATCAGGAGACCACATTCAAATCAAAAATACTTTCACATTTTATAAAAGGGAAGATTGCTCTTAGTCCAATGGAGACAGTTTTGATGATTCATGGGGAGCTGGAGCATTTGGAGAACTTGGTAAAGCTCATTCGCAGGAAGAAGGATGCAGAATTGATGAGTGATTAGGTCTCGGTTGTTTCATTTGTTCTGGCAATTAGGCGAATCTGTGTAAACAAGACCAACAGGAGCAAGACACTCCATTTGCCGGTGGAGATAAACAGGTATATCATAGAAGGACTCGTAGACACAGGGGCATCGATGTTTGTAATGGCTGCCGCTGTGGTGAGGGAAATGGGGATGATGCATTCAGTCGTCGGCTCTGAGAGCTACAAGATGGCATCAGGGGTCGTGACGCAGGCCCTAGGACGGATCGATGAGGTACCAGTAAGTGTTGGAGGTGTTCATTGTACCATGACCTTCATGGTGGTGGATACAGATAGTTATGATGTATTGCTTAGCCTGGACTTCTTGATGAAGATCGGAGCTGTCGTGGATGTGGAGAGAGGATTCATCCAGATAAGAAGAGGACCAGGGACCAATGTGGAGGTATTACCATTGACTACAGTGAATTTGCTGCAGAGTGTGAGTGTGGAGTCTCGGGAGCAGGATGCTGCTGTTAACATGAAAGGCACATCATGTGAAACTTTGGAAGTAAATCTTGAGAAATTGTCATTGGGTAGCTCTGATGTGGACAAACAGGGGAATGTGTCAGAATCAGTATCCGATACTGATACGGATGATGATAGTGAAGAGGGATTACAACCAGTGGAGCAGATTGATGAAGCATCCGAATTCGGGAACACCGAATTTGAAGAACTGGTATTGCAGGAGGGACCAGAGCAAATTTTGAAGTTGACGCTGCAAGATCAAACCGATGAATTCATGAAGGAAGAGATCTCAGAGTTTGATGATTATGGTGATTGGATACAATGGGTGTCTGATGTGGAGGAGCGGGGGACATGCAACAGGGAATCTGTAGTGTGTACAGAATTACCTGCTGTATTGCAAACCCATCGACCAACTAAGGATGAGAATCCTTCTGGGCGATTAACATTATCATCCAAATGCTCAAATGTGAGCACAAGATGGGAAGAAATCTCTAAGAAAATTCGGATTGATCACGATCTAGGAGAGGAGAGGAAACAACAACTCTGGGAGATGCTAGGGAGTTATCAAGACGTGTTCGCATGGAGCAAGAGAGAGTTGGGTTGTTGCACCATGGGTGAACACAGTATTGATATGCAAGGATTTCCGCCTTGCAATATGTCTCCGGGCCGTCTGTCTTTCTGGGAAGAGACTGAAGTAAAGAAGTAGATTGATGCATTGGTTGATCTGGGTAAAATGAAACCCATCAACTCTGAATATGCCTATCGAGTGACACTACCAGTTAAGAAGGATGGAAGTAGGCGATTCTGCGGGGATTATCGACCTCTCAACGCTCAAATGCGTCGAGATATGTTTTCGATGCCACTTGTTGAGGATGTAATTGATCAGCTGGGAAAATCGACCTGGTTTACTACTCTTGACCTGCAGTAAGGTTTCTGGCAAATTCGGATGGCGCCTGAAGATGTGAAGAAGACGGCTCTGATCACCAAGACGGGGTTATACGATTGGACCGTCATGCCATTCAGACTCAAGAATGCAACGAGCACATTCTCTCGGACTATGGCAGAGGTTTTCAAGGACCTGGGTAGTAGATTCTTGAAGGTGTTTGTTGATGACCTTAATGTGCATAGCGAAAACTGGGGGGAACACCTTCGACACCTGGACAAGGTTCTTTGCAAACTCAGGGAAGTCAATTTGAAACTTAACCCAAGCAAGTGTTGCTTTGCCACTAAGACGATCACTTTTCTGGGTCACATGGTGAGCAAAGAGGGCATCCAGCCCGACCCTGGAAAGATTGAAGCAGTGTTGCACTTTCCAACACCAAGAAATGTCATGAATGTCAGATCATTCCTAGGTCTGACATGATACTATCGAAAGTATGTTAAAGGATACTCGAGTTTGGCAGGTCCATTGTTTGCGTTGACCAGGAAAGATGTGGCGTTTGTATGGGATATGAGCTGTGAGCAGGCGTACTAGACACTGAAAGCAGTGCTGGCAAATGCACCTGTACTCACACGACGAGATTTCAAGCGGACCTTCTGGTTGGATGTGGATTGGTCACCCAAAGGAGTGGGAGTAATACTGTCACAAAAGGATGGGAAGTTCGAGAGGGTGGTAGCGTATGCCAGTAAGAGTTTGACTGAGGCTCAAAAGAAATTCCATCCAATGGAGGGAGAGTGCTACGCTTTGATCTGGGGTGTGATGCACTTTCGGCAGTACTTGCACATGAAACATTTTATTCTACGCACGGATCATAAACCACTGGAATGGTTAGCAACTGTTTCAGATGCACATGGTAGGAGGGGTAGATGGGTCGGCTTGCTACAAGATTTCAGTTTCAAAATCATGCATCGACCAGGACTCAAACATGCTAATGTGGATGCACTAAGTAGAAACCTAGTTGGATCAGCTGCAGATGATGACGACTTTGGTGAAGGAATACAAGGCATTACAGCTGATGCATCTGGAGGAAAGAGGGAGTTGCTATATGTTCAAAGGGGAGAAGAGACAGAATGGATGGGTGTTAGGAGGAAGGATAGGAGGCTTATCCAGCATGATGCATGTTGCTTTGGCATCAACCACTGGATCTGTGCAAGCACCATCATCTATACATGCTCGATGTGGCAACTGGAGAGAATCCATCTGAGGAGTCAACCCCAGCTGGAGAGGCAATCTCAGGAGGGGGCGAGCCTGTGCAGCATAAAGAAATGCCAGTAGCAATCAAAAGAAAGAGACCTCAGTACTTGGACAAGCAACAGCAGTTGGAGCTGGTTCTTGCAGCTCAGGAGATGTCCGAATTTGGGGACCCTAGTCTAAGCCCCACAGGTTCAGATGATGAGGAAGATTGTGAGGTCAAGACAAGCTGCATGGACATATGGAAGGATGTGGACTGTCTGACGCTCCTGAAGGAAGGTGTATTGGCTGATACTGTGAACTCTGATGAGAGCACGAGGATTAGAAGAAGGGTGAGCAACTATTGCTGGAGGGAGCAAAAGCTCTTTTTCAAGAACTTGTTAGTACCCAGACCTGAGGAGAGGGTGCCTCTGGTGAGGCAAATGCATGAGGATCTAGGGCATTTCGGGGAACATCGGACATTGGCAGAAATTCGCCGAAAATACTTCTGGCACAATAGAACTGCAGATGTCAAGGCTGTAGTCAGGGAGTGCCAACAATGCCAATTGGTGAAGAGTTCAGGCAATGTGCGATCTGGAGATGAACACTTGAAAAGCATTCCTGTTTGTGATCTGTTCTACCGAGTTGCACTAGACACAGCTGGGCCGTTGCCTCAGATTAAGTCGGGCAACAGATATATTCGGGTGGCCATTGACCATTATTTGAAATGGTGTGAAGCTAAGGCTGTTGCTGATCATGGGGCAAAGACGGCACTCAGGTTCTTAGAAGATGAAATAATTTGTAGGTATGGAGTTCCCAAATTTGTACTCACTGACAATGGGGGTGAGTGGGCTGCAAAATTTGACGTCATGTGTGGAGATTATGCAATTCAGCATCAACGCACGGCACCTCAGTGGCCCCAGTGCAATGGAATGGCTGAGCACATAATCAAAACTATCAAGCATGGCATCACTGTGCTGGCTGCCAACCCTGCCAACGTGAATTGTTGGGATGGGCAGTTGGCCAAAGTTCTATTCGGATATCCATGTGGCATCCAGTCAAGTACAAAATTTTCTCCATTCATGATCCTCACTGGTCGAACGCCACGTTTGAGAGCAGACAACCTCTTGCAGGCACTGACTGCTGAGATGGATGATAGTGGGAGTGTGGAAGCTACTGTAGCACAGTTTCTACAGAAAGTAGAACTCATTGCAAGCATCCATGACAACGTTCTGATCGATGTAGAGCAGGCACAGACGCAACAGAAAAAGAACTATGCTACCAGGAAGGGTAAGCACTTGTTTGAGGGTTTGATTGCAGGTTTGACAATGGTGAAAATGAAGAAGCCAGGAAAGAGACGGGCCCTGACTGCGAGTTGGGAGAGTCCCTACAGATTCATTGGGCACACTGATGGAAAGGGAAACCTCGATTTTGAGGAAGGTTGTAGGCTGTGTATTGTTCAAGATGCAGATGGTCACCAATGGGAGAGATCTCGTCGAGACCTCCAAATCTTTTATGCTCCACCTGACTGAATGAAGCTGAGGGACTCAGCCGTTTAAGAAGGGAGGGGTTACATATGTAGTGTGAAAGGAGGTTGTCTAACTAGTATGCAATCTGATCTAACCCTGGGTTCTAGACATAATTGCATCAACTGACTTGTTGTGACGGCACCCCATCATTGTTGCATGGAAATGCATGGTTGTCTTGTTTCTGAGCTGTGTGGTGTGTGTAAGATTGGGGATGGCAGCTGGCATTGATGGAGCTAGATTTATGAAGGTGGCAAGGCTGTGGACAGAGAAGGGGAATGGAACGACGTTAGAAGATTTGGAGAAGCTTCTGGAGGAAGCCAACAGAGGCCTGGAAGAAAAGATCAGAAGTCTGTTTTTCTTATGGAGAGGGGATTGGAAGAAGGAATGGAGAGGAGGAAAGCGGCAGAATGGAGAACCAGGATTAGCATTACAGGCTGATAGAAAGAGCGGAGGAAAGCTCTTGAATTTTGTACTTGTCAGCAGTAAGGTTTGTCTGTTTTTGGAAGGCAGACAATGTTGTGATGAGGTAAGTTGAGGGGCAGAAGCAGATCGCAAAGAGAGGTAGAGACGGGGAGAAATTTTGAGGAAGACAGAAGGAAAAAGAAGAGTAAGTAGCTCAGTAGCAGAGAGTTTTGGCCATGATCGTGATCTTCCGCTGCGTCTGATATGTGGTCTAGCTCATTGCTGCAGGAGGACATAGAAGAGAGAGAGAAAGAGCAAGAACTGGAGGGACAATCAGATCCTCTTGTTTGTAAGAAACTATGTTCGAGGGCAATGCTTGTGCTCTCCGACTATGTATATAATCTGTGAATGAGATTCGAACATTTTCTCTGATGCATCTGTGTGTAAGGCATGACCAGAGCTATGTGTTGTGTCGAGCGTTGTGTTGCTGAGTCTGTCGGTCTTCAAGTTGCAAGTAGATCAGTGAGCGATAGCAGGAAGATAGTCCAAGTCAGGAGAGGTTAGGTGTCTGTAGATGTGAAGCAGATGAGTAGAGCATGAGAACCAGGGTCCGTGGGAGATAGCGTATGGGTTGTAGGATTTCTGGACCCTCACTTTTTGGTTACAGTGGGAACACATGGATAAGCTTAATATAATGTGTATGAAGTACCCAAAAACATTTTCAATCAATGTAACCCATGTTTTTGTTGCTTGTTTTTACTTAAAGATTATTTAGAATTATTTGAAAATGACATAATCATGAAAAATATTCTTAAAACACTTTTGTATTATTATATAAAAGCAAAAAAAAAATAATTGGTTAATTAAATATTTAAAAATTTAGTGTAAGCTTAAAAATCATGGATTCACCTTGAATAACAAACCTTGTTTTACCACATCAACTTGATTAGTTAATCCATTACTTTCAAAACTCACTCAAGTAAATACTTATAATGATTTCTATTACAATGTAATTATCTTAAAAATCACTAGCAATAAGGTTATTTTCACCTTAAGGTGCATAAATTTAATATTCATATGGGAAATTTTGGTGTTGACTTTATTTAAGTGATAGAATGATTGATGATTATATTCAAATAATCAAAATAAAGAATTGGATATTTTAAACATGTATGATTTTATTTTCAAATTATATTCATAAAATGATGTTTGCAAATTGGCTTAATTCCAAATGCCCAAAAATCCCATCAACATTTTATGGATAAAAATATTTTGTGGAGCCTATGACCATTATGATTGCATCCCTTTCAATCATAGGCCTTCATTAATTTGTTCCTTTTGGAATTGGCTAATAAATTAATTAAAAAATGGGATAAACCATTTTTGTAAACAAAGTGTTGACATGGGTGTGAAGTTGTGAACATGTAAAAATAAGGCCTACACATGCACACACCACTTCAATTGTTTATTAATTTATTTTCCAATTCCATAATGAACAAATTTAAAAAGGTGGGTGAATTAGTTGGACATTTTCATATAAACATAATAAACATTTTCAACATTAGAACTTTAATTTTTGACCTTAAAATGTGCATATATAATAAACTAAGCAATGATTACACTTTCAACATGTGTACTTTTGTTTGCACCTTAATGCTTGGTATTAAATCATTGAAATAACTTACATGGAACAATATTGAACAAACAAGTAGTTGAAGATTTTAGATGATGAATCTATGATTGATGAATTTATTTCACCATTTAGGAATCCATTCTACCCACTTATGTTGAAAATTGCTTTGAACAAGTTTCAAATTAGCACATGTTGAGCATTGCACCTTGTGTTTTGGTTTTGATCGTGAAACTAAATATAAATGGAATAGGATTTGTACAAATGTTTTTATGGTCATTGGAGTCTATGAATGGCCTTAATGAGCATCAAAATCATTTTTTTCATTGTATAATTTGAATTCTATCATTGTTGTTAGTTGCTAACATGTTGTATATTACATAGAACTCACATTATAAATTTCAAACTTTCATTGCTTCATAATCCCTTTCAAAAATCAAAATTTGATTAAAATTTGGAAATTTGTACTTAAAAACATTCTAGCCCAATTGTTTTCCCATATTCCTAGGCCTAATGTCCATATTTTACACATTGAATTTATGTTTGTTAATATACGAGTTAATAGATTTAAAATTAAAAGGTATTGAATCAAAATCGCCATTAGTATATTGGTTAATAGATCTAAGGTAAGGAAACACTAAATCAAAGTGACCATAATCACCATGCATTTTGTGAACTAAATCAAATTTGGCTTCAATCTCCTACATGTAATTAAATTAAATTAATTTATTGACTATATTAATACCATACCTTTTTCCATTATTTGATATATAGGTTTTCTAGGAATTTGAATAATTGAAGTGCCTAGATGACATTAAAGATCACCTATAAATGAAATTTATGATTGGTTTGAAACTTATTGTGTTTTTCAATGTTTAGGATTTTTGGAAACAACCCAATATTAATATATCAAATAAAGTTTTATTACACATAAGATAACTTTTAAGTTTTTAAGTTTTTGAACATGTTTCGTAAAACATAAAAATAATTATCACATCACTATACATGCAAATATTAAAATTTGAATACATGAAGTGAAGCTACAACCTCTATTTGGATGTGTTTAACAAACTTTAAGTTCATCAACCATATCAAAAAAAAAATCTTTGACTAAATACAACATTTCATATACTATTCATACATGTGATGGTGCCCAAAAAGTTACAAACTTCTATTTGTTATTGAGGATTCATTAACACCATTTGAGATCCAAATTGATTTTGAATATCATATGTCATACTATGTGAATAATTAGATGGTAGTGCGTTGCCTTCTTCAAAGGTGATTGCAGCTCGTAGTTCTTCAACTACCTTGGTCATTATTGGTCTATGAATAGCTTTGGGTTCCACACATTGGATGGCAATTTCTGCAACTTTCCATATGGCATCAAGATTGGGATTTGAAGCTTTCACAATAGGATCCAAAATTTTGTTTATATTGCCTTCTTGAAGATTGAATTGCACCTATTCAACAAATGCATATATGTTATTGTACCTCAAATGATGTCACTTGCAAGAAAACCTCAAGGTGAATATTAAATAAACATGTTTTTCTTCTTGCTATGTTAAAACTTGATGGATTAATTTCATTATCAGAATTGTGTAACAAACTTTTTAGGGGTCAAAAATTTCACATTATGACAAAAACATGTGGCATATTCTTTGTATTTTTAGAAAGAAATGCCAATTTTTTGTAAAAAAGGTAGATTTTTCCAACATTTGGCTTAGGAATTTAGTTTTTGGGGAAAATTAATTTGCCTTTCTAAAATGGTTTTGATAAGTTTAAGGAATTTGTTGCCATTTAATCCTAAGATGTTCTTGAAATATTTGATTATAATGCTACATTAGAAAATGGAAAAATAAATTGTGTGATAATTATCATCCCCTCCTAACTAAAACATATGATTGTCACAAGTAATTAATTATGTTTTAGACCACAAACATAATCAAATTTTTTGGAAAATGATATAAGAATATCATATTTTCGATATTGTATATATATCTATCAAATTATTAATTTGAAAATGAGATTTATGAAAAAAATTTAAACTAAAAATGAAGATTTAATATGTAATTTATTACATGATTATAACTTACCCAATCACATAGGTTCCAAGCCTTTTTATTTGGTAATGTTGTGTCAATAGCTTTGCGTCCAGATATTATTTCCAAAAGCACAACACCAAAGTTATATACATCACTTTTTATCGATAAACATTGTGATGTAAAATACCTGTCCATGATAGAATCCATGGACACCAATTGTTAAAATTCCAAAATAATATAACATGATATGTCAAGTTAGTCTTGAAATATTTAGTAAAAAATTGGAATGTGTTTTACAAATTAAGATGAATAACATGTAATAATCAAATGATTAATTAATACAATCTCTATCACACATTATCATATGATTATTGGACCATGAAATATTGTTTAGAAACAAATAATTAAACACTCACTCTGGATCAAGATACCCTGTAGTGCCCTTGACATTAGTTATAATATGAGTAATATTTTCTCCATATGTTAATCTTGATAGTCCAAAATCTGCAACTTTTGCATTTTTCATGTCACTTGGAAGTAAAATATTACTAGGTTTTACATCATGGTGAATAATGCTTGGATTGCACCCCGAATGTAAATATTCCAAACCTGTAATTCCAAAACAATGTTCATCACTATAAAATTTATCATTGGAAATAGAATTTTAAAAATCTCATGTTGGGTTTCAATTACTACATGATCAAAATTCAAATATTAAAGATGTGGTGAATTGTCCCTCAACGAAAGAGAATAATTTCCAACATTGAATTGCAAGAATGTAAATTAATGGACACAAATTATAATGTTCTTTTAAATCATTACCTTGTGATGCATTGAGGGCAATGTGCAAACGTGTTGTCCAATCAAGTTGTTCATTAGTTGATGTTGATAAATGACCTATGCTTTAAGAAAAGGAAAATAAATCATATTAACTTAGAATCATTTATCTAATTTATAGTTGACCAATAGATAAAACATGATTAAGACAAAGCTGAACAATGAATAGAAAATTTTTACAAAATTACAACTTGCTAGTCAATAAAGTGTTCAAGGTTAAGGTTTCAATAAAAATTGATCATACCATATAGATGGTCACATAATGAGCCTTTATGCATGTATTCATAAATCAACATTTTTTGGTCATCTTCTAAGCAATATCCAATCAATGACACCAAATTTCGATGATTCACCCTTGATAAAACATCCACCTACATCAAACACAATCATTCAACGTTGCATAGATGATTGGTTCAAGTTCAAACATGAGTACAACAATTTAAAAAAATTAATGATTGGCATTGTATCGAACAAGTTCGATGCAATTTGTTGAAGTTGGAGTGCCACATCAAATTGTTCAAACCTTTATGCATGTCAATGTAGGTATTACCTCCTCTTACATGTGGGGTTCACATGGTTGTGCACTATTCATCCATACAAATATTTAAGCCCATCAATTGTTTAATTTATTAAAAAAAATAATTCATGTATCCTTAAGGTAATTACAATTGAAACATGATTTTATGGGGATTATTTTTGGATTAAAATGATCAAATTCTTGGTGGATGATTAATATTGTTGTTCCAAAGTTAGTGTAATATCATAATTTACTATTTTTTTTTTGTTACTTGATATTCATGATCACATATTCATTTGAAGTCAAAGTTTTCAATTTAGAATAATGTGTTAGTCACACAATTTAAATTGCTTTGAAAAAAAACTATGTGTTCAATATAAATTCGAATAATATTTGAAAGTTGGATGTTTCAATCTTTGATGTGTGGAGCTCCAGTTTGAAACTCAACAACTCAACATACTAACAACAAAGTAATTTGATTAATTTGGAGTTGAAGGATGGGTAAATGGGTTACAATTATTTTCCTCCCAACAAAGTTCAACTACAAACAACATCATTAAAATGCCTTGAAAATTTACTAACCTCATAAAAGAATTCAGATGGCCCTTGGCTTGATATGACATCAAGTACTTTGATTGCCACTTCTTTTCCATCTTCAAGCTTGCCATAATACACAGGTCCAAACCCTCCTTTTCCAATTTGAATCTTAAAGTTGTTAGTTGCAGTAGCAACCTCAGCAAATGAGTAAGGATTTGCACCTACATGATCAAATTGAAAAAGATATGAAGTCATTGACCTTGTTACATGCAATTGAATGTCCATTCTACCTAGTTGCCATAAATTTTCATGGAATTAAAATCACATTATACATGCTTTTATATTTTGAAGTGGCTTGTATATTTCACATAGCTTGGTGTGAGAAACTACACAATGCTTTCAATCCTTGAGTTCACATGGTAATCTAAGTTCAAAAATAATAAGCCATCACAAATAAAAATCCAACTTGAATTTCAATAAAGTGAATAAAAATTGAAAGATGATGTAACTAACTATCCAAATTTGAACTCAAGAAGGTTTAGGGTACATGTCATTGCTAAGCATTAGGTAATTGGTGAGAGAAGTCAAATTATGATATATGGTTGAAGTGTGAATGTGTTCAAACTATTTCAATAATTTGGCTCCTCTCATTCGTTATTAGGTGTAACTAGTTTCTAAACCAATGAGAAATTGACTAAAAGTAGACAAGAGAAGGGAAAAAATTATGTGTTATAATCCCCTTCTTCTAGACTAATGAATGAGTGACATGTTGGACAATGCCATCTAAGAATTAGTTATGTTTTAGTATATCATTTGTTTCAACCTAAACATTATTAGGAGATTATATGGAGCAAAAATATGTGAAGAAAATGTGTACTACATTAGATCCCAATATGTAGCAATTTGGTCTATTGTTGGATGACACAGAAGACATAAATATAGATAGTCAATCGCTTACCTGCATGAGCAGCCTTCATCATTTGTAAATGTCCACCAGCCAATGTCCTTTCCTTCTTTTTGATATGGGATTTATATTGAATAAAAAAAACAAGACAAATGATGATGACAAGTGCTAAGATGCCACCTAACACAGGACTGATTATGATTGCAATATTTGTCGATTTTGTGTTGGATATTGATGATGGCCCTTGTAAAAATGGGTTTCCCGGAAGGTACCTTGAAAGTTTAACAAACATAATTTGTCAAATGTTGAAGTAACAATAATTATTTTTTCTTCACATTGGACACAAATTAATATATAACAATCTTTCTACAAAAATTATTGGCACATATTGGGATGTGTGATAAAAAAAAACTTACGTGAAATTCCAATTGGAATTTTTGGAGAGTAAACTTGGGGGAATTGGGCTGCTTAAATTGTTATTCCAAACAAACCTATTCCACATTGTAAAAAGTCAAATGTCAAAAACGATTTTGTCATTGAACTTTGTTGGACTCCTTTATCCAAGGTATCAAGTAATTCAAATTGTGTCATATGATATGAATGTTTGGATGGTGGTGTTACATAATTGTAAAAATGAAATGAGAAAATGATAAACATAAATATTTGAAATGTTGTGCCCAAATATTATTGAGAAGTTTCCATCATGAATAATTATTATTTTAATCTTGTTAGTCAGTATGAAATATCAATATATTAGCCAAAAACACATTTTGAAAGATAAAGGGTTGTACTCACAATTCAGATAGAGATGGCAAGTCCGCCAGCCAATTTGGGATGGTCCCAGATAGCGAATTGTTTTGCAAAAACCTAGTTGTGTATCATAACACAATAGCATTATAAGTTTTTCAAAACTTTGCTGCATGTTTTTTTAATCTAATTCTAGGTGTACAAATACTTGAAAAATATAACTTAAGTTTGAAAATAAAGAACACAAGAAAATCAACATGCGTGCATATTGTTAACAATATTAGAAAACACAAATTCAAACCCCACCTCCCCCCCCCTCCCTACCCAGACCCCAAAACAATATTTAACTTTCAATGGCAAAAAATGGATTGAATTATTTATAAGTTTAATTGAGATTAATATAAAAAATTGGGAATTGAAACTTAAAGTTTTCATCTACAACATATATAGGATTAAATCTCATTGCTTCTTGAAAGTTGGAGGTGCATTTTGGTCTTTCAGTTCACCTCCAATTACTAGATCTACCAATGGGAGTGTCAATTTCATTATTACCTATGTTTTTAGTACCTTCACAAATCACAAGGGCTTGATAGTTTAAGGGCCATTTGTTGTTCCCAATGCTTCATTACAGGTCATGTGCATAAATGTACTTACTTAGTTCAAAATATATTGAAACCCTCATCTACGTCTCCATAAGCTATAAACAAATTACCAACAATGAAAAAATTGAAAGGTTTTTTAAAGATAATTATAAGGTAATTATGTGTAGAACATATTCAATCAAATTATTGGTATGCAAACGAATTTGGGGCACCTACACATGAAATATTTAGAAGGTGTTACACTGAAGTGGACAAGGCAAAATTTAATTGAAGAAAACTAAAATAATCTTGTGAAAATATATTTAATTTGCATTGAAATATATAAGGTGGGGGTATGCACTCACAAATATTGTAAATTAGCTGAACGATTTAGTAGAGGTAGGGAACCATGCAAATCATTATAATCCAATGCACTGCACATCACATAAAAGCACACCATTATGGAAAAACGAACTAAAATACAATCATTGAAGTTATGCTATTTGTAATTAGGATAAATCCTATTGCATCATAGCAATTGTCATGGCCATTTGTTTGCTACATAATAATCTATGAATCATAAGTTAGGGTTGGGTCATGTTGCTAATGATAATTACTAGCTAGATCATGTGACTATTTGTGAATAAGCATACGGGTGTCAGTTATCCTATCACATTTTTATCCCCTCCATATATTTATGTCTTTACAACATTTTAATAATGTGTTCAAGATTAAGTGCTAGTTCAATGTTGATCAATCATTGATATTAAATTATCATGGCATTGTAAAACGATGTTTGATTATCACAATGTGTTACAATGTAATCACATCAATGACTAGATCAACATTTAGTTAACACTTAATTTTGAACACATTGTTAAAATGTTGTAAAAGCTCTAAACCTTGTAGGGGGCAAGCATGACAACCTATCTAGACTTACACCACAAGATCAGCATTCTATTGGTTTAAATAGAATAGTAGATGCCTAAAATTGCAATGTGATCCATGTTTTGATGAATCTCAGAAGAGTTAAACGACCAAAAGAGAAAAAAAAGATTATAATAATCCAGTACAATACTGGACATGAAAGTTACTCACAGACTGGTGAGACTCAGGAGATTGCCAAAGCTGGGAGAAATGGGCCCAGTTAGATTGTACCCTGAAAGATTCCTGTGAACCATCACAACACGAGGTCCCAATATTACAAAGAGTCAGACATCATAACATGGAAGTCTTGCCATATGTGAAATGTTCATGGAGAAGGGCAGGTTGAAAATTTCAAAAGATTTGAAAATTATGCAAATCTTACAACTCAAATATTATTTGAAGGTTATTTTCTGCTAATATGGTCAAGGTTTGGGAAAAAATGTAGTTAATTGATTTTTGTTATTAAAAGTCGAATATCATCAATCAATTTTGTTAATATGTCTGGCTGCATTAACTGGTAATTCAGGGTTTTTCATGGATCAAACATGGGAAAAAGTTCAAGAAACTAGTTAAAACTTAAAGTTGTCCCAACCCTGAAGTTTGAACTCCAAAGATTATCATTTGGATACAGTGGAGTGCATGACCTCAAATAAATCACTCAATTACTAATTCTCAGACCCAGCTAAGATTAGCAACAATTAGTCCCTCAAATTGTATTGTAGCTGCTGGAACTGAACACAATTTGAACATTCTGTCTGTGCCGAATTTAAGTTATGCCAAACTTGTTTTCCAGTTCGAAGAAAGACATCTTACACTTCATTTGGTTCCTTGCAAGTTCTTTACACGTTTGAAGCGCCTTAAATGGGGCATAACCAAGATTTGGAATCTGCCCAAGGCAGTCTCCTCATTCTGGTAATGCCCCCATCTTGGGCCATTACCTACCACAAAACTCCCCCCGCGTTTTCCATGTGATAGGTGGGTATTTCCAATTTTTTTTGAATCTCTTCCTGTGATACCGGGCAGGTATCAAGAGGAAATTTTAAAGAAATAAAAATTTGGTCTTTACACTCGGTAAAGTCCTTGGCAGCTGGCTTTACCTACGTCATACCTACATTTGGCTCTTCACAGACCCTTATTCTGGTAAAGCCTGCTGCCTTGGGCTTTATTGTACACTTTACTGGGGAAAGGTCTAATATAGCGTGAAGCTTGATGGGCACAGATTTACAGGGCATAAATACTGCCATGGTTTTCTTTTTAAAATCTCGTGATACCTTGTGGGTATTGGGTGGGTACCCACCAGGTACCACAGGGAAAAGGTGATAAACACAAGCAGGCATTTAAAAAAACTACACTAAAAAAATTGGCATAGGTTTTTATGTTTTCATCGGAGGTCCCTTGTTTGGAAGAAGTTTGTCCTGAAGGTGTCATTGTGAACTGGAAACTTCATGAAATATTCCCTATTTTAACTGTCGCTGGTTTGATGTTTAAACTTTCCACAAAGGAGCAGAGCTAGTGTGTGACAATGGTTTTTCTCGTTTTTTGTTTTTTTCTATTTTTAATTTTGAAGATTCCATTTTGACAAGTAGAATATCACCAAATATTTCAAAAACATCATCTTTGAGAAATTCTTTATGGTGAAAATTTCAGCATGTCTAAAAATAATATTTTTTTTGTCAAACCTACCATTCAATATGGTATTGTAACAACCTCAGAAAGAATTCTTAGTGTATTTATAGGGCAGATTACATTTAGTAATCAGGCTTGCAAAAAGAGCCCCAGGGCTGACGGTGTGAGATTGAAAGATCCATAGGGTGCAGGATGTAATGCAATAAGATCTTTGGAAGGGAATTTAAAAATTTAAAAAAAAACCATTGATTATCTCGATTGTTACACAGCGTAAGGCCCTGCTGCCCTACTGTCAGGGAATTACTGCATGGACCTCGACCTCTGCCCTCAGCGCTCATGCGTAATTCTCTGATAGCAGCAGGGCCTTACCCTATACCTATAATGTCATCGAACTCATTATCCACTAAAAGAGGAAAATTACTCACACTGCTGTAATTGAAGGGACGAAGTTGCTGTCTGTGCTACAAGTAACCCAGGGATGAGGAACTGGAACACAGGGATCGCCAGTCCAATCGGTAAGGTTCATACTTGACTTGATCCCCTCAATAGCGATTGCTGCATGCACACCCCAGACTAGTTTCAGTCAGCTGTCACAGTCTCAAGATCAATTTGTCCAGGGTTACAGCCAGATCGATAACTCACCGTCCTGATTTTCTGTCACTGGGGCCATGGACTTTGTGCTAATTTGCCAAAACTCCAGAGCATTCGCGATAGGACCGAGAGGACTGGACACAGTTTGATCTGGATACAGAACAATATCCGTTCCAGGGGTGTACAAGAGGTCCCAAAGAATCTCTTCAAAAGCATTGAACACAGAATTTGAGGCGTTGGAGTATGGATTCAGGAGAGGAGAGCCTCCTGGATTACGTGGTACCTCTAAATAAAAATTCCGTGAACTAGCATTAGCAGTTGAATTAAATTCAGCATAGTAGAACGACAATATACATCGATAGCTGTAGTCGTCTGGGAAGGTGATTGTTATGTTGCCACTGCTTGTCAGGGCAGTATCCAGCACTGTTTCAGGGGGTGAGCCAGATAATCCGTCGTAAAGCCCGACTTTTTTTCTTGAAACTAAACTTTGGAGTGGCGAGGTACTCTGTATATACGTTGAGTTCGACCCTTGAATTGGAAACCAATATCGATCAAATTCATCATCGGGACATCTGCAATAACCAAAAATGCAATAAAAACAGATTGATAAGTAATCAACAACCGAATGTGGCCAATTTAGATGTACGTCTAGGGAATAATTCGGTGTCGATACGAAAAAGATACATCAAAGAAGTGACAGGTAAATTGGATCAAGATTAGAACAATTTATGTGTTTAGTCTAGTGACTCGCGCCGGGACCTTGTGTATAGGAGAAGGAACAGACTTGAGGCCATTCTGTATTCCTCGGTGCCTGGAAACCTCGGACCAGCCTTTCTACTTTCCTCCTCCTCTGGTCTTGGGTTTTTTCTTTGAAAGGATGATGAGTTCGGTGGGGAGGATAAAGTGGGAGGTCCCACTGAATTTAGGAATGGCACATTACTACTTGTATTGCCTTTATTAATTAGACGTTTTTCCTGTGCCAGTGCTTTATATATCGAAAACAACAGTGGACCATATTTTCTGACACAATCACCATTCGTGAAATGTTGTTATTCTGAAAGGATTCACTATGCCCTTCCTGCAATTGTTCGATGATATTGTCTGAGGATCCTTTGAGCTCAGTAATAATTTAATCCTAATTCAGGCTACTGTAGTTTGATCTCTACGTGAAGGGCCAACCGGTCACGTTGGAAAGAACATAGTTTGGCTGAAAATTATGACATACCTGACGAGTCCGTCTCCACCAAAGTTCAGCCTGTATTTTGTCTCGAAGTATATCCTTGGAGTACCATACGGGTAGTCAGAATCAAGAGTGGAGAAGAAATCAGTCGGCAGAAACGAAAAAGATATCGCAGAAATAAACGGAACAGAGTTAGTGGAGTCCCGTAATAGGCAGAGAAATATTACGTTAGAAACAGACGCAACCATAAACTCATGGTACACAAATGTGGCGGCGTTATCAAAGGTAACGTTGGCGACTATAGTCCCGTCTATAGCCATCTGAAAACTGGGGAGCGTGGTACCATTGTCATAATAACCATAGAAAAAAGTTCCTCTTATCAGGTACGTAGACTCAGGCATTACTGGAAAGCTGTAACAGTTTTTGGCGCGAGTATCAGGAAAGTATCTAACGGTTGTAAACTCGGAAAATTTTGGATAAATTGATGGTGCACTTGGGACATATCCGTTCACACCAGTTGTTATATACTCAGGAGCATCAGGGACCCATGATATATTTGTGATACTGCCAACATAGCTGAACATCGAACCGCAGTCGACAAAGACGGATCCTGCCAATAGGAGAAAGGAAAAGAGTGAAAGCTTTCAGAATTTTATACTCGGACTATGAAAGGCTACCCACATGGTGACCACTAAGAACTGAAGTGTCCGACCTTTGAGATAAGACAGCTGAATCAAATCCCTGACTCTTTGAATACGTACTGGACATCTGGTTACGCTAGACTTTGCAATTTGCCACCAAGTTTGGCAGTTGGTAATTCGCACCTTGTTTCATTGACGACTTATTTTAAGTGGTAGGTAAGGCCCGGAGGCGTTACCAGAATGAGGAGTCTGTCAGAGGCAGAGCCTAGAGTGGATTCCGAATCCCGGGTACGTCCCCGTGTGAGAACCTTAACGCACGTCAAGAACTGGCGAGGAACCATATGAAGTGTAGGAAGCTTGCTAAAAACGAAAGATCATGCCTACCTGGCAGCGGAAGTAGTCTTACCTTTGTAAGTGCCCTCCAACTACACTAAGAAAATTTCGCCAGTTCTGTAAGCGTTTTTGGCTCAACCAGGGCAGGTGGATGATAGGCTTGAAATCAAACTCTGGACAGCGTTCCGAGATCAAGAACCAATGCTTCGTCAACAATACTAGGATGCGCGTCTTGGCAAAGAATTCCAAGAACACTAGTTGAAGCCTTTCTTTTAATAGCATGCTATGTCGCTAGTAACGTCAGTTTTCCATTTCATGTTCAAGAAACAATAAAGGCATATAAGGAAACCAAATTCGAGTTTTTATCCTGGAACGGGAGTGTTACAAACTACACGAAAGGGGCGCACAAATCAGAGACGGTGTGTATTACTGTAAAACAAACCTTGAATTTGAGCCCACACGCCTGGAGCACTGGAGAGAGTGCACACTAGAGCTTCCAGCACTGCAATCAACAAGGTCAGCATCGCCTTCCAGATTCTCTTTGGTTTCTCCATGGATCCACACGTCAAATGATAGATGATCTGGACCTCGTCACTGCACACTGCAGCAGTCAAGGTAAAACCTGCTAATTGCAAACGAAGCTTTGTTGCGAGCTCAGTAATTTGTATCCCTCTCGTGAAGAAGCCTCGCAACTCTCAGACACAATCTGTCAGTTTGTAACTGCGGCCAGGCCTTTCGTTTCATTGCTCTACAGCTGCCAACTTCCAAGTGCCGATAAGGGCAAGTTTGGACGACAAGAATTGATGGAATGGGTACCCGTAATTGCAGGCCGCCCGTACTAGCGACGGTATCAAGAAAACAGTAAGGGAGAGAAAAGAAGGCGAAACAAAGATTCCTCTTTGGTTGAATTTTTAAATCAAGGGAGAAAAGAATAATCTTCTTAAGGTCTGTTCACACTTGGTGTTAGGGACTCTAGTGTTGAGTCCCTTAAACACCATACTAGGCATTTAAGACTTAAACTTACAGTGAAAATTTTATAATTAAACTAACATTCATTTTTACCATTAACATTAAGCTATCACCCATTTAACATTGAGTGCCAACTAGGATGCCACCTAGATTTTCATTTAACATGGAATTAACATCAAGTGTGAATGCACCATTATACAAATATACCTTCATGGTTGCAAATAAGTACCTAATACTTTTAGGCCTACTTTACACTAGCAGTCAGGGCCATATTTGGTGTTCAAACCTATTTTTACACTAGAAATTTTATGTATTATGATTATAGCATGCATAATTTGAAAATACACAAGTAGTTTGTAATATTCTATTAATTGAAAAATAGATTCATGCTACCAATATGGTATCCACCAATTGCTACACGATTTGTATTGGAAGAAATGTACAAGTTGTCTTATGGGAAGTTGCAATATCCAAATTATATTAAAGACATTAACCCTAATGTTCACATGATACAAATATTTAAGAAGGATATTTTAAAGCTAATGGTGAAACTATGGAACTTGACATCAATTTATTTGGTTTCACTTTTAAAGATGTTATTAAAGATAATATCATAGAATGGAATGAGAATTTTGTACAAGATCATCCAAGTTGCATGTAGGGAAAATTAGAACAAGTTTTTTGCAAATGGTTTTGAACTATGAAGAATGATGAAAAGGTTTATATGTAACTAAAAAACATTCAACATCAACTTGCTAAATGTGTGGAAGTTTATTATGAGCAATCATTCAAGTTAGCTAATTTCCTACATGTTAAAGCAATGGATGTTTTCTTTAACCTTTATTTTTGAAATACATTTGTTACCATATTTGCATTTGGCAATTATAAGTATGAAAAGGGACATTTTAATAAGCATTAAGAAGTTGTAATAATTTGTGAGGAAAATGGACTAGTAACTATAAGCTATAATGTCATACCAATTACACCAAATATTAATACAACATCCAAAACAATTGTTACTATTATATCAACCAAATCATGGTTAATTTGTATCAATTTCTAGTAAAACAAATCACACCATTGAAACTTGTCACAATTGAAGACATTCTTGTACTAATAATATTAATTGCAACTCAAATCTCAAACTAATTATGGAGATAACAACTAAACATTATTATTGCAAAGGCCTTGAAATTGATGTAATGCAAAGTTTTTTCAAAGTTTTCATTGTTCAAATATAGTGTGTCTGAATTGCAATTTGGTGTATTTGTCTTGTTTTTAAAATTTGTTTTATTGTTTTCGAAAGCTCTAGAATCCAGCCCCCATGTTGAATTGAAATATTTTGGATTTCTCTTGAATCTTAAGGAACTTTCAATCTTTTGTGTCTTTCATCTATAATAAAGGATTAGATTGTGGTTCTCGTATTATCGCTAAAATTCAAATTCAAATTATTCTTCATAGCTCCAAGTTTTAACATCTTGATTCCATTTCCAATTCCTACTTTGAATGTGTTTCAATATACTTCAATGTTAGGTTCTTTTTTTCCATCCTCTAATTGTAGTCGAACCACTTTTCAAGAAACCTAAAAAGTCATATGATAAATATAGGGTTTTCCAATACACATGGGCTAAAAGATTTCCTTGGGTTCAATTAGTTTTGGGATCAACTTCCCAAAACTTTGTAAAACAAACTTTGTGACACCAAAACTTCAAATGAAGTCTATTGTTCCACAATTGAAAAAAGGATAATTTTTTTCCACCTACTTTGGATATTCTCCAAAAGCACGTTGGTTGTGGCAAGGCAATTGTTGCCACATTAATGTTGTTTTCAATGAGTGGTCTTACTACAAATATGCATCCCATAACAAGAATAAGAGGATTTACATAGGGAGAAGAAATATTTACACAAATTTCCTTCATTGTCAAGATGCATTTGGATTGAATGCAAAACAAAATGGTTCACAACAACCTAATTTTGTTTGGTGAGTTTTAATTAATTCTTGGCTTGCCCTAACTTTTGCCCATATTGGAGATGGAGCATATTTTGATCAAGTTTGTGTAGTGTCAAGATGTTTACATTGTTGAATTTGTGGATGTTGTCAAGCTTGCAAAGGTTAAGTTGTTCAAGTTGTAAACTACTCCGTACTCACATTTTGAACATATGGATTTTGATGTGTTCAAGTTTTTGATCAACCACTCAAATGTGCAATTGCCTTTAGAGTGGTAGTCCAATCCTGCACATTTAGCTACAATTTTTTGAATGACAATTTGTGACAAAATTTATGATGTGCATGCACGCAAATTGCTAATGGTTTTTGTCATCCAATTTTTTGAAATTATGTAACTATAGTGGTGACCAAGGTCTAAATTGCATGCATAGATGTAACCATAATTTTGGTTTCAAAACTACAACATAAACTTCCAAATAACGAAATCATGAGTGCCATGGGAATGATGTATCCCCAATACTGGTTGAACAAGGACAATTATGATGCTTCTTTTTTAGTCCATTTAAATAGACGTTTTTGGCTCTAATTAAATATGATTTCTACATTGGTAAAAAAACCAAAGCTAGAGGTTTCATCCCCCCATTGTTATATTATGTTAAGTAGATGAAAAACTTACAAAATTCAAGTTCAATTTTATTCAATCAAATACCTATTTGCTTAACACATTGGGCCCATCCTCCCCACACCTACTAGAATCCCAATAGGTCTATTGAAGGTGAATATGAGATTATAAATTAAATGTTCCTATTCATCTCTCCAAAAAACATTCCCCATTGGCATAAATTAATTCTTATTACCAATTGGTTTATCTACCCCTTTGGGTCATTCCTTCACCATCTTGTAACCCATTCCAACTTGTCTAACCCTACTTCCCCAAAGTTAACGAAACTTACACAAAAATTATACACAACCTTTTCTTTAAGATTAAGAACCTTACAGAAGCATTCAAACCTACCCACATTGCACTCCCACAACCTCCTTCCCCTTTTTTTTTAATTCCTTTCAAGTTTTGTGAAAATCCATTCTCCAAATCTTTTCCCCAAGTCTCACAAAAATGTCTTCCTTTTTGAAATCCTTTTTCTACCTTCCCAAAGATCCTATTTCCTCTCTATACCTAGTTCCTTTATTTATATATACACATCCTTCTCTTTTCCCCAAAAAAATTCCCTTGCTCCCTTGTATCCTCTTACCTTGCCTTCTTCTTTTTTCCTTTGTAACTTTTATAATCTTCCATAGTTGCAAAATTAACTACCTTTACTTTATGCTGGGGCTAACTAACAATAGGTAATGTTTTTCACCTTCTCATGATTTTACGAATTCTTTTCTTGTTGTCTACCTTAACTTGCAAAAACACCAAAATGAACTCCACTACTCCATCTAATTATCATCAAGGTTCAGGGAGTTCACCAAAATTGGCCTAACCCTACTAATATGCCCAAATCTAACTACACACCCTATCATCATTCTATCCTTATCCTCTATACGCAAGATAATTATTTACACCTATTACAGCCAAATAGTAATTGTCCAAAAACATTTTAAAATAAAGGTCCAAAATTGTAAGGGTGACCCCAATACAAGATTTGGCTACCTAATAGGTTATAGTCCTCCCAACTAGTACATATCCATTGTCCTACTCGCCATATAATACCTTCATATAACAAATTTTCAACAATTTGATGTGTAGTCTTCTTTTTTCAATTGACCATGATTAACAATGTTGACCCAATGATGGCTAAAACTCGTGATAAAAACCCACTTTCCAAGTTGTGGATGAAGATCAAGAGCTCCCCCATTATGGCACGCAAGCTAAGCAAATGCATCGAGCTTGATGAAATTGTTCTAACTCAGGTTTTTGGTTTCATGGAAGATGAAAAGACTTTCAACAATTTGGCCAACATGAAAACAAGTTACAAATTGTCTGGCAACACATCTTGTTGTGTGTTCGCATGTTTAGTTAGAATTTTTTTCGCCTTTACTATTTTTCTAGCCTCTTTAATTTTTCATATGAAGATGTTATTCTTTGTTGGAAAGATCTTAAGGTGAGGTACCAAGTAGATTGGTAGAATAGTTTTAACATAGATTTTTTTTATAAAAAAATTGTGTTGACTTTTGTACCTACAAGTTGTGAGCAATCATAACATATTTTGATTTTTTTGTGATTGTCAATGTCATGTAGGCAATTTATTTGGTAAGAAAGTGAGCTATGTGTGTCCCTTGGTGTTGGGTTGGATGTTTCAAAGTTGGGTTGTTTCTTGGGCATTTTCTAAGGTGCGGGGTGCAGATCTTACTTGTTACATGAGCAAGACCTTTGCGGTCGAGGTTTGATTCCCCCTAAAAGCTTTGTTTTTAATTAAGTTTTGAATAGTTTGGTT
Organism: Sphagnum tenellum; assembly: GCA_963921925.1. Lineage (NCBI taxonomy): Eukaryota > Viridiplantae > Streptophyta > Sphagnopsida > Sphagnales > Sphagnaceae > Sphagnum > Sphagnum tenellum. The sequence continues at coordinate 14,562,067 of OY998157.1, forward strand.
TAAGCATTGAGCAACCCAAATGTTTATGGCAAATGTATTTATGTACATATTCTTGGTTAGGTATTGATTGCCAAAACACAGATGTTATAAATATGTTAATCACCCAAACCTAGATGTTATAAACATGTTGATTGCCAAAAATACCTACTTTTAAAATTTGATGATAGCCAAAATACATAGACACAACTATTCCTCGTCACCTAATAACCAATTTCATTAAAAGAACCATAGCCAGAAAGTGGAATAAAATAATTAATGGACAGCTAAAATTGCACCCTGGAGAATGCATGTGTAGTAAACTTTGCTCTGCCATGTACATGGCAATAGCCTTTCCGGCCTCCACACATTTTTGTTAAAAAAACCCCTGGTAACATGGCTAGGTGATTGATTGCAAAATGAATTTGATCAAAATAGTTCCTAGAGAGTGCGGTTAAGTCTCCGGCTGCCACCTACACAAACGCATGAAACCTAGTGAGATTCCCAGCATAGCTTAGCTTGCTAACTTGGGGCCAGTACAGGTGAAAAAGAAGAAGAGAAACGCTGTAAAGGGTCCAGTTTACCTCATCCCAGCCGCCTCGCTAGGGACCAGTACATGTTGAGTGAACACGTCATGATGCTTGATTCCGTTGAGCGTACACATCATGATGCTTGATTCCTTTGAGCATACACATCATGATGCTTGATTCCTTTGAGTGTACACGTCATGAGGCTTGATTCCTTTGAGTGTACACATCATGATGCTTGATTCCTTTGAGTGTACACGTCATGAGGCTTGATTCCTTTGAGTGTACACGTCATGATGCTTGATTCGTTCTTATCGTTGCTCTTTACTATTACAAATAGAAAATATCCCACAAATTCAAAGATTAAAAAAATATATATGTATAGTCCAGAAACGCCGATTGTGATGAAACCCTTTCAAACTTTATAAAAAGAGAGCACCCAAAAAAGGGCGAGAAAAAGTAAAAAGAAAGCACCCAAGCAAGGGAGAGAAAAAGAAACTTGCGACAAGGACCAAAGTCCAGGCGAGCATGCAGCCCAAAAGAGGCGGGCCACAAGGAGGTAAGGGAACCACTAAGTACTGAAACCTTCACCAGTTGCTTGAAGCATATCAACTGGAAAAAGGGAAGGTAAAGCGGACTAAGTGTAGAAGAACGAACGCTTCCCTGCCGATTAATTCTTATCATTGCTGTTCACCATCACAACTTTAGAAAATATTCCACAAATCCAATTGTAGGGACTCAGCAGGTGGTGCTCGGTCATGGCCTCCCAGTAGAGAATCTATTTCTTGATGCTTAAGCAACTAAACACTGGATGAGATCCTCTCTCTGGTATCCTCGGCATTTTCTCTGGCAAAATTTAGCCAGTTCTTTTTTTTCAAAATGGTTAAAAACTTGCGTTTTTCTGGTTTTCTAGTTACCAATTTTCTTTGAGAACTTTCCAGATTTCTCGAGTAGGTTTTAGCATGTAGCAAAAATGTGAAAGATGCCTCAACTTCTTTTCTTTCAAATCCTATTTATAACAAAAATTTTTTGGCTAAACTGTCTTATGGATGATGGCCACTTCAGCTACATCACAAAAATGAAGAAAACAAAAAATCTGAATACCTTTAGCTAAACCCCCTAGAATGTTACTAAAGTGTTTTAAAACCTTGTTAAATGACATAGTATAGTGTGACTCGTATTTAATTTGTTGTGGGGCCTGGGGACCCCAAAAGGGTTTTTTTTGCCCCTTTTGCGATGGGACCCCAAAAGTTCAATTTTTTCCCTTTTGTTGGCCCATCCCAAATTAATGTAATGAAGGTTTGGACAGTCCCAAAATAGGTATATTGTACCCTCCTCGTTTTACCGCTGGTACTTAGGTTAAAGGAGTAGCACCGGATTTATTTATTTCCAATTTTTCGATATTGCTCAAGTGACGATCATCCATAAGTATATTTAACCAAGTTTGGCACTACAAAATCTTAAGCAGCCTTTCATGTTGCAAGCAATTGTGACAATTTTTGGCGAATCTTTTTTGTTTTTTGGAAATTTGTTGAATTTTCTTTTTAGAACAGGGAATTTGTGACAGAATTTTTTTTCAAAATGCTTTTCACAAAATGGCAAAACTTCATCACCAAACGAATCACTAAGTAAACCTTAAGGCAATGTACACGGGATAAAGTGAGGTGCTATTGGGAACATGTTAAGGAACACATTAAAAATTGAAGGAACATGTTGGGCGAACACATTGGAAACTTAGGGATCATGTTGAAAACATGATGGGAACACAATGGGTTCAACAAAAATCCAAAAAGGGAGACGAATGTACTTCCAAAGGAGGAATTTGCCAATTCTAATTACAACATACCCTTGGTCTTGCCGATGTAACTTTTTTTCATGCCACATGTCACAATCTATGCGAAAGTCATAAAGAATCAATGGTCAAAAGAGGAATTAATGTTTCAGGGCTTTGCCCGTTGCTTTGGCAGGAAAGGTCTTCAAAGCTAAACAACATCCTTAAACTGTCAGCACCTTAAAATGCACACCTATTTTGCCTATTGAAGTGTGGGATACTTAACTAACCAACCATAATTCTTCCTGTTCATAACATATTCAGGGTTAAATGTGGGCCCAAATACCAATCTGAGTATACATAAAAGGATAGCAACCATTCTTGTGGTGACAGAGCACCAATGGTTTGAACATAGAGACTCAACTTGTTTCTTCATTTAATAAGTTACTAGTGTGGTCTGTGCCATTGGCGCAAGTGTTACCGTGTCCTCAACTGATTTTTCCTTCCAAAACCTGGTTTTTAAAATTTTATTTGAATTTTCTGCAGCAGAAATCACCTAAAAATCAATATCTCCCACATTCTGAATTACCAAATAATTTCCATTAAATCCTACTCATCAAGATCTTTCCAAGAACACCAAAGGCTGCATTCCAATTCCTCCGCAATTTTCAGCTCCAATTTAATTTAATTTAATTTAATTTGCAGTGAAAGAATCATTCAATATTCAAGAACTTTTCCACCGCAAGTCCAAACGTCATGGAACCAAGCCCATGCACCCCTCCTCATTGAGAGCTTTCAAAAGACACCAAGAACACCATCTGGAGCATCCTGGTTTCGTCAATCTCATAATTATAAAACAAACTACATTCCTTCATAAATAGATTACAAAGTTTGCTCTCTAATTAATTTCAAACTATTATGAGATTATTTGCTTGAACTAATTAGAGCATTTTCAAGGCACAATTAACTCAATCAAAAGAGACATTCAGTTAGGGATGAAATGAAAATCAAGCCATTCAAGGCACATTTTAAAACTTCACACTAAAAAGAAAGTGGCAATTTTTGAATGGTAATGGCAACTAGTTTTTAATCATATACCTCACATGCAACTAAAACTTGATTAGTCGTTTTTAACAAGTCACATACATTTGTAGTTGTAGATGACGAATGAAATCAACATCAAAATATATGCCAACCGTATGGTCTATGCAACTAGCATGCGATAAACATGTGACTATAGATTTTTTTAATGAATAAACAATTCACATTATATCTAGTCTGTCCATCCAAAGTTGTCACATGTCATGTGCAAAGATGAGTGACATCTTAAATTTTAATATTCATGAAAATTAATTTTTGCCATCTTTTTCAACAACCTTGATGGTGCCATGTGTCCTAGGGTTAAAAGGTTTTTGCTGATTAAAACCAACCAAAAGTAAATCTGAACCATCTATTTCAACAATACATATTCTGCCATGTGGCAAATTTAAATGTCATATATCAAATTTTAAGGCTTAAAAATGTCTTTAAAAAAATTTGGGCATTGTTTTTTAACAACACCAATTCTACCATGTGGCCTTTTAATCTGGCCTTAGGATTTATAAAATTAAAAGTCGTTCCAATAAAATTGGGCCGTCTTTTTCTACAACCTCATTTTGGCCAGGTGTCACTACAAAGGTTGAAAGTATATTTTTTATTTTTTATTTGGTGGAAATAAATGTGGGCCATCTTTTTCAACAACCTTAATGTTGCCACTTGTCATGTTCAAAATTGATTTGGATTTTTTCACAAGCCATATTTTCTTAGTTTTTTATTATTTTCATTTGCTAATTTTTTCTAAATGTTTTCACGCCATGTTTTCAGTCTAGGAGGCTAACTAGATTTAAGGTATTAGACACATTGCTAAATGGTTTTAGGGTTAGGGTGAGCTTATGGTTTAGGGTTATCGAAGGTCGAATGATATTTAATCTAGCATGTCACATATTCAAATACATGGATCAAGGTTTATGGCCTAAAATTGTAATAAGCGTATGGACTAAATTGCACAAATAGAATTTAAAGTTAGGTTTTCTTGTCTTAAACTAAGTGTCCACCTACTTATGCAAATTGCTACATAAGAAACCAAGTGTTTGTAAATTCATGCACACAAAATGGCACCTAATCCAACCAACAAAACAATGCTTACAAGAAGCACCAATCCAACAATAATTCACTTGGCTAATTTGATGTCTTTTCCTTTCCAAAGCAAATTTAATGTCTTTTCCTTTCCAAAGAAGGTTTGTTGCCCACTACATCTTTCAATTTCAATAAGGGGGGACCGTCATTTTGGTTTAACACTTACATTTTCACATTGCCATTACCTTCCATTATCCCACCAAGTGCTACTTGATACCAACTTCTCCAACCTCTACACCATGGTGCACACACCCTAGTCCCCCTACCCCATTTATTATATTTGACACAATTATGTCACCATTTGTAAGATTCAACCATAGAACAAGATCCTTAATTTTCAATTGCACCCCAACAAAAACCCAATTTGCACCTTTAGCATGAACTTAATCAAGTGAATGAAGCAAATGTATGCACATGGTTCTAAATACACTAGTGCTTGTGAAAAACACCATTTTTAACAAATCGTGCCCAATCACCAACAAGCAAAATTCACACCTTCAAAAAAGAATGCATATTTTTCACTTTTATATTAAAAAAATCTACCCTTGCAAATTGAATCGTGTTTCACTATTATTTGGCATTCATTATCATAATTTATTGTGATAAATAGGTTTATTTTTATGTTGTTGTTTTAAATACCCTATGTTATTTTATGATATATTTTATATTATTTTAGGTTACTTTAATGATTTTAACTTATACCTTATGTTATTATAAATTATTAAAGGTTATTATACATTATTATACTTTAAAATATTTGAACTAGTTTATTATAGGTTTTTTATTTTAAGTTATTTTAAATTAAATTATTTGATTGACCTTAGGTTATACCTCAGGTTATTTTATTTTAAATTCATATATATTATTTCAAGTTATACTTTAAGTTATTCAAGGTCATTTTGATTTATGTTTTTATAAGTTATTTTATCCTAAATATAACAATTTAAATTAATCTAAAATATAATATAATGACCTAAGGAAAAATAACCAATAATAGTTTATGAAAAAAAATTTAGAACACCTTACAATAAAATAACTACCAATAGCTTATAATAATATAGCCTACAATATCCAACAATAACTTATAATAAAATAATCACCAATAGCCACTAATAGAATAACCAACAATAGGCACCAAACCAGTAATTTAAAATAACCAATAATAACATTAGGTGAAATAACTTTCAATGGCCCAAAGTAATCAACAATAACCTCACACAACCAAAACTAGCCTAAGACAAAATAGCCTATAATAACCATAAATAACTAATAATAGTTGCAAATAGCATAAAATGAAATAGCTTACAATAACCAAAAATAGCATGCATAGCCAAAAATAACTTACAATAACCAAAAATAGCCTAAGGTGAAATAATTTAAAATAGTCAAAAGTAACTTAGAATAATAAAAAGTAACCTAGGGTGAAATAGTTAATAATAACCACAAATAATTGAAAATAACCATAAATATCCGTAAATAATGTAGAGTGAATTAACTTAAAATAATGAAAAAATACCCTAGAATAGTTGAAAGTAGCTTAACATATATATTATTATTATATTAACAAAAATATTATCCATTTATTAAACATTTCTTTTTCAAATGAATGGTCATTGAAATGTTATTGAATAATGATATTTTAAAAAAATTGTTCAAATGATTTTACACGTTGAAAAGGAAATAAATGTAATTATGTGCAATATTGAAAAAAAAAATTAAAATTTTAACCATTTCATTTGGAAAAAAAATTAATAAAATATGAATTTTCAAAGTTTATGTTTTTTTAATGTTTAAAATGAAGTATTTGATAAATAAAATGCACTGTAACACATTATACAATGATTGTGGTGGTTGATCGTAGGGGTGATTGTTTCCTCCTAGAAGGCAAAGGATCAAACCTCACAAATGGTGAGTTTGTGATCAACAATGGTAAGTTGACCAAATATTCTCCTATGTAGTTCTTTAGAGTAAGTGCTTACTTAGGTTGACTACATGGCCTATGTACCTACGCTAAGTTTTTAACCTAACATAGGTAGTGACACGTGTTAATAATTCATAAGCTAAAAATCATGAAATTATCAATAATATTAAATAATACATTAAATATTAAATAATTTAGATTTAATTGATTAACTACCAAGTGAAATGATTTGATAAATTTGTATTTCATTTGAAAGTAACCTTGTTTCACTAAGAATTAGTGTATCAATTCATTGTCCATAAAAACTAAACCCCATTCACTGGAGTTTTGACTAGTTTCACCATGATTAAAATGTCCAAATTCATTCAAAATCTAATGAAACCCAAAGTGAATTAGGACACATTTTGGTGTAGTGAAAAGTAATACATTATTCAAACAATGTTAGTGTACTAGAATGTCTATGTAAACACCTCACATATTGGGAAACAATATTATCAACACATTGGGTATTATAGATGGCTATAAGTCCAACATTGGATTTCCTTGGTATAAATGTTGTAAAATAATGGGGTTTAATGTAATTGGATACATTCCTACAAAATGTGGGTGTAGTTCACTAATCTCCGTTCACTTGACCAATGAATTCATTGTTTTTTCACTAGTCCCCATTCATTGGGCCGTTGAATTCATTGTTTTTTCACTAGTCTCCATTCATTGGACCAATGAATTCATTGTTTTTTTCACTAGTCCTTATTAATTGCAACCAATGAATTGAATCAAAATCTAATGAAAACACTTGGCATACAAAGACACCTTTCATTTTAGTGATATAATAAATAAAATTATACCACATGCAACCTCATGGACTAGATGTTAAGGAAATAGGCATATTACATAGTTTTTGGGGCTTACAAGGAATAATGGATAGGAATAAGCCATTGGACAATTGAGGGTTTGAATTTTGAATTATTATTGAGTTTTATTTTGTAGTTCATGTTGATGGTGACTTGGGGACTACTAAGAATGGGAGTTTTGGGAAAATTATGGACATTTATAAACACATTTTTTGGAATAAAAATAGATATGTAGGTATTTTGTAGAGAAACGATAGATTTTAATGTTGAATTTACAAAAAAAAATTGTTGTTTGATTACGCTTCCATAGAACATGGATTTTTGCTGTAAATTTGTTGAAGTTTTTAATAAACAAGGAAGTACAAACTTTTCCATTAATTTCCATATTTAATTTGATGTGTGAATCATCAATGGTATTAAAAAAATCATAAAATGAATTGTAATTATATTTGTAGTTTTTTACATTGTATTATGGATTACATATTCTAGTTATTATAAATAATCATGAATATGGTGTATTGATGGACTATAGATAGATGTGTGTTTAGATTCCATGTAAAGTTGTGAATGAATGTGTATTTGTAATGCAAATATGTCGTTATAGTAAATGTCGAGTGTTTCTGGAAGAATTAAATCCACATCTACTACCAAAAGCTAGCTAAATGGTTTTATATTATAACCATGACATATAAGACCAAGACAAACCCATAACACAACCATCCCAAAGTCTTTTATCTTTGACTACTATACCATTTCCCACCCTCATTTCTATAGGTCCAATGATGTACAAATGGGGTTTAATATATAATTATAATATATATTTTTTGAACAAATGGAAAATTGCCACACATTTTATGGCCATTGGTTCTAATTACCACCCATCAATGGAAATTATCCCAAATGTAGTCACAAATGCAATTGCAAATTGGGGTTCCACATCATAATAAGATCATCCATGGCAATGGATGAAAGTTTTTGGCCTACTTGTAAGGTTTGCAACTAGACTTTCCACTTCATGGCCATGTCATGTCTTTTGTGACTAACTATATTATGACACTTGTCCAAAACACCTAGGCTATTTTTAGTCGCATTTGTCCATTACAACTATAAATGAATTGAAAATTCAGTCATTGATTTCCAAATTTCTTTTCATGTCCATTTTTTCTTACCTTCTTCAGGGCCACCTTAGATTATGGTAAAGGATGTTGGACATGCAAATTGGCCCCCTTTTATTGTGACATTGCCACTAGATCAAAGTAATGTGACTATGGAGCTTGAAATTCTTGAAGTCCAATAATAACCCCAAATTTTGCTTCCCCTTCATGTTGACTTTCCCCTCCTCTAATTAGCATTGCAAATAGTTGATAGTTGCATGCTACCAAATTGCAAATTTGCAAGCACGTAATTATGTTGGAATTGTTGTTCACTCCCTTGTGCACCTTTCCATTTGATGTAGTTGCTACCAAAAGGTCTAACATGTGATGTGGGGTCGCTTGATGTGCTAATAGTTTCATCATGAACATTTTAATTGCTGCATTCAATAACTTAATGTCCTAAGCTTGTGTATCACATGATTCTAACAACTTGGCATATTATTTTTTCATTTCAACTTGATTTGATTTGAGGCCCCAATATGAGATGATAACATCCCGAAATTGGATCCTTGTCACACATTCCAACATTGATTTTTTAAAACACATATTTTCCACACCATCATCATCCACACCTAATAAGGCAAGAGCCCACATAACCCCAATTTGATTTCGATAATCATCTACCTACTTACATTTAAATGGCTTCAAGCACTATATGGAATCTTCAAGTTCATGATCTCATGATTAACCTTGTTTCAAACTACACATAACAATCATGGTTGTGGTTATAATGTACTCACCAAATTCCCGTGTGTCCCCACCAAATTTAGCCTTGCCCCTGCCATCTCAAATAATGAAAAGCTTTTGAAATGCCTTGGATTTTTGCACACATCATATTGAGGCCATTTTGAGACGCTCCCAACTCTTTAATGGATTCAAATGTGAATCTAAACTAAAAACATCGGAAGAGCAAGGAATCGAAGCACGTTCCTTGGCTTGTAACACTTTGGAGGGGTAAAAGGACGTGTTGGAGCTCCAGGATGGGACTAGGAAGAATGACAAACATTAACTACTCACATGGACCTGAACAACGTGGTAGGATGACCCACGGGCAACTCAAACTCACAAGACTCACCACGGCCCGGACTTGGGGGAAACCACCACCTTCCCCCTTATAGTATACTCTATGCCTTTCCATGAGGCCCACATCCAAATGGCATTTTGTCATAGGACTCCCAAGTGGGTGTCCCAAAATTCCTATAGCTAGGACTCCTACAACTTTGGGGGCTAATAACTTTGTAGGCAGACCTCGGATTGAAATGAAGTCTAAGGAAAAGTTGTTTTCCTCGTTGAGAGCTTTCCAATAACATGTCGCACGCCACCTGCACGCAAGGAAATCAGGTTGATTCCTGACTTTTAGTGGTCGGGAATCAAACTGCCAATTTGACTTTCGGCCTTTCTTTTGGCCATAAGTTGTGTTTCAAATGTCCAAATGAATCATGTGAGCCCATTTTAGACATCTAAGTTTCAATAGCTTTTCAATGGTTTAAATAACTCCTTAATTTGTTAGTTTCTAACCCCTGAAATTTCTCTTTTAACATTCAAAAGTCCACCAGGACTCCAACTCTCAAGGTGAGAGCTCCCTTGGGAGTGTGAAGGTTCATTCCCTCACACTTTCTTTCGCCCCGAGCTTCCTCTCTTGGCCCGTAACTTTGCAACCCCTTTCTTTGGTCGTGAGCCCAAGGCTAGGGTTGCGACACATTTACACATTTAATTTATCTATGCACATAGAAAGATGCATCCAACAACACAAAAAAGTGGTAGTGTAAGGATTTACTAGTTTAACTTTTGCTAGAACATTTTTTCACCACATCCAAATGTGTTTACCTTACCCATTAAACCCCGTGCACTAATCAATTATGACCTCTTCTTTTCAATTTTTTCCACAATTTTTCTAATGTTACTTGTTTTGTTGAAAACAATAGGATCAGAGGAGAGATTGCGCATTTAGAAGCACATAGATCACACAAGTATGTGAACAATGCTTGGAGTGAGATATCCAACTCTCCTCCAACCTTGCTCTTTATTCCCTTCCTTGTACCACCACATTGACAAACCATATGGGATAAATATTTCTCTCCTTCTTTATTCTAACATGTTGGTGGTAATAACATATCTCAAATCTACCTATGTCTTTGATTACTTGCAACACTAATCTACCACATAGTTTCTAATATCTATCACACCATTATTTATGTTTCATCTAAATCATGATCTTCAACACTCCCACTTTGCAAGTAATCTAAGACTCCCAATCTTATGCTTCTTGTAAGATTTTGATGTCGTTCCTTTGCCAATGCCTTTGTCAACACGTCTGCCACCATATCTTGAGTTGGGCAATACTTGAGGCCTATTTCTCCACTCTCTAACTTCTCTCGAATGAAGTGGTGTTGTATGTCAATGTGCTTTGTGCGAGAGTGGTGGGTTGGGTTCTTTGCAAGTGCAATCCACCCCTGATTGTCACACATGATGGTTGTTGCTCCAACTTGCACAAGTCCCACATTTGCCATCAACTTCCTTAACCATATGGCCTCCTTGGTGCATTGACTAGTGGCCATGTATTCAGTCTCCGTTGTAGACAAGGCAATTGTAGGTTGCCTCTTGCAATTCCATGAGATGGCTCCAACTCCAACAAAGAACACGTACCCCGTGGTGGAACGTCACTCATTTGCATCTCCACCCCAATCAGCATCACAATATCCCCTCAAACTAACATCCTTGCCTCCAAGGCACAATTTCAAGTCCAAAGTGCCCTTCAAGTACCACATGATGCGTTTCACCGCCATCCAATGGGAAGGACCAGCACTTGACATGAATTGACTCACCATGCTCACCCGGAATGCAAGATCCGGCCGTGTGCCCACCATGGCGTACATCAATGATCGCACCGCCGCCTTATATGGTATGCCTTGCATCTCCTCTTGAATGCCTTGAAACTCTTCCTCCGTGGATTTCGAGAGCTTGGAATTCACATCAAGCGGAGTTCCAATGGGCTTGCACTCCTCCATGTTGAAGCGCTTGAGCACCTCCTCAATGTACTTTCTTTGGCTCATGGTTATGGTGCAGTTTGCACGGTCTCTCTCAAACTCCACACCGAGGCAATAGTGCAACCCTCCAAGATCACTCATTTCAAATTCATCTTCAAGCCTTGACTTCAACCATTTCAAAATGTTCACATTGCTTGTTAAGATGATCAGATCATCCACATAGATAATCACTATTAACAAGTACTCACCCGTTTGCTTGACATACAATGAATGGTCCGCTTGGCTCCTAGAAAAGCATTCATGGGTGAAGAACATGTCAATGCGTTGGTACCATGCTCTTGGTGATTGCTTGAGCCCGTACAAGGACTTCTTCAACTTACACACCAGGTGCTCCTTGCCATCTTGCACGAATCCTTGCGGTTGGTCCATGTAGATGTCCTCCTCCAATTCCCCATTCAAGAATGTGTTCTTCACATCCATTTGGTGGATCTCTAAGTCCATGGCAGATCCAATTGCAAGCATGCATCTAATGGTGGTGAATTTGGCCACCGGGGCAAATGTCTCATTGAAGTCCACACCCTCAACTTGAGAGTACCCCTTGGCCACCAACCTTGCCTTGTGCCTCACAACATGGCCTGATGCATCCCTTTTTGTGCGAAACACCCACTTGCATCCCACACTCTTGCGATCCTTTGGAAGAGGGACCAACTCCCACGTGCCATTTGCCATGAGTGAGGCATATTCCTCTTGCATGGCCGCCTCCCACTTGCTTGCATCCTTCGAATGCATTGCATCGCACAAATTCAATGGATCATCAAGACAAGCAACATTAGCACGTTCCACATCTTGTTGGAGTAGGATGTGGTTCTTCCACCATTCTCCAAGCGGTCGCCGCTCCCTCAAGGGGTACCTACGCTCCTCCAAGGGCTGCCCCTCTTGTTCACCATTTGTGCTTGCATCTTTAGATGGTGATGAAGGTGTTGATGAACGCCCTAGGGTTGGCGGTGCCTCTTGATTGCTTGGATACTCTTTGACATCACTTGTGAGCTCATCATCATCCACACAGGGCAATTTGGAAGATGTGTCCACAATCACCACATTAGGGGTCTCATTTCTCCCACTTGGATGCATCTCCAAATCATTGCCCACACTAGTGCTATCCTCCATGAACTCAACATCCCTACACTTGATGATCTTTTTGGATTGCACACACATGAGCCTATATGCCTTGGTGCCTTCACAATACCCAAGAAACAAGCATTTTGTGCCCTTTGCATCAAGCTTACCCCTCTTCTCATTCGGCACCATGGCATATGCAATGCATCCAAACACACGCATGTGTGAAATGCAAGGCTTTCTCCCACTCCACGCTTCCTCTGGTGTGATGGATGGCAACGCTCTTGATGGACATCGATTCCTTGTGTAGGCCACATTCACCACCGCTTCCGCCCAAAGTGACTTCTTGAGGTTTGGAGCATGAAGCATGCTCCTTGCCATCTCCACAAGGGTGCGGTTTGCACGCTCTGCCACTCCATTTTGTTGAGGCCTATATGGTGTGGAGGTTTGCTTCTCAATGCCATGTGCCTTTAAGAAGCCCTGGAATCTGTTGGAAATGTACTCCCCTCCATTATCCGACCGAAACACCTTGATCTTGTGCTCTGATTGTGTCTCCACAAGTGCCTTGAATTCCTTGAACTTCTCCAAGCACTCCCCTTTAGACTTTAACAAGTACACCCACACTTTCCTTGAAAAGTCGTCAATGTACGTCACAAAGTACCTTGCACCACCCAAGGATGTGGTCCTCATGGGGTCGCATACATCCGAATGCACAATCTCCAAGGGCTTGGTGGCACACATCCCTCCATCACTTGGAAATGGTTTGCAATGTTGTTTTCCCTCAATGCACCCTTCACAAACAAATGAAGATGTAGGGCAGGGCATGTTTCCAAGGTTCATACCACTCACCATGTTTTGGAGCGCATGCACACCTTTGATGTTCAAATGACCGAGCCGGCGATGCCAAAGCTCCAATGCACCATCAATTGTTGAAGTTTGGGCCAGGTTGGCCACATGCATCTCACACACCTTGGTGAAGGTCATTTGATACAAGTTGCCTTTGCGTAGGGCTATTGCAATCACCTCTCCATCAAATGCCCTCACAATGCACTCATTCATGTTGAATTGCACTTTGCACCCACTTGACAAGATTTTGCTCACGGAAAGCAAGTTGGCATGCAATTTTGGCACATGGAGCACGTCCTTGATTCTAATCTTCCTGGTTCACCCTTTCACCATCACTTCCACAAGGATGGACCCCATTCCAATTGCCTCAACAATGCTATCATCACCCATATGCACATTGCGTGTTGGAATTACCTCATACATGTCAAATGCCGCTTTATGAGGGGTCATATGCTTGGTTGCTCCTGAGTCCATGATCCACTTGCATATGGCCTTGCAATGGTCTCCATTCTTTGTTGCAAAGGCATAGTCATCATCATCCCTGGCTTTGTTGGCATTCTCCTTCTCCTTGTTGTTCTTGGCCTTGAAGCAAAATTGTGCAATGTGGCCTAGTTTGCCACAATAGTAGCATGTCTTGGTGTCTTTGCGTGTAGATGTGGTCCCTCCTCTTCCTTGCATTGACACCATCGCCGCATCATCACCTTGGGGCTCCTTCTCCTTCCTCTTGGACACTTCATGCATCAATCGTGCGGTCACAAACTCCATGGTGAGGTCTTGCATGGGCACGGTCTCCAAGGCGGTGATTAGGTACTCGTAGGAGGGTGGCAAGCTCTCAAGCAAAGTCATCACAACATCTTCATCCCTCACGGGCACCTCTAAACAAGCAAGTTGATCTGCAAGTGCCTTGACCTTGTTGATATGGTCTAGAAAGTCTCCTCCCTCTTGCATCTTGCATGTGAAGAACTTGCGGCGAATGAAAAGGATGTTGGACAAGCTCCGTGTCTCGTGGATGTTGCAAAGTGTGTTCCATGCCTCCACTGGTCCCTTGCACCTCTTGATGTGGTGAAGTTGACTATCCACCAAGTTGATGGCAATGGTGGACATGGCCTTCTTTGCGCGTCGTTGGTACTCCTTAATGACTTTGGGGTCTGAATTGGATGTGGAGCCTCCTCTGACCCGTCGACAATCTCCCAAAGGTCCATGGAGGCCAACACCATCTCCATCTTGAACTTCCAGAGGTTGAAGTTCTCCCCATTGAACTTGTCAATGACTCTAGCGCTTTCTCCCTCAAAGGATGCCATTTTGCACTCAAATCCGACCTCTCTACCCACTTATGTGCTCAACCAGATGCTAATTAGTGCCTAATGAACATTCTTACATGCAATTTGCCTCAATGCACTCTCATAAACACACTCCAGCCCCTAGATGACTCAATTGTGCACCAATGCACCTCCAATCACAAATTCAGCCCTTAATGGCTCCCACTTGCATCAATGCCTCCTTACACACTCAGAATACACTCAACCAACTCAAATCAAGTGCTCTATGAATCGAATGTGCACAAGTACACTTAATGACTCAAGTCAAGACTTACAATGCTGGAATGTGGACACATGCACATCCAATGATTCGAAATACCTCCAAAAAGCACCAATCCAGCACTTGTGCACCTCCAAATTCGAGATGGCCTCCAAAACCTCAAAGCTCCTCCAAAGTTCTTCAAAACTCCTCCAAGGCTCCAAAAGAGACTCCAAGAACCCTCCAGAAGTGAAAACTTGCACCTCCAACAAACACAAAACCTTAAGATCTTTCTCAATGCACACAAGCAATCAAACCTCTAATCATGCAACTCACATGTGTGGGCCCATAACCTGTTGAAAACAATAGGATCAGAGGAGAGATTGTGCATTCAGAAGCACATAGATCACACAAGTATGTGAATAATGCTTGGAGTGAGATATCCAACTCTCCTCCAACCTTGCTCTTTATTCCCTTCCCTGTACCACCACATTGACAAACCATATGGGATAAATATTTCTCTCCTTCCTTATTCTAACATGTTGGTGGTACTAACATATCTCAAATCTACCTATGTCTTTGATTACTTGCAACACTAATCTACCACATAGTTTCTAATATCTATCACACCATTATCTATGTTTCATCTAAATCATGATCTTCAACACTAATGTCACATGTTGTAAAGGCATTTCATTGGTTTAATTGTTTTCAACTAGTTGATTTGCAATAATATTTTCAAGGAATCCAACCCAATTACTCTATAATGGTTCCCTAGGTCTTATAATGGTTAATGAATCAATTTTCACCATGTTGTAGTTGTTTCACGATTTCAACAAATGAATCACATAGATCTTTTTCCTTGTGTTAGTATGTTGCTCTTTTGGCTTTAATTGTTTCTTGATCTTTCAAAACATGTTGCTTTGGTTATGGGCTATGAGGAGTGATAACAACTACCACATTTATTGGAACATTATCAATTTAGGAGGCTTACATGCCATTGTACTAAAACTAAAAAGTTTAATTCTGAACATATTCTGTATTTCAATTTTCCTTGGACAATTTTCAAGTTGATAATCAACATTAAAACATATAATACAAGGATAATGTAGGGGGGTATTCTAATAGGTTTAATAGGTTCTACATTAGATCATGTTACGAGTTTTATAGACTTCACTATGGCGGTTGATACTACTTCAACTTCTTTATTCTAGTTATGACAAGTTTCAAGAATATGTCCTATTTTATTATAGTTAGTACATGTAGATGTAGATTTAACTGTAACATGTATTATTAGATTAAACATACTTTTGTTAGCTTTTGGTATGGTTAGTAGTTAGAGCATTGTAATTTAAATTAACATGGTCACTTTCTTGGTCACAAACCACAACTTCCTTGTGTTCAATCAATGTATCTTGTTTCATTCTTGTTGTTGTTAATCTGAGGCAAAGTAATAGTCTTATTCTAAAAACAATAGTGAGGAAAATATATGTTGTTTTAACTTGTAAACAATTAACTATTTCAACAAGTTTCATAGCAACCCTCAACACAATTAGTAATTTATTGTTCAATGTTTTGTAATTGTAGGTAAACCTCCTCATCATTCTTCACAAGGTCCAAGAAAAATAAAATAAACCAAATGCTCATCCTTGTTGCTAAAGTAAAAGTGTTTAAAAAATACATTTTGAAAACCTACGCAAGAAAAAGTTCATAGGGACAACTAGTACCTAGAAGGGAATGGGATAAGGGGGCAAGATGTGTTGCTCATTCATTGTCTAAGAAAGGAAGGGTAAGCGGGTGTGTAGAGACTCAAAAAAGCTTGCTACTTTTAACGATGGAACATTATAGCAACTAATGATCCACCATCATGAAATCCAAGTCAAGCACCACTGGATTGTAGGCAAATTTTCTTTTCCCTCCTTTCTCTCTTCATTTTTCCCTCTACATTTTTGTGATTATTTTGTTTAAGTGTGAAAGATTTTGAACAAAGTTGAAGGCATAGTTGAAAATTTTGTTGAAGAAATCAACATTTGTCCTCCTTGTTCAAAATTGGAGTGTAACAATTTGTTTCAAGCACTCTTGAGCTTTTGTTTATGTGGTGGGAAGTTGATTGGTAATTCATTAGTGCTTGAATTGTTCTTATGTTAGTAAACCTTGAACATTTCATCTTTTCTAGACTTCAAAATTGGGGTTGATTATTTGTTAGGTGTGTAACACAAGTGAATAAATAGGACGACTATGGTTTTATTTCCATTATTGTTAGATTGGAGAATTGATTTTTTTTATCATTCTAGTGCCATGCCATTCTAAGGTAGAATTTGAAGTTGCCATTGGACAAGAGTTGATATGTGTAGGGTTTTTTCTAGTGGTTCCTAGGTTTAAATCGACATTGAAACTTCCTTGAGTATTCCATTTTATGCTATTTTGCATGAATCTTTATTCATATGTCAACCATCAACCAACATTTACATCTTGTATGAAGTTGAACTAAACAATTTAAAATTGGGAATCTTTTGTTTTTGTGACCTAATACTTCTAGACTATTAAGGGGGTAGGATGAATATATGATTTTGAATGAATAAGGCATTTAGGTTAAGGATTGATCAAGGAACTTTGTTAGTTTGAATTTTGAATTCTTGTTGGTTTTGAATCATGATGAGGACTAAGGACTACCCAAAGGGAAAGGTTTTTGAGTGAATTCTATGTAGTATCAAAATATGATGAAATGAATTGTAATATTGTTTCTAGAGTTTTTTACAATGTATTCTAAAGTGCCATGAATATGATGTTTTAATGAATGGTAGTGTTAAATATGTTGAAAATTAAGGCAGGATTAGTGAATGTTTGCATGTGAAATGTAAATCTATTGTTATAATGGTGTGAATATTCTACAAGAATTAAATTGCAATTCTATCATGTGGTAACCATTTTGTGGGGAAATTTTTTCCTATTTTTTCTTTCAATAATCAGAAGGTTTTCTACAAATTTTGTTTTATGTTGTAGATGAAAGTGTTTAAATGAGTAGTGTTGTTCCTATTTCAATTTTGAATTTCAAAAGGTATGTTAAAAAGTATCAAAGGTTTAAGCAATTAATGCCATAAGGACTTTAGAATGATCTACAGATTTTGAAGATAAAAAATAATGAAACAAGATGAATCAGATGGTGACTTGGGGTTTATAGTGACAATTGAACTTGGAGGCAAATCAAAAAGTTATTGAAAGACAGATAAATGATAATCTTGAATACGAAAAGGAGTATGCAAGGCTTATAAAAACGCCATATCGGAATTTGATGTTGGACAAACGAGTTCTAAAAACAAAATAAAGACCTGAAAAATACAATTTTTTTTACCACAAAACATTACCCAATCATTGGATTTGGGTATAACAACCATAAGAGTTGAAACATTTGTTGCGCCTACCATGGATGTTGTTAAAAGGGGAGTACTAATTGGATTCACAAGAAAAATGGGTAGTGGATTGGATGGAGTCTTGGCATGAAGGAAATTGAGTGAGAATACAACATTATTAACAGCAATTATTGGAGTAGTTGGGACACCTCAAATGGTGTTTACTGATTCAATAATGATTACTCATGTGAATAGGACTACAAATAAACCATCAATGAGTTGAATGGTTGCTAAAGGGTACAAAATTGCATAGTTATGACATTCTTGGTGCGAGAATGTTATGGAAGCCCAAAAAATCCATAAAATTCGTTAAAATTCGTTAAAAATCATTAAAATTCGCGCCAAAGAATGTTATGACAAGGTGCTAAATGAAGAATTTTAAAAAATTCTATTTTGCAAAATGAAGAATGTCATCACTAGGGAAAATTGCAAATGCAATGAATTCAAAAGGACAATACTAAAAGCCATTTGCTATAACTATGCCAATTATTGATCATAGAGATGGCCATGATGTTAGGCCAAACAAGGTAACTCTTAACTATCCTAATTTCAAAAAAGATGTTCATCCAAAGTGTTCAATTTTGTAATAAAATTAAATGTAGACTTATAAATAATATATCATCAATGCGTTTAGCTATACGCTAAAAGATATAACATTAAATTGGTTTCATAAGTACACGTTGGAATTCCCTAATTGTATTTTTTTGGAGCTTACATAGGCATTTTGCAATCCTCATTAGAAGATTTAAAATGATGCGCAAATATACATGGAACTAAAGAATATGAAGAAAAAGAGACTAAAAAGGTGGAGGTTTACTATGAGTAGATTTAGATGTTGGCTCATGGTTTACAAGTACCAACCAAATATAACTTTTTTATTATTGTGTGTAAAACAAGTTTACAATCATACCTCAAAATTGCAACTTCGATGATGAAAAGGTCAACATTACAACAACATAAAGAAACAACAATGTTGTGTGAAGAAGGCTTAACTATTTCAGAAACAAGGAGTGAACTTTCAATACCACAGAATACCAAAGAAACAACATTAATGAAAACACAAAGTAATACATGGAAAACTAACAAACATTGCATATTTTGTGGGATGACGAATCACAATGTGGAGACATGGAAAAAGAAGAAAGACTAGACCACAATGGCAACCAAAGAGGTCACACAACCAAATTAAAAATCAAATAAGACATCTTCATCCGCATGCCACATGTGTGGTTTGAATGGACATAAAATGACAAATTGTATAAATTTTATTGAAATGCAAAAGATGTTTCATGGAAAATATGTGTGAATAATAGAGTTTCAACCTATTGTTGAGGCACAAATAGGCACTACAAATGTGAATGTGGTGGATGTTAATGTTGCAACAAGAAATAAAGCAATTAAAGAACAAGTGTTCAAGGATAAAAAATTAAGGAAAACAAAGAGTGTTGTTGATTAGGAGAAAGAAGAATGGTTGTTTTAAGTACCCAAATGGGTCATTCGAACCCATTTTAGACATCTATGTTCCAAGAGCTTTCCAATGATATAATGAACTTTTCAATCCAATGGTTTTGACACTTAAAATTGCTTTCTAAATATTCGAGACTCCATTTAGGCTCCAACTCCCAAAGTGCGAGCTCATTTGGGAGTGTGGAGGTTCATTCCTCACACTTTCCCACATTCTTGACAGCATGAATTATGACACCCATGTTTCACTCTTGGCTCACACCTTTGCAAGCCCTTGCCTTGATCGTGAGCCCAAGGTTAGGGTTGCACTAGTAATGTTGATATTGATATTAAGAACGATTTAAACCCTGACCTTGTTACAAATGTAAAGTTGGAAGAGGTGTTTGGGAATTGATAATAAAATGGTTCAAAGCTAAAGAAAAATGATAAAATGATAGTTGCAAATTGTGTTGCTTTGTTGAAGTTGTATGAAGTTATTTATGCCCACCCCCTTGACAATGGGCAGTATTCAGCAATCTTTTTACAAAGTTGGTTGGCCCAACACAAGGGGCACAAAGTTAATTGGATCAAGTATGCATATGATTACACACAACTGCATGTTAAAAAGGCCATGCACCCCATTCTTGCCTTTGCAAACACTACTAGCCCACAAGTTTTCAAGTTTACCAACTCATTGCTAGATTCAACTTATGATGGCTATAGTGCTATTAATAAAGATTAGGCTTCAATGCACATGGGTGGTGTAAGGGCTTATGCCATTGTTTTCCTTCCAAATTACAAAGCATTAATGGAGAGGTTATTAACAGAGGCTCGTGGAGAGGAAGGGGAATTTACCTCTAAAATGGTAATGTTAAGAGAAGAAACTATGGACCTTGAACACAAGGTCTAGGATTTGGTTGCCTAGTTGCATGACATGAAGTCTTCATCCTAGTGATGACATTCTTCATTTTGCAAAATAAAATTCTTTAAAATTCTTCATTTAACACCTTGTCGTAACATTCTTCGGCGCGAATTTTAACAAATTTTAACGAATTTTATGGATTTTTTGGGCTTCCATAATCTTTTCGCACCAAGAATGTCATAACTATGGTCTTCATTTTAGGAGGAATCACTACTAGAAATTTTGGGTTTTGCAACTAAAATTTAGTTGCATGCCACACATGCAACTGAAAATTTGTGTAGTTGCATAAGACAAGTTGCACATGACATCCAGTTACATGCGACATTACGTACGCAACATGTATATACGGTCTTAATATACATGTTCATACATACATACAAATCCAAATGTAATTGCACCTTATGTGCATTCTCTTTGCAACTATAATGCAACTAATCAAAATGTGACATGTTTAAAAATTAAACAATTAACTTATGGACACGTGTCACTATTTAAATTTTTTGTGTTCTCAAAATTAAAAATTCATTGGATTAATCTCAATCATTGAAGTTTCTAGCATTATGATGATGACACGTGGCACACCATGGAACGTTCATTGACCATTTGACATGTGTTCATGTAACACCAATTATATGGTATTACATGGCAATCAAAACCCACCTTATTTTTTTAAAAATATTATCAATGAAATCTAAATCGTCCAATATATGATTAATAATGTATTGACATGTGGTGCATAGGTAGGTAGGTAATAATTAAACCTTACTAAATAGGTTTACTTAAGTATGCAAGTAGGTTAAAAAGTAGCTAGGCTTAGGTTATATAGGTAGGTTTAAAATAATTCGATTTTATTTTTAGGTTTAACCATTTCACAAAGGTCAAACTTTTTTCATTCACTCATCCCTAATGGCATTTAATATTTGGCTAATACATAGCTATTGCTAATACTTATATGCTGAGCTAAATAGAATTTGAAGCCAAAGGATATGGGTTAAAACATTCCATTGCAAACGTCATGAATCAACCTAGTTGCACATTACATGCAACTACTGTATCGGATTATACCAGCCAGGGCAGGGCTCTATTGCATTTGGTGTCCAAAAGCAAACTTGAAGCCCTTCTCTTGGCACATCTAACAAAATAACAATCATTGAAAACATATTAGAAATGAGAAAGTTATGGCCCCCCAAAGTAAAGGGGGTAAAAAACTCAAAAAACAAAACTATTGAACACTACAAAGGCCGGTTTTTAAACATCCAGAAAGTTCAATTTATGTTGTTTTTTTGCTATTAGAATTCCAATGTATTTTATAGGACTTCAGGTGGTGCTCCTATAACACTTTAAATCGTTTAAAATGAACAAGAAATAAGAAAGTTATGAGGTTTGAAAGTAGGAGGGGTCCAAAGAAAAAAAAACAAAAACGTTTTGTAACTTCGAAAGCTTATTTTTCTTCTTATTAGTTTTTCATTACTCCTTTTCTTTTGCACTTCAAAGATGATTATAGGATATTTTAAATAATTATGATTATTTAATGAAAATATTATTTTAATATTTTTATTTAGCTTAAATTAATAATTAACATAGGATGTTTATATACTTGTAGGTTATTAGTGTAGTCTATTTAAATTAATATTTTAACATAAATAATACATTTTAAATTAATAATTACGACTATTTATAATGAAATTTAATATTATCTTATTAATTGATTTTGAAAAATAAATCTAAATCAAATTTACATTTTTTGAAAAATTATTCCAAAATAAAATAACATAAAACATATTTAAACCATGGTTTAATTTAATTTAATTTAGCATAATTTAGCCTAATTTAATTTAACCATAATTAATTTGGCCTAATTTAATTTAACCATATTTAATTTAACTTAATTTAATTTAACCATTATCATTTAAGCTTAATAAATTTAACCATGCTTAATTTTATCTTAATTTAATTAGCCATAATTATTTTAGCCTAACTTAATTTAACTATGGTTAGTTTAGCCTAATTTAATTTAGTTTAATTTTTTTGTTTATTTAGCCTACGTTAATTTAGCCATGGTTGTTTAAACCTAGGTTAGATTAGGCTAGCCTAAGTTAGCATGGGGTTAACTTAGTATTAGAGGTACATAACACTATTGTATATAACCTATGTAGATATATTAAGTATAATAATTTAAGTATGTATAAGTTTAGGCCATTATTTTTATGACACGTGTCCATGTTGTATAAATTTAGTTACATGTTAGTTGCACACACAACCATATGGCCCAAAAATTATACAATACCAAATTTGTAGTTGCAAATATGACCAAGATAGTTGCAATAGACAATTAGTTGCATGCCAGTTGCATAGTGATTGGTTGCAAATGACAAGATTTCTAGTAGTGAATAGAAATTGGTTTCTTTATAAAAAAGGTTGTAATGCTTGGAAAAAGATATTGAAAAGAAATAAATTGAAGTAGATGCAAGAAAAGCTTAGGTGCATGTGAGACCATTGTTGATGATGTAATGCTTTCATTTCCTAAATCAACTGGTGAACTACCATACCTTGAGAAATAAATGAAATTTCTGATGATTATAGTTGGATTATTTTCCTCTAAGGTGGAAGAAGGAAAGGCATAACTTGAGGCAACTACGAAGGAATTCCAAAGGTTTGAAAAGGAGTTTTAGCTCTTGACACATGGAATGTCAGGTAGCAAAGTATGGATTAATGGCTTGCTGCATCAAAACTAGCTCATAGCCCATGGAAGAAGGATAATTATGCACCCCTTCCTATTGAAAACCTTAAGAACATGCTTGCAGGACAATTTGGGAATTTTTAGGTGCCACTTTATCCAATTTATGGGTTACTATGCATGCAATAACATTCTTGTCTCATCTTTTGGATATACCTATCACTATTTTTGCATGGGTGTACATCTAGAGACCAAGGCTATTCTTTGTATTATCCCACTTGTGGGAAAGTATTGTTTGAGGAATCGATCATAAGTGTTGGATTTAATCACATCAGCATGAAGTTCAAAAGGCCCAAGTTGGAGATGCCCAACCTTAGATCTATAAGGTTTGTCCAATTTGATCTATAGGTAAAAAAATTCCATAAGTGGTATGTTGTTCTACAACTTCTTTTGGACCAATTGAAGTTAATTTTGGGTGTGGCAAATTTTGGTAGAGTAATAGGTCTAGGTTCATTGAAAATGTACCAAGTTTAGCTTTGTGCCAATCACTTTGGGTAATTGGTCCCATTTGCTTTGTATATGTTGCAAATCCAAAGTCAAGTACAAGTGATTTTCCAACCTATACTACACATTTACGTTTTGCATAGTGCCACATGGGGCTTCAACCTAAAATCCTTATGTGATAGATATAGATACATGACAAATTATGCGTAGGTTTACATCAATATTTATGTGTGAATCTATGTTGGTTGCAATGGGCCCAACTTATAGTTGTATTCCAATTCTAAAACTATCTTCAAGGTCACGTAATAGCATTGGGCCTAGGAATACACGAGAGGTGCAAAGGTAAGTGCTTGTAATTGAGTCATTTCCATTGGTTTCCCAATCACCAACAATAATCATTTTCAAGGACTCAAATGACATTGAAAAAACCATGTGTTATCTAATACGGAAGACAACCTTCCTAACACGCTCCCAAGCTCCTTAATGGACTCAAATGTTAGTCTAAATCGAAAACAATGGAAGAACAAGAAGTCAAGGCATGTTCCTTGGCTCACAACATTTTGGGAAAGGGTAGAGGGGTGTGCTAGAGCTCTGGATGGGACTAGGAAGAGTGATAAGCATCAACTATTCACACGGCACAAAACCAAACACAAGGTGATTAATGCATAGTTGGAGCAATTTTGGTGTTAAGACGAACCATGGGCACACTTAGATTCACAAGACTCACCATGGCCCGGACTTGGGGGAAGCCACCACCTTCCCCCCCATATATTATACTCTATATCTCTCCACAAGGCCCACATCCAAATGGCATTTTGTCTTGAGATTCCCAAATGGGAGTATTTGGGAATCCCAATATTTTCAAAGTTGGGACTCTTGCAATTTTGGGGACCCATAACTTTGCATGTAGACCTCTGATTCATATGAGGTTTAAGGAAACGTTGTAGCCTTTGTCGAGAGCTTTCCAAAGATGTGACACATGCCATTTGGACATAAGAGGATTGGGTTGATTCCTGACTTTTAGTGGTCGGGAGTCAAATTGCCAATTTGACTCCCAACCTTTCTTTTGACCATAACATATGTTTTAGATGTCCAAATGGGTCATACGAGCCCATTTTAGACATCTACATTTCAATAGTTTTTCAATGGTATAAGGAACTCTTCAATCCATTGGGTTTTGACTCTTACAATCGCTTTCTAAACATTCAGGAGTCCACCAGGAGTCCAACTCCCAAGGTGGAAGTTCCCTTATGAGTGTGAGGGTTCATTCCCTCACTTTCTTTCACTCTCTGGCTTCCTTCTTGGCCCATAACCTTCCAAGCCCTTGCCTTGGTCGTGAACCCAAGGCTAAGGTTGCAACACTTTTAAATTTTGATGTGGTTGTTTTCCTTGTTTTTTATGATGTAATTATTGTTCCTACAAGTGATCCCCTCCCTAAGCCTACACTTGTAGCACCTATATGTGTAACAACAAATGTAGACAAATCACTAACAATTCTTAATGTGACCCCCATGGTTGTTGCACCTGCTAAGTTTGAATCACCTACAATGATGCAGATTTCTCAATTACAACATACCCCATATACTTACAACTCTAAGCCTTTAAATGGTTCTGTTTAAATTATTGGCTTACCTTTGACCACTAAAAACTTAAGTGTGACAACAACCAAAGGACTAATTTTATGAAAACTTGGAAAGCATCATGGGACTAAGATTAGAACATTAGTCAAATGGCTATTGGTTCAAAAAATGATCCAACAATAGGGCTTAAAAATTCATCCCAAGATGGGAATGGGCCCAAGGGTAAAATGTGTCGATGGACCAATGACAAAACTGAAAAGCAAATCATTCTTACTTGAGCTTCATTACTTATAGACACCATTCATAATGTTGGTACCAAAACTCATTCTCTTCGATAACATAGAATGAAATACTCATCATGGGTTATCCATTCATTCATTATTTTGTACATTACATACAGTTTGTGTTGAACTTGCCAAACACAAGCTCCTACCCATTATATGCAGAAGTTTAAATTGTTGTAGTTCAAATTTAAACTCAAAAATCAAATAGGGCAACAATTAGGATGTAAATCAAAAAAATCTTTTGCCCATAACTAGCTAATATTGAATTGTCCCACATTTGACAAATGTATGGGCATATTATATTGCAATTCTCATAAAAAACCTTCATTAGAGTGCAACTAATTAAACTCGTTTGATGCATTATGCAGGTTATAGCATATAGAAATGAGTTTCATGCATGTGTAATTTGTTTATGTAGGGAGATGTGGCTCTCTAAGAACTATTAGTTTCTAGTGGATTCTAATTGATAACTTGTTGACAATTTAGTCAAATTCTAGCTAGACTTTTAGTTAGTAGGATTTCAGCTAGATTTTGAAAGAATTTCATTTTAGGTTTAGTAGAATTTTCCAACCTTTGAAACTTGTGAATTGGGCCTTTGAACTTTTTAGACTTATTTTTGACACATGTTTCCTCTTTAGACAAGGCAAGACAAAAATTTATTTAATGTTATTAATGTTTGTTAATATATGGTATACTAATATGCAAAGTTAAGGCTTGTCCATGTTCATTGTGTAATTAATTTGATTACTGTGGGTCCAAGTATGTCCATAAGGTTTATAAGTTATTCCATAGGTTTTGCAAATAGATCCATAGGGTTTGCAAGTATGTCCATGGGTTAATTTGCAAATAGGCCTAGAAAGTATATAAGTAGGTCCATTGGTTTTGTTTATATGTCCACAAGGTCTGGAACTACTATACATGTATGTCACATGGTCTTTGGCTAGTAGGTCCACAAGTTGTGTAAGTAGTTCAATATGGCATCTAAGCAAGTCCATACATTTGATAATTACATGGTTGGTTGGAACTATTTTTTATTTCTTTTGAAGAGTTGCATTATTGAATTAGATGGATTACATGAGGGTGTCCATTTATAGGTTAATAATTACATAATGTACAATCAGTAAATAACCTAAATGGTTTATTGATACTTAGGCAATAAGTTAAAAGGTCCATAGTAATTATAATGTACAATTTTAAATAATGTTATAAGTAATGCCTTAAATACATTGATTACTTGTCAAGGATTAGTTAAGTAATTGTACCTAGGTAGAATTATACATAATCCAATGTCATCTGGAGGTAACACATGTGTAATGTGTGGAATCTAGCTTCGATTAATGTTTTAGGTTCATTACAAACTCCATGTGACTTCCAAATGCCAAGGTTGTGTGACATTTATGTATAACCCATCCCTCTAAACCCTAAACCCATCTATCTTCTTCCTTCACCCATCTCTCACCATTTGTTTCGACATTGCTTGCATACTCCATGCTTTAAATGTTTAGCGACTAAGTACAAATTTTTAATGGTGTTTCAAATTTCACTCGGAGTGTTGGCATGGGTAGAATTTAACTCTTTTAGAGCTTTGATTCAAGTCCATTAATGAACTCAATGTGGTCCATAAAATGTCTAGAAGTTCATCCTAGAAAATGGAGCTAATTGAAGGTAGTGCAAAATGGTTCAAAGTAAAAATGGGCATATGTGATCACGGGCTAAATATTAGGAAGGAACTCACAGATTCCCATGCATCTATTGATGAATGTGAAGCCATGTTTGGCAAGAGAAAAGGCAATAATGGGTTTAGATATGACAATTGTGTTGAGCCTACTTTGGTTGCAAGAGTGGAAGAATTATATGTTGTTGTTTATTAGAAGTCAAATATTACTAATAACACAATTGGGGTGAGCTTTGCTAAGGTAGACCTTGTTGAAAGAAAAGGAAAATTCAAGGTTAACTGGGTTCATTTTGTAACAAAAGTAAAGGGCATGGAAGTAAGAGGGCACAAGGGCAAGGTGGTTGTAGAGAATTGGGGCAGAAAAACATGAGGTGCTACTATTATAACTATACAGTATACACTTCCAATCAACTTGGGATCACCAATTGCAGAAGCAGAAGAGGCAAACATTAGTGAGGAGCAAAGTCCATGCACTCCAAAAACTAACTCATTGTCTCAACTTTTCAAGCAATTTTTTTCCACCCATCAATTTCAAGCTTTGCACATCTCTTTTCATTTTGTTGGCCTTGCCTACCAAAGCAAGGATATTGTGTTTAGATTTATTATATAATATAATAATTTAATGGATTTTTGCCCCCTAGTTGGTTTGATTTGACATTTTGGCTTTTGTTGAAACTTGAGATTTAGTTATAGGGTTATGATATCTTAAAGATTTTGGTTTTTTTAAAGATGATTTTTAGAAGATTATATTTTTGCATAGTGAAATATTTGAATTTCCATAAATTTTTTTTGCTTTAAGATACATTTTTTAATGTAAACAGCAAGTCCATAGTGTCACACACCTTTTGTTTTGATGGCCTTATTGTAGAACATCTCTAGACACTCCTAAAGGTTGGAACTTGCCAACAAGAATTTTCCATTTGCCTTTTTTCTTTCTATCCAAACTTTTGCCCTAGGAACCATAAAATTAGATTGAACTTGATTTCAATTTTTTGTTTCAACAGGCTGCAATTGGGCTTCCTCCCCATTTGGGCAATGTGGCTTAATCCTTGCAAGCATGTTACCTAAACTTCAATCTATAGATCACAAAAGTACTTTATAATTCAGAAAAATGGGTGATAATAGAGGTTGTTCTTGGATGGATTGTGAGTGCAATGACCATAATCATCATATATGTAATTCTATCTCAAAAATTTATAATTTTCCTCCTTGATTTTGAAGGCAAATGTGTTTTCAACTTATAGAATGAGAGGTAAATTTCAAGCAAGCATTCAATAGGTGTTTTAGACATCACAAAAAAATATACCAAGGTGGAAAATTATTGCCTTTATTTCTAATGTACTTAGTATGCCTTCAATGATAAGGCCTATTCTTAGAATAGGACCATTCCTAACGTATATGATTATTTTATTTATTTGTCATAAGTTTATTACTTTGGCTAATAATGTGCATTTTAAAAATCAAATGATTCATATGATGTGTTATTAATGTTTTGGGCATTGACATGCACTTTGATACACATTTTTTGAACCTTGAATATTAGGATTATAACAATGTGAGGTTTTAAAAATGTGAATTTGTGTTTATAATGTGAAAATATGCTCTAAAATTTATTAAATGCATCATATGTAAGTTCATTCATGGTTGGGGTTGCAAAAAAAAGAAATAAACATCAAGTTTCTTTTTAGAACTATTTTTTATGAACAACATCTATATGGAAAACAAATTGAATAATCCAAATTAAGATAATTTTTGTGGTGGTGATGTTTTTCACATTTGTACATCATTGTGCATTGAAAAAGCTATTTCAAAATCATAAGTGCAAAAAATGATCAAATAAAAATTTGAATCATGGGTTGCAAATTCTAAACCTAATGAATACAAACAATCAACCAAATGACCAAAAGTATCAATCCTTTACCTCACAACCTCAAAAAATGAAATTTGTTGCTTTCAAAATTTTCATATGATTTATAATATGACCAAAAACCTCTAATGAACATGGCCAAAATAAATGTAAGCATTAATTATCCATTCAAAAATTGACATCAATTGCAACCCTTAATGCATTTGTTTTCATTTCCTTACACGTTTATAGTATTATATAAAAACAAAAAAGCTTTTTTGGTTAATTAAAATTTAATGTAAGCTTAGAAATCATGGATTCACCTTGAATAACCAACCTTGTTCTACGACATCAACTTGATTGGATAATTCATTGCTTTCAAAACTCACTCAATTAAGTACTTATGATTCTTATTACAATGTTATTATCTTAAAAATCATTAGCACTAGAGTGATTTTCACCTTAAGGTGCATAAATTTAATATTCATATGGGAAATTTTGGTGTCAACTTCATTTAAGTGATAGAATGATTGATGATTATATTTAATCAAAATAAGGAATTGGATATTTTAAATCAGGAAACATGTATGATTTGATTTTCAAATTTTATTCATAAAATGATTTTTCCAAATTGGCTTATCGTAGTGGCATTCCCATTCGCGACCTGCCTTGCGAATAATTATTTTCAAAAGTTTTTCTTTTTCGCACTGACTAGTTCACAATTATTTTCACTTTCGCCAGGCCGTTTTTGCAATTTTTCCACCTTTTCGTTTTGGTAAATTCATTCAATCTGAGCCGTTGGATACAACACCCACGACCCCGGCGATGACGGTTCAATGATCCGGTGGGCCAGCCCGGCCGGGCCCACCGGCACCATGGGTCATGCCATGCAGAATTAGTTCCGAATTAGTCCTCAAGAGAGGACAAGGTTAGCAGTAGAAGAAGGTGGGTTTTGTAAGGTTAGACTTTATTCAGAGCAGACAAATGAGGAAGTAGATAGTAATGGGCGGATGCATTTGAAGACATCCCAGCAGAAAGCAAATGTCACAGGAAAAAAGAATGTGAAAGCAATGCCAGTCATGGGCAGGAAAACTCGGCAAAATTGGCACCGAAAACAACATTGGAGGTTTCTGCAATCAAGGTAACTAACTGACAGACCTCTGCATGGAACATTAGCAGATTGTGGAGGACTTGTGAAGAGGTGGATGTTAGTTTCTTGGCTCAGGATCATGGCTAGAATAGCCATGTTTGTGGAGATGTGAAAGAAAGAACGTTATTAAGCTCCTGATGTTTGCAACTGCAGAATTGTTTTGACTGTTTTTTTTTTCCCTGTCAAAATCCTGCATGTTCAGTTTGATGCTCATTTGACTTGGGGGTTGCCAATATCAGTAGGTATGCAGTGGAACAACAGAGTTATGAAGTTGAGGAGCAGCTTCATGAGAAGCTTCAGTTGGAGCAGGAAGCTCGGGATTGTGAACGGGGTGGTACTATCAATCATGATTCAGTCTTGAAGGCACTTGCTTGTGCACTCAATGAAACCGAGACTGCCTACTTAGAAATGGCTCACAGGTACTCACCTATCAGTCACCATCTTTCCAATACTTTGGCTGCTGAGCCAAAGGCGAGTTGCAAGTCACACATGTTTTTCAGCCACCTGCATGAATTTTTTTTCCACTTCTATTGTGAGTGAGGCTAATGGAATTTCAAGGACCTTAATGCTTTCCTTGATCCTGCAGTGTTTTACATGAAAATCCAGAACTCATGGTGATGGGCTCTTGTGTGCTCGTCATGCTCATGAAAGATGAGGATGTATATATTATGAATGTTGGTGATAGTAGAGCAATTCTTGCATGTAAGCGATCCAATCAGGGCTCTTTTTCTCGAACCTCTAAAGCCTCAACAACAGACTCTGGGATGACATCACTAGACAACTCTCAACAAACTTGTCATGAATTGGATGCATTTTCAACGGTGAGTGGAGATCGAGATGTATCAATGAAGCTGGAACTTGAAAAGATCATTGAAGAGACTACCATTGAATTGGAGGCTTTTGAGACTGTCAATGATATTGTGAGTTGTGTCTTGCTCTCACCGGCAACATCATCATCATCATTGAATGCCTTGCAACTCTCTAAAGACCATACCACAAGCAACGATCAGGTAGAGAGAGAACCATGATTTTTTTTTCTATGCAATTTAATTTGTGTACAACTGGAACAAGTTTTGGCAATGGGTTGCATTGTGGTGGGATTCCTCTCTGGACCAATATAGTGCTCTTGTGATATGTCTAGGAAGTTCATGCCATGCAGAATTATCAGATTAATTCGCAACTTCGCACCGGCTGTAAAAAATTAGTTTTTTTTTTCGCAGCGGCCAGAAATAATTATTTTTAGTGCGAATGGGAATGCCACTACGGTAGTTCCAAATATCCAAAAATCCCATCCATATTTTATGGATAAAAATATTTTGTGGAGCCTATGACCATTACGATTTTATCCCTTTGAATCATCGACCTTCCTTAATTTGTTACTTTTGGAATTGGCTAATAAATAAGTAAACAAATGGGATAAACCATTTTAGTAAACAAAGTGTTGACATGGGTGTGAAGTTGTGAACATGGAAGGATAAGGCCTACACATGCACCATTTCATTTGTCTATTATTTTATTAGCCAATTCCAAAATGAACAAATTAAAAGAGGTGGGTTAATTAGTTGGACATTTTCATATAAACATAATAAACATTTTCAATACTAGAACTTTATTTTTGACCCTAAAATGTGCATATATAATAAAGTAAGCAATGATTGCACTTCCAACATGTGTAGATTTGTTTGCACCTTAATGCTTGTATTAAATCATTAGAATAACTTACATGGAACAATATTGAACAAACAAATAGTTGAAGATTTTAGATGATGATTTTATGATTGATGAATTTATTTCACCATTTAGGAATCCATTCTATCCACTTATGTTAAAAATTGCCTTGAACAAGTTTCAAATTAACACATTTTGAGCATTTCACTTTGTGTTTTTGTTTTGATCATGAAACAAAATATAAATAGAATAGGATTTGTACATATGTTTTTATGGTCATTAGAGTTTGTGAATGGCCCTAATGACCATCAAAATCATTTTTTTCATTGTATCATTTGAATTCCATCATTGTTGTTAGTTGCTAACATGTTCTATAATGCATAGAACTCACATTATAACTTTCAAACTTTCATTGCTCCATAATCCCTTTCCAAAATGAAAATGTGATAATATGTGCTTAGAAACATTGTGGCCTTATTGGTTTCCCATATTCCTAGGCCTAATGTCCATATTTTACATAATGAACTCATTACATATATGTTTGTTACTATACTAGTTAAAATATTTAAATTTAATATGTATCGAATCAAAATGGCCATTAATATATTGGTTAATAGATCTGACATAAGGAAGCACTAAATTAAAGTGGCCATAATCACCATGCATTTGCTGAACTAAATCAACTTTGGCTTCAATCTCCTACATGTAACTAGATCAATTAATTTATTGACTATATTAATACCATACCTTTTTTCATTATTTGATAATTTTTTTTCTAGGAATGTGAATAATTGAAGTGCCTTGATGACATTAAAGATCACATATAAATGAAATTTATGATTGGTATGAAACTTATTGTGTTTTTAAATGTTTAGGATTTTTGGAAATAACCCAATATTAATATATCAAATAAAATTTAATTACACATAAGATAATTTTTAAATTTTAAAACATGTTTTGTAAAACAAAACAAAAACTATCACATTACTATACATGTGAATATTAAAATTTGAATACATGAATTGAAGCTAGAACCTCTATATGGATGTTTTTAAAAAACTTTAAGATCATCAACCATATCAATACAATTTTCTAACTAGATGCAACATTTCATATACTACTCATACATGAGATAGTGCCCGCAAAGTTACAAACTTCTATTTGTTATCAAGGACTCATTAACACCATTTGGGTTTTAGATTGATCTTGAATTTCACATGTCATACTATGTGAATAATTAGATGGTAGTGCATTGCCTTCTTGCAAGTTGATTGCAGTTCGTAGTTCTTCAACTACCTTGGTCATTATTGGTCTATGAATAGCTTTGGGTTCCACACATTGGATGGCAATTTCTGCAACTTTCCATAAGGCATCAAGGTTGGGATTTGAAGCTTTCGCAATAGGATCCAAAATTTTGTTTATATTGCCTTCTTGGAGATTGATTCGCACCTATTCAACAAATGCATATA
Organism: Sphagnum tenellum; assembly: GCA_963921925.1. NCBI lineage: Eukaryota > Viridiplantae > Streptophyta > Sphagnopsida > Sphagnales > Sphagnaceae > Sphagnum > Sphagnum tenellum. The sequence goes on from OY998157.1 coordinate 14,595,540, forward strand.
TGTTATTGTACCTCAAATGATGTCACTTGCAAGAAAAACTTAAGGTGAATATTAAATAAACATATTTTTCTTCTTGCTATGTTAAAACTTGATGGATTATCTTCATTATCAAAATTGTGTGACAAAATTTTTAGGGGTTGAAAAGTTCACATTATGACAAAAACGATATGTGGCATATTTTTTGTAATTAAAAAAAAAGCCAATGTTTTTTTAATAAAGGAAGATTCTTCCAACATTTGGGCTAGGAATTTAGTTTTGGGGGCAAATTAATTTGCCTTTTTAAAATGGTTTTGATAGGTTTTGGAATTTTGTTGCCATTTAATCCTAACATGCTCTTCAGATATTTGATTATAATGCTACATTAGAAAATGGAAAAAAATAATTGTGTGATAATTATCATCCCCTCTAAACTGGAACATATGATTGTCACAAATAGCTAAAATTGTGTTTTAGACCACAAACATAATCAAACTTTTCGGAAAATGATATAAAAATATCATATTTCCAATATTTGTATATATATTAGTTTGAAAATGAGAATTATGAAAAAAAAAGGGTTTAAAATGAAGATTTAAAATGTAATTTATTATATGATTATAACTTACCCAATCACATAGGTTCCAAGCCTCTGGATTTGGTAACATTGTATCAATAGCTTTGCGTCCAGATATTATTTCCAAAAGCACAACACCAAAGCTATATACATCACTTTTTATTGATAAACATTCTGATGTAAAATACCTGTCAATGATAAAGTCCATGGACACAAATTGTTAATTCCAAATTAATATAACATGATATGTCAAGTTGGTCTTGAAATATTTAGTAAAAAAATTGGAACATGTCTTATAAATTAAGATGAATAACATGTAGCGATCAAATAATTAATTTATGTAATTTATGTCACACATTTTCATATGATTATTGGACCAAGAAATATCATTTAGAAAAAAATAGTTAAATACTCACTCTGGATCAAGATACCCTATAGTCCCCTTGACATTAGTTGTAACATGGGTAATAGTTTCTCCATATATTAATTTCGATAATCCAAAATCTGCAACTTTTGCATTTTTCATGTCACTAGGAAGTAGAATATTTCTAGTTTTTATATCACGGTGAATAATCATTGGATTGCACCCCGAATGTAAATATTCCAAACCTGTAATTCCAAAATAATGTTTATAAAACATGACAATAAAATTTATCATTATGAGTAGTTAAAAAAAAATCTCATGTGGGGTTTTAATTGCTACATGATCAAAACTCAAATATTAAAGGCGTGGTGAATTGTCATTCAAAGAAAGAGAATAATTTTCAACATTGAATTGCAAGAATGTACATTAATGGATACAAATTATAATGTTATCTTAAATCATTACCTTGTGATGCATTGAGGGCAATGTGCAAACGTGTTGTCCAATCAAGTTGTTCATTAGCTGATGTTGATAAATCACCTATGCTTCAAGAAAAGGAAAATAAATCATGTATCCAATTTATAGTTGACCAATAGTTAAAACATGATTAAGACAAGTTGAACAATGAATAGAAAGTTTGTAAGAAATACAAATTAAAGTTTTCAATAAAAATTGATCATACCATATAGATGGTCATATAATGAGCCTTTATGCATGTATTCATAAATCAACATTTGTTGGTCATCTTCTAAGCAATATCCAATCAATAACACCAAATTTCGATGACTTGCCCTTGATAGAACATCCACCTACATCAAACACAATCATTCAACATTGCATAGATGATTACTCCAAGTTCAAACATGAGTACAACAATTTAAAACAATTCATAATTGGCATTATATCAAACAAGTTTGATGCAATTTGTTGAAGTTGGTGTGCCACATGAAATTGTTCAAACCTTTATGCATGCCAATGTAGGTATCACCTCTTCTTACATGTGGGGTTCACATGGTTGTGCACCATTCATCCATACAAATATTTTAGCCCATCAATTGTTTAATTTTAAAAAAAAAAAGATTTCATGTATCCATAATTACAATTGAAATTTTATTTTATGGGCATTTTTTTTGGTTTAAAATGATCAATTGCTTAGTGAATGATTAATATTGTTGTTCCAAAGTTAGTATAATATCATAATTTACTAATTTTTTTTGTTAATTGATACTCGTGATCACATATTCATTTGAAGTCAAAATTTTCAATTTAGAATAATGTGTTAGTCCCACAATTTAAATTACATTGAAAAAAAACTATGTGTTCAATATAAATTCAAATAATATTTGAAAGTTGAATGTTTTAATCTTGACGTGTGGAGCTGCAATTTGAAACTCAACAACTCTACATATTGACAACAAAGTAACTTGATTAATTTGGAATTAAGGGTGGGTAAATGGGTTACAATTATCTTCCTCCCAACAAAGTTCAACTACAAACAACATCATTAAAATGTCTTAAAAATTTACTAACCTCATTAAAGAATTCAGATGGCCCTTGGCTTGATTTGACATCAAGTACTTTGATTGCCACTTCTTTTCCATCTTCAAGTTTGCCATAATACACAGGTCCAAACCCTCCTTTTCCAATTTGAATCTTAAAGTTGTTAGTTGCAATAGCAACCTCAACAAGTGAGTAAGGATTTGCACCTACATGATCAAATTGAAAAAGACATGAAGTCATTGACCTTGTTACATGTAATTGAATGTCCATTCTACCTAGTTGCCATAAATTTTCATCAAATTGAAATCACATTATACATGCTTCTATATTTTGAAACGGCTTGTATATTTCACATAGCTTGGTGTGAGAATCTACACAATGCTTTCAATGTTTGATTTCACTTGGTAATCTAAGTTCAAAAATTAAGCCATCACAAATAAATTTCCAACTTGAATTTCAATAAAGTGAATAAAGATTCAAAGATAATGTAACTAACTATCCAAATTTGAACTCAAGAAGGTTTAGGGTACATGTCATTGCTAATGTCATTGCTAAGCATTAGGTAATTGGCGAGAGGAGTTAAATTATGATATATACTTGAGGTGTTAATGCGTTTAGACCCTAGTGATGACATTCTTCATTTTGCAAAATAAAATTCTTTAAAATTCTTCATTTAGCACCTTGTCATAACATTCTTCGGCGCGAATTTTAACGAATTTTAACGAATTTTAATGAATTTTAAGGAATTTTATGGATTTTTTGGGCTTCCATAGCATTCTCGCACCAAGAATGACATAACTATGGTTTAGACTATTCAATAATTTGGCTCCTCTCATTCATTATTAGGTGTAACTAGATTCTAAACCAATGAGAAAGTGACTTAAAGTAGACAAGAGAAGGGAGAAATTATGTGTTATAATCCCCTTCCTCTAGACCGATGAGCAAGTGACATGTTGGACAATGTAATCTAAGAATCAATTATGTTTTAGTATATCATTCGTTTCAACCTAAACATTATGAAGAGATTATATGGAGCAAAAATTTGTGAGGAAAATGTGTACTATATTAGATCCCAATATGTAGCAATTTGGTCTATTGTTGGATGACACAGAAGACATAAATATAGATAGTCAATCGCTTACCTGCATGAGCAGCCTTCATCATTTGTAAATGTCCACCAGCTAATGTCCTTTCCTTCGTTTTGATATGGGATTTACGTTGAATAAAAAGAACAAGACAAATGATGATGACAAGTGCTAAGATGCCACCTAACACAGGACCGATTATGATTGCGATATTTGTCGATTTTGTGTTGGACATTGATGATGGCCCTTGTAAAAATGGGTTTCCTGGACGGTACCTTGAAAGTTTAACAAACATAATTTGTCAAATGTTGAAGTAACAATAATTATCTTTTTTTCACATTGGACACAAATTCATATATAACAATCTTTTTACAAAAATTATTGGCACATATTGGGATTTTTGATAAAAAAAGACTTACGTGAAATTCCAATTGGAATTTCTGGAGAGTAAACTTGGGGGAATTGGGCTGCTAAAATTGTTATTCCAAACAAACCTATTCCACATTGTAAAAAGTCTGATGTGAAAAACGATTTTGTCATTAAACTTTGTTGGACTCCTTGATCCAAGGTATCAAGTAATTCAAATTGTGTCATATGATATGAATGTTTGGATGGTGGTGTCACATAATCGTAGAAATGAAATGAGAAATTGAAAAACATAAATATTTGAAATGTAATGCCCAAATATTATCTAGAAATTTCCATCATGAATAACTACTATTTTAATCTTGTTAGTCAATATGAAATATTGATGTATCAGCCAAAAACATATTTTGAGAGATAGAGGTAATACTCACAATTCAGATAAAGATGGCAAGTCCGCTAGCCAATCGGGGATCGTCCCAGATAGCAAATTGTTTTGCAGGAACCTAGTTGTGTCTCATAACACAATAGCACCATAAGTTTTTTAAAAACTTTGCTGCATGTCTTTTTTATCCAATTTTAGGTGTACAAATACCTGAAAAATATAATTTAAATTTGAAAATAAAAATCACAAGAAAATCAACATGTGTGCATATTGTTAATAATATTAGAAAACAAAAATTCAAACCCCACCTTTCCCCCTTTGCCCACCCATCCCCCAAAACAATATTTAACTTTCAGTGGCAGAAAATGGATTGAACTACTATTATCTATAAGTTTAAATGAGATAAAACAAAAATAAAGAATTGAAACTTAAAGTTTTCATGTACAACATATATAGGATTAAATTTCATTGCCTTTTGAAAGTTGGAGGTTCATCTTGGTCTTTCAGTTCACCTCCAATTATTGGATCTACCAATGGGAGTGTCAATTTTATTACTACCTATTTTTTTAGTACCTTCACAAATCACAAGGGCTTGATGGTTTAAGGGCCATTTATTGTTCCCAATGCTTCGTTACAAGTCATGTGCATAAATGCACATATTTAGTTCCAAACATATCAAGATGAGTGAATCAAAACCTCATCTACAATCTCCATAAGCTATAAACAAATTACCAACAATAGAGAAATTAAAAGGTGTTTTTTAGATAATTGTAAAATAACTATGTGTAGAATATATTCGATTAGATTGTTGGTATGCAAACCAACTTGGGGCACCCACACATGAAATATTTAGAAGGTGTTAAATTGAAGTGGACAAGGCAAAATTTAATCTAAGAAAACCAAAGTAATCGTGTGAAAATATATTTAGTTTGCATTGAAATATATAAGGTTGGGGTATGCATTCACAAATATTGTAAATTAGCTAAACGATTTAGTAGAGGTACCAAACCATTCAAATCATTATAATCCAATGCACTGCACATCACATAAAAGCACACCATTATGGAAAAAAGAACTAAAATACAATCATTGAAGTTATGCTATTTGTAATTATGATAAATCCTATTGCATCATAGCAATTGTCATGGCCATTTGTTTGCTACATAAGAATGTATGAATCATAAGTTAGGGTTGGGTCATATTTCTAGAGGCTAATGATAATAATTGGCTTATCGTGTGACTATTTGTAAGTAAGCATATGGGTCTTAGTTATCCTATCACATTCTTATCCCCTCCATATATATAGCCTTTACAAAGTGTTAACAATGTGTTCAAGGTTAAATCCTAGTTCAATGTTGAACAATCATTGATATTAAATTGTCATGGCATTGTAACACAATGTTTGATTATCACAATGTGTTACGATGTAATTATAATATCATATCAATAATTGTATCAATATTTAGTTAATACTTAATTTTGAACTCATTGTTAAAATGTTGTAAAAGCTCTAAACCTTGTAAAGGTTGTAAAGGGCAAGCATGACAACCTATCTAGACTCAGACCACAAGATCAGCATTCTATTGGTTTAAATAGAAAAGTAGATGCCTAAAATTGCAATGTGATCCATGTTTTGAGGAATCTCTGAAGAGTTCTACGACGTAGGAGAAAAAAAAGAAGAAACAGTTTAGGTTATCCAGTACAATACGGGACAAGAAAGTTACTCACAGGCTGGTGAGACTCAGGAGATTGCCAAAGCTGGGAGAAATGGGCCCAGTTAGGTTGTACCCTGAAAGATTCCTGTGACCCATCACAATAGGAGGTCCCAATTTTACAAAGAGTCAGAGATCATAACATGGAAGTCTTGCCATATGTGAAATGTTCATGGAGAAGGGCAGGTTGAAAATTTCAAAAGATTTGAAAATTCTGCAAAACTTACAACTCAAAAATTACTTGAAGGTTATTTTGTGTGAGTATGGTCAAGGTTTGGGAAAAAATGTAGTTAATTGATTTTTGTTATGAGGAGTCAAACATCATTAATCAATTTTGTTAATATGTCTGGCTGCATTAACTGTTAATTCAGGGTTTTTCATGGATCAAACATGGGAAAAAATTCAAGAACCTCCAACAACCTTCAAGAAACTAGTTAAAACTTAAGGTTCACAAAATTCCCCCCACTTTTTCCATGTGATAGGTGGGTATTTTGAATCTTTTTGAATCTTTTCCTGTGATACTGGGCAGGTATTGAGAGAAATTTTTTTACACTCGTTAAAGTCCTTGGCAGCGGACTTTACCTGCATCATACCTACGTTCAGCTCCTCACAGACCCTTATTCTGGTAAAGCCTGATGCTTTGGGCTTTACTGTACACTTTACTGGGGAAAGGTGTAATGTAGGGTAAAGCTGAATGGGCCGAGCTTTACAGGCCATAAAAACTGCCATGGGTTTTAAAAAATCATCTTGTGATACCTTGTCGGTATTGGGTGGGTACCCACCAGGTATCACAGGGAAAAGGTAACAAACACAGGCAGGCAGTTAAAAAAACTACACTAGAAAAATTGGCATAGGCTTTTATGTTTTCATTAGAGAAGTCAGGTTTGAAAGAAGTTTGTCCTGAAGGTGAAATTGACAACTGGAAACTTCATGAAATATTTCCTATTTTAACTGTTTGCTGGTTTGATGTTTAAACTTTCCACAAAGGAGCAGAGCTAGTATGTGACAATCAGCTTAATTTTGTTTTTGTTTCCCATTATTTCATTTTGAAATTCCATTTTGACAAATAAAATATTACCACATATTTTAAAAGATATTTGATTTTCCTTTGCAATTTTTTTCTCGATTTTATTGAAAATTTCAGCATGTCTAAAAATAATATTATTCTTGTCAAACTTGCCCATCAACTATGGTATCCTACAATGTCATCGAAATATTATCTAGTAAAAGAGGAAAATTACTCACACTGCTCTGATTGAGAAGACAGAGTTGATGTCTCTGCTACAAGTAACCCAGGGATAAGGAACTGGAACACAGGGATCGCCTGTCCAATCGGTAAGGTTCATACTTGACTTGATCTCCTCAATAGCGATGGCTGCATGCACCCCGAGACTAGTTGCAGTCAGCTGTCACAATCTCAAGATCAATTGGTAACCCAGTTTAAGGGGTGGCTATTTTCGAGGGACACTTAATGTAAAGTCTGGGATTATGTGTGTCAAACGATCATTTCTAGAGCGTTATTAAATAATTATTCAACTTATCTTTGTCGTTTTACTATTATTTAATTATTTTAAAATACATCTTGTGTTAATCATAATATATTATTTCAAATTATTACGTATTTTGTATTAAAGTTAAATTAATTATTTGAGTAATATATATCCTATTTTAAAACTACTTAAAGTATAACTTTTACCCAACAAACAATATATTGCACATTATATTTTCACTCATTTAATTTTTATTTCTAGTGTACCCCCCAGTGGTTATTTGGGGGTGCACAGCTGAGGGTGCAAGGGGGTATGCTAGTCCAAATCTAACATTTCCTGGATTTGATTTGGCCACGTAGAGGCCTTACTCAAGAAGGCGAAGGTGCTAGCTAATGTGGCTGTTGGTTCTAATCTTCCAATAGATCAATCTCATGTGAAACCTTGTTTCTATAACAGAGAGTCTGTGTTTCCATTTTCAGCGAGGAAGTTAGGCCACTTGTGGCGACCAGCATAAGGCTATGACTCGGAAGCAAAGGAAAATTACAGCTTCACAGCCAGATCAATAACTCACCGTCCTGATTGTTTGTCATTGTGGCCACCGGGTTTGTGCTCATTTCCCAAGTCTCTAGAGCGTTCGCGATAGGACCGAGAGGACTGGAAACAGTTTGATCTGGATACAGAACAATATCCGCTCCAGGGGTGTAAGCCATGCCCACATAAACTTGTGTATTAGCACTGAACACAGCGTTTGAGCTCTCGGAGTATGGATTCAGGAGAGATCCTGCTAAACTACCTTCTACCTCTAAATAAAAAATCCGTGAACTAGCATTGGCAGTTGAATTTAATTCAGCAGAGTAGAACGACAATATATATTGATAGTTGTACTCGTCTGGGAAGCTGATTGTGATGTTGCCACTGCTTGTCAGGGCAGTATCCATCACTGTTGCAGGGGGGTCGCCCCATGTTGATCCTCCGTTACCGACTATTTTGCTTGCATCTAAACTTTGCAGTGGCGAGGTACTCTGTATAAACGTTGAGTTCGACCCCTGAATTGGAAACCAATATCGATCAAATTCATCATCGGGATGTCTGCAATAACCAAAAAAGCAATAAAAACAGAATGAGAAGTAATGAGAACAACCGCTTGTGGACAATTTACATGAACGTCAAGGGAATAAGTCGGTGTCGATAGGACTAAGATACATCGAAGAAGTGAGACGTAAATTTTTTTCAAGATACGAGCAAATTATGTGTTTAGTGTAGTGAGTCGCGCAGACAACCTAGTTTATGTTCGAAGGACCAGTCTTGAGGCCATTCTGTATTCCTCGGTGCCTGGAAACCTCAGACCTGCCTTTCTACTTTCCTCCTCCTCTGATCTTGGGGTTTTTTTACTGAAAGCCTGATGGGTTCGCCGGTGAGGATAAAGTGGGAGGTCCCACTGAATTTAGGAATGGCAAAATACTACTCGTCATGCCTTTGTTAATTAGACGTTTTTTCCTGCGCCAGTGCTTTACATATCGAAAAATTCAGTAAAGATGTTAATCAGGAACCATATTTTCTGACACAGTGACCATTCGTGAAATGTTGTTATTCTAAAAGGATGTACTATGTCCTTCCTGCAATTGTTCGATGATATTGTCTGAGGATCTTTCGAGCTCAGTAATAATTTAATCCTAATTCAGGCTACTGTAGTTTGATCTCTACGTGAAGGGCCAACCGGTCACCTCGCAAAGAACATAGTTTGGCTGAAAAATTATGACATACCTGACGAGTCCGTCTCCACCAAAGTTCAGCCTGTATTTTGTCTCGAAGTATATCCTTTGAGGACCATACAGGAGGCCATAGACAGAACTGAAGAAGAAATAAGCCGGCAGAAACGAAAAAGATATCGCAGAAATGAACGGAACAGAGTTAGAGGAGTCCCGTAATAGGCAGAGAAATGTTACGTTGGAAACAGACGCAACCATAAACTCATAGTACACAAATATGGTAGCGTTATCAAAGGTAACGTTGGCGACTATAGTCCCGTCTATAGCCATCTGAAAACTGGGGAGCGTGGTACCATTGTCATAATTACCATAGAAAAAAGTTCCTCTTATCAGGTACGTAGAGTTTGGCATTACTGGAAAGCTGTAACAGTTTTTGGCTCGAGTATCAGGAAAGTATCTAACGGTTGTAAACTCGGAAAAGTTTGGATAAATTGATGGTGCACTTGGGACATATCCGTTTACACCAGTTGTTATATACTCAGGAGCATCAGGGACCCATGATATATTTGTGATACTGCCAACATAGCTGGCCATCGAACCGCAGTCGACAAAGACGGATCCTGCCAACAGGAGAAAGAAAAAGAGTAAAAGCTTTCAGAATTTTATACTCGGACTATGAAAGGCTACCCACATGGTGACCACTAAGAACTGAAGTGTCCGACCTTTGAGATAAGACAGCTGAATCAGATCCCTGACTCTTTGAAATACGTACTAGACATCTGGTTACGCTAGACTTTGCAAGTTGCCACCAAGTTCGGCAGTCGATAATTCGCACCTTGTTTCATTGACGCCTTATTTTAAGTGGTAGGTAAGGCCCGGAGGCGTTACCAGAATGAGGCGTCTGTCAGAGGCAGAGCCTAGAGTGGATTCCGAATGCCGGGTACGTCCCCGTGTGAGAACCTTAACGCACGTCAAGAACTGGCGAGGAAGCATATGAAGTGTAGAAAGCTTGCTAAAAACGAAAGATCATGCCTACCTGGCAGCGGAGGTAGTCTTACCTTTGTAAGTGCCCTCCAACTACACTAAGAAAATTTCGCCAGTTCTGTAAGCGTTTTTGGCTCAACCAGGGCAGGTGGATGATAGGCTTGAAATCAAACTCTGGACAGCGTTCCGAGATCAAGAACCAATGCTTCGTCAACAATACTAGGATGCGCGTCTTGGCAAAGAATTCGAAAAACACTAGTTGAAGCCTTTCTTTTAATAGCATCCTACGTCGCTAGTAACGTCAGTTTTCCATTTCATGTTCAAGAGGCGTATAAGGAAACCAAAATCGAGTTTGCATCCTGGAACAGGAGTGTTACAAAGTACACGAAAGGGGCGCACAAATCAGAGACGGTGTGTATTACTGTAAAACAAACCTTGAATTTGAGCCCACACGCCTGGAGCACTGGAGAGAGTGCACACTAGAGCTTCCAGCACTGCAATCAACAAGGTCAGCATCGCCTTCCGGGTTCTCTTTGGTTTGTCCATGGATCCACACGTCAAATGACAGATGATCTGGACCTCGTCACTGCACACTGCACCAGTCAACGTAAAAGCTGCTAATTGAAAACGAAGCTTTGTTGTGAGCTCAGTAATTTGTATCCCTCTCGTGAAGAAGCCTCGCAACTCTCAGACACAATCTGTCAGTTTGTAACTGCGGCCAGGCCTTTCGTTTCTTTGCTCTACAGCTGCCAACTTCCAAGTGCCGATAAGGGCAAGTTTGGACGGCAAGAATTGATGGAATGGGTACCCGTAATTGCAGGCCGCCCGTACTACCGACGGTATCAAGAAAACAGTAAGGGAGAGAAAAGAAGGCAAAACAAAGATTCCTCTTTGGTTGAATTTTTAAATCAAGGGAGAAAAGAATAATCTTCTTAAGGTCTGTTCACACTTGGTGGTAGGGACTCTAGTGTTGAGTCCCTTAAACAGCATAAGAGGCATTTAAGACTTAAATTTACTTATAGTGAAAATTTTATAATTAAACTAACATTCACTTTTACCATTAACATTAAGCTATCGCTCATTTAACGTTGAGTGCTAACTAGGATGCCACCTAGATTTTCATTTAACATGGAATTAACATCAAGTGTGGATGCACCATTATACAAATATATCTTGATGGTTGCAAATAAGTACCCAATATTTTTAGGCCTGCTTTACACTAGGAGCCACGGCCTAAAAAACCTGGGACCAACTTTGAGCATTTTTGGGTTGCAAATTGGCCCCAAGTTACTAATAAATGCTAGAACATTGCTATCAGATTATTAGTAAATGCTGGAACATTGGCCTCAAGGGTTGCAGATTGGCCTCCCAAGTTTGATGGAATCCTTTTTTCAGCATTGGGACCAATACAAGGCCATAATGTTCAGCATTGAATAGTAACTTGGGGCAGATTGAAAAGTTTTTTTTCTATATCAGCGTTGACTCCTGGTTTAAAATCCCCGGTGTTGATTTCAACTTTTGCACGAATAGAAATACTGTATTCGGGTTGAACATTGGCCCTGACTCCTAATGGAAAGTGAGCCTTATGGTCATGCCACACTTTGGAGGTAAGTCCCAGTTATTTCAGAGTTAGGGACGGTAAAGTCATTGTTGGGGCCACACATAGAGAGGTACCTACCTCTAAATCCTTACATGGATGCTGATGTGGAAGGGGAGGTAAGTCAGAGCCAGCTAACTCTCTTCTTACCTCCAAATCTACAAAATCGGAAGATTTTCAAAAAATGCCAAAGGTGACTATCTCCAGTAAAAAACCTCAGATAACTCCAGTGGATATTGTGTTTAGATTCATTATACAGTATAATAGCTTAAGGGATTTTGGCCCTAGGTAATAGGTTTATTTTGATACGAGGATTTCTGAATGATGATATTTTGGCTTGTGTTAAAATGTGAGATTAGTTGTAGAGTTATAACATCTTGAAGAATTTTGGTTTCTTTTAGAGGATTTTCTGAAGATCGTATTTTTTGCATGGTGGATTATTTGAGTTCTGATAATTCTTCTTTTTCCTTAGGACACTTGTTAATGTAAATGGCAAGGCCACTGTGTGACACACCCCTTGTTTTCTTTGTGAACTGTAAAATACACAACTGTAAATAAGTCAACCCATGACCTGATACAGATTTTAAAACTCTTTAGATTCGTCAAACTGGCTGGTTCCTGTTAGAGAATTTTGAACCTATGGAAGGCCCACTTTACACTAGGAGTTAGCAAGAATGCTCAACCCAAATCCAGCATTCCTATTGGTGCAAAAGTTGAAATCAGCCCCGGGGGGCTTGGCAGATGCTAAATAACCCCTAACAAGCTCTGTCCAGTGCTGGTTTCACTTGTCTTTTTGCATACCTTTTTCGGCGTTGCACAGTTCTGCAAAAGAAGGGTTTTTTTAATATATTTATTGCATACACAAAGTCAAAAAGGGCAAAAATCTAAAAACCCTGCAGCAGAACAACGCAGTTCACTGCAACGCTGGACTGTCAGGCCCGAAACCAGCGCCGGACAGAGCTCGTTTGGGGTATTTAGCATCTCGCCAAGGTCACATAGAAAAGAACTTTTCAATCTGCCCCAAGTTACTAGTAAATGCTGAACTTTATGGCCTTGTATTGGCTCGAAGGCCGAAAAAAGGATACCATCAAATGGGAGGCCAATTTGCAACCCCTTGGGCCAATGTTCCATTAATATCGTGACATCATTGTTCTAGCATTTATTAGTAACTTGGGGCCAATTTGCACCCCAAAAATGCTCAAAGTTGGCGCCATGTTTTTTTGGCCCTGACTCCTACTGCGAAGCGAGCCTAAGACTACAGTGGCAGTGAGGAGGAGATACACATTTTCTAATGTCTTTTGGACATGATTTTATATCTTTTGATTATCATCTTTGAGAGTTTTTTTATGGTTTACAACTTTGGAGGTTTACTTCATTTTTTTAATTATTCATGGTCGATAATTAGATTTCTGAGTTTTCTTCTGGAAGAATTTCGAAAAACATTTTGAAGAGCTATTTATGAACATTTCTAATGATCTTTTGAGTTTTACATCTTCGATTTTGAATACAAACATTGTGATTGTAATTAGATTCTAGAAATTGTTTTAAGAACCTATTACTCTAGTTTCTTTAGAGTTTTGTCGTAAAGGAGTCTAAAAGCTAACAAAATAAATCAACAAATCTTGTTACTGTTTGGTGACCATGTAGTGGATCAAAATTTAAGCATTAGCACTCATAATTTTTGGTTATAAAAAAGTTAAAATATAGATAGCTTGACTTATTTTTCTGTAATGTCGGTCTTAGTTGTGGTATTAAGTGTTTTAGTTTCTTAAAAGTTTAAATTGTTGTTTTTGTTATACCTTGAAGGATTAAGGGAAAGGCTTAAGCTAGTTCAAGGTTTTAAAAACTTGGATGTCCTATGTATAAGGGAGACTAATTACTAATCTCTGATTGTTGGGTGGAGTTTATCCAAGTTTGTGTTAGAAGCAATGCAATACTTGTCTTAAAACCTAATAATTTCATGAAATGGCAAGAATAAATTGTAGTTATAAAAGGTTTTTAAAAACAATTAAAATAGGTTATACATAAACTTATTACTAAGATTGTATAGGTGTAAGAAGGGCAACAAGAGTAACATGTGATAATTGAACTTGTGAATGCACCAAACATGGAAGCAGCACATTGGGTCGAAATCAATTTTCAATATCAAATGCCAATAAAACATGGTGTACGGAAAGAACCTTCGATTGTTCACTATCTGACTCCACAAATTTCATCCCAATAACATGGAGCAAGTATTCATATTAGTGGCAATATCAACAAACATGTTCAAAATACTAATGAAGCCATTTCAACAAGTTTGCAACCTTAAATATATCATACCTAGATCCATTACACCAATATAAATAATAATATTTATTGGGTTACAAAACAACAAACCAAATCCAAATGTTGATTTGATGGTTCAATAGATTTAGAGATGGAATGCGCCTAACTTGTAAGCTAATTAAATTAGTTTTATCACATTAATTGAATGCCTTTTAACCAATCAATTTTAGTACATCATTTGGAATTGATAAAGGTTTGAACAATACCAACTACTAATCAACAAGGGCCATTACACAAAAAGGTGAAAGCATGGTAAAGAAGACAAAAAAAATGTTGAGCCCAAAATGCAATCTAAAAATGATAGAATTTTTAATATAAACACTTGAAAATAGATTTCAAACTTGTGAAAGTGAAATATGGAAAAACATGGCCCTCCATTAATTTATAATAAGTTGAATCCAAACTTTGAAAGACTTTGGTATATTAATTAGGTGAGAAGTAGATTTGAACTTGGTAGGGCCAACTTGGTGTTCAAACCTACTTTTACACAAGAAGTTTTATCTATTGCGATTATAACATGCATAATTTGATAGCACACAAGTATTTTTCAAGGCTCAATTAACTTGAAAATAGAAAAAATTCAATATTTCATTCACTTGCAACCCATTTTGTAAGATCGGAAACTTCTTACAAATAGATGTAATTTTTGTAAAATCTACTTTAGTATACATGAAGATGTTCATTTTTCAAAATTACAATATCAAAATGAAATATTATCTTCATATTAATTATTGAATACATCTACTTTCAATGCATCAAAAATCATTTATGTTTACTTGTAATTTTTTGTGACAAGGTACAAAGGTTGTTCACTTGACCATGTTTCCACCCCAGAACCTAAATAACCATACCAACTTTTGGTCAAGGCAAAAGGTTACATGTTCATTGGAACACATTAGTTCCAACACAAAATCATAGTGTTGAAAATGAAATATGTACATATTGTCAACAAGTGGGACATGAATTCAAACATTGCCTTTTTTTAATGATAAATTATAACAACTTTTGAAGGATGAGGTGATGAATATCATCAACCTACTACTCCAAATGCCACAATTAGATTATTCAATGCACCTATCCAAAGAACTCAAGCGATCATGCATCCAAGCCTAAGTAACATGGTAGTATTGGTTAATTATCAACTAATTTAATAACCAATCGTTACACCCTTTGTGCCAAATCATAACAATGTTCTCGTTACATCTACCTATCCAATGAATATAATGTCATACCACATTACATTCCTTTAGATCCTAACATGTAACAAGCATATTATACTTAAACCAAAGGATTTGACCCCTTAATTTTCTAAAACTACCACACGTTATGTACCTAGATATGTTCATCCGGTACTAGAACAACCAATCATACCATTGATACAAACTCCATATATTTTTGGTATCCAAATTACTAGAACAATTTAGTTAATCATCAACAAGGATAAAAAAACTTATTCCACCGTAGGTTATGGCTTCGATGATAACCAATGCACTAGTTGTTATTGAGACACATTTAACCAATGGTGGTTTGTACCAACACATATTCCAAGAGGAATTTTTTTTTGTCATCCACCAAATGGAGTACCACCATTTAATCCACCTATCCAATCATTTGGATGGCCAATACTTAATTTTACCAATGTTCATGCTACCAATATGGTATCCACCAATTGCTACACACTTTGTATTTGAAAATTTTGTACAAGTTGTCTTGTAGGAAGTTGCAATACCCAAATTATATTAAAGACATTAACCCTAATGTTCACATGATAAGAATATTTGAAAAGGACATTATTATTAAAGACATTAACCTTTATTTTTCGAATACGTTTGTTACCATATTTGCATTTGGCAACTATAAGTATGAAAAGGGACATTTTAATAAGCATAAAGAAGTAGTAGTAATTTGTGAAGAAAATGGACTAATAACTATAAGCTATTATGTCATATCAATTACACCAAATATTAATACAATAGCTAAAACAATTGTTACTATTATATCAACCAAATCATTGTTAATTTGTATCAATTTCTAGTAAAACAAGTCACACCATTGAAACTTGTCACAATTGAAAGACATTCTTGTACCAATAATATTAATTGCAACTCAAATCTCAAACTAATTATGGAGATAACAACTAAACATTAGAATTGTGAAAGCCTTGAAATTGATGTAATGCAAATTTTCTTCAAAGTTTTCATTATTCAAGCATAGTGTGTTTGAATTGCAACTTGGTGTATTTGTCATGTTTTTAAATTTTTCTTTATTGTTTTTGAAAGCTCTAGAATCTAGCCCCCATGTTGAATTGAAATATTTTGAATTTCTCTTGAATCTTAAGGAACTTTCAATCTTTCATCTATAATAGAAGATCATATCATGGTTCCCATATTATTGCCAAACTTCAAATTCAAATTATTCTTCATAGGTCCAAGTTTTAGCATCTTGATTCCATTTCCAATTCCTACTTTGAATGTGTTTCAATATGCTTCAATGTTAGGTTCTTTTTTTCCATCCTCTAATTGAGATAAACTTGGTAGTTCCAATGTAGTCAAACCATTCTCAAGAAACCTAAAAAGTCATATGATAAATATATGGTTTTCCAATACACATGGGCTAAAAGATTTCCTTGGGTTCAATTAGTTTTGGGATCAACTTCCCAAAACTTTGTAAAACAAACTTTGTGACACCAAAACTTCAAATGAAGTCTATTGTTCCACAATTGAAAAAAGGATAATTTTTTTCCACCTACTTTGGATACTTTCCAAAAGCATGTTGGTTGCCGCAAGGCAATTGTTGCCACATTAATGTTGTTTTCAATGAGTGGTCCCATGTACATCCCATAACAAGGATAAGAGGATTTACATAGGGAGAAGAAATATTTACACAAATTTCCTTCATTGTCAAGATGCATTTGCATTGAATGCAAAACAAAGTGGTTCACAACAACCTAGTTTTGTTTGGTGAGTTTGAATTAATTCTTGGCTTGCCCTAACTTTTGCCCATATTGGAGGTGGTGCATACTTTGATCAAGTTTGTGTAATGTCAAGATGTTTACATTGTTGAATTTGTGGATGTTGTCAAGCTTGCAAAGGCTAAGTTGTTCAAGTTGTACATTACTCCATACTCACATTTTGAAAATATGGATTTTGATGTGTTCAAGTTTTTGATCAACCACTCAAATAAGCAACTGCCTTTAGAGTGGTAGTCCAGTCCTACACATTTAGCTACAATTTTTCAAATGACAATTCGTGACAAAATTTATGACGTGCATGCATGCAGATTGCTAATGGTTTTTGTCATCCAATTTTTTGAAAAGATGTAACTATAGTGGTGACCAAGGTCTAAATTGCATGCATAGATGTAACCATAATTTTGGTTTTAGAACTACAACGTAGATTTCCAAATAACGAGATCATGAGTGGCATGGGAATGATGTATCCCCAATATTGGTTGAACAAGGACAATTATGATGCTTCTTTTTTAGTCCACTTAATTAGACTTTTTTGGCTCTAATTAAATATGCTTTCTACATTGGTAAAAAAACCAAAGCTAGAGGTTTCATCCCCCATTGTTAAATTATGTTAAGTAGATGAAAAACTAACAAAATTCAAGTTCAATTTTATTCAACCCAATACCTATTTGCTTAACACATTGGGCCCATCCTCCCCACACCTACTAGAATCCCAATAGGTCTATTGAAGGTGAGTATGAAATTATAAATTAAATGTTCCTATTCATCTCTAAAAGAAACATTCCCCATTCGCATAGATTAATTCTTATTACCAATTGGTTTATCTACCCCTTTGGGTCATTCCTTCACCATCTTGTAACCCATTCCAACTTGTCTAAACCTACTTCCTCAAAGTTAACAAAACTTACACAAAAATTATACACAACCTTTCCTTTAAGATCGAGAACCTTACAGAAGCATCCAAACCTACGCACACTGCACTCCCACAACCTCCTTCCCCTTTTTTTCATTTCCTTTCAAGTTTTGTGAAAATCCATTCTCCAAATCTTTTCCCCAAGTCTCAAAAATTATCTTCCTTTTTGAAATCCTTTTTCTACCTTCCCCAAGATCCTATTTCCTCTCTATACCTAGTTCCTTTATTTATATACACACATCCTTCTCTTTTCCCCAAAAAAGTTCCCTTGCTCCCCTTATCCTCTTACCTTGCCTTCTTCTTTTTTCCTTTGTAACTTTTATAATCTTCCATAGTTGCAAAATTAACTACCTCTACTTTGTGCTGGGCTAACTAACAATAGGTAATGTTCTTCACCTTCTCATCATTTTACGAACTCTTTTCTCGTTGTCTACCTTAAGCTCGTAAAAACACCAAAATGAACTCCACTACTCCATCTAATTATCATCAAGGTTTAGGGAGTTCACCAAAATTGGCCTAACTCCACACATTTTTGTTTAAAAAAACCCTGATAACATGGCTAGGTGATTGATTGCAAAATGAATTTGATCAAAATAGTTCCTAGAGAGTGCCGGCTGCCACCTACACAAACCCATGAAACCTAGTGAGATTCCCTGCATAGCTTAGCTTGCTAACTTGGGGCCAGTACAGGTGAAAAAGAAGAAGAGAAACGCTGTAAAGGGTCCAGTTTACCTCATCCCAGCCGCCTCGCTAGGGACCAGTACATGTTGAGTGAACACGTCATGATGCTTGATTCCTTTGAGCGTACACATCATGATGCTTGATTCCTTTGAGGGTACACATCATGATGCTTGATTCCTTTGAGCGTACACATCATGATGCTTGATTCCTTTGAGTGTACACGTCATGAGGCTTGATTCCTTTGAGTGTACACATCATGATGCTTGATTCGTTCTTATCGTTGCTCTTTACTATCACAAATAGAAAATATCCCACAAATTCAAAGATCAAAAAAATATATATGTATACTCCAGAAACGCCAATTGTGATGAAACCCTTTCAAACTTTATAAAAAGAAAGCACCCAAAAAAGGGCGAGAAAAAGTAAAAAGAAAGCACCCAAGCAAGGGAGAGAAAAAGAAACTTGCGACAAGGACCAAAGTCCAGGCGAGCATGCAGCCCAAAAGAGGCGGGCCACAAGGAGGTAAGGGAACCACTAAGTACTGAAACCTTCACCAGTTGCTTGAAGCATATCAACTGGAAAAAGGGAAGGTAAAGCGGACTAAGTGTAGAAGAACGAACGCTTCCCTGCCGATTAATTCTTATCATTGCTGTTCACCATCACAACTTTAGAAAATATTCCACAAATCCAATTGTAGGGACTCAGCAGGTGGTGCTCGGTCATGGCCTCCCAGTAGAGAATCTATTCTTGATGCTTAAGCATCTAAAACCCTGGATGAGATCCTCTCTCTGGTATCCTCGGCATTTTCTCTGGCAAAATTTAGCCAGTTCTTTTTTTTCAAAATGGTTAAAAACTTGTGTTTTTCTGGTTTTCCAGTTACCAATTTTCTTTGAGAACTTTCCAGATTTCTCAAGTAGGTTTTAGCATGTAGCAAAAATGTGAAAGATGCCTCAACTTCTTTTCTTTCAAATCCTATTTATAACAAAAAAATTTTGGCTAAACTGTCTTATGGATGATGGCCACTTCAGCTACATCACAAAAATGAAGAAAACAAAAAATCTGAATACCTCTAGCTAAACCCCCTAGAATGTTACTAAAGTGTTTTAAAACCTTGTTAAATGACATAGTATAGTGTGACTCGTATTTAATTTGTTGTGGGGCCTGGGGACCCCAAAAGGGTTTTTTTTGCCCCTTTTGCGATGGGACCCCAAAAGTTCAATTTTTTCCCTTTTGTTGGCCCATCCCAAATTAATGTAATGAAGGTTTGGACAGTCCCAAAATAGGTATATTGTACCCTCCTCGTTTTACCGCTGGTACTTAGGTTAAAGGAGTAGCACCGGATTTATTTATTTCCAATTTTTCGATATTGCTCAAGTGACGATCATCCATAAGTATATTTAACCAAGTTTGGCACTACAAAATCTTAAGCAGCCTTTCATGTTGCAAGCAATTGTGACAATTTTTGGCGAATCTTTTTTGTTTTTTGGAAATTTGTTGAATTTTCTTTTTAGAACAGGGAATTTGTGACAGAATTTTTTTTCAAAATGCTTTTCACAAAATGGCAAAACTTCATCACCAAAAGAATCACTAAGTAAACCTTAAGGCAATGTACACGGGATAAAGTGAGGTGCTATTGGGAACATGTTAAGGAACACATTAAAAATTGAAGGAACATGTTGGGCGAACACATTGGAAACTTAGGGATCATGTTGAAAACATGATGGGAACACAATGGGTTCAACAAAAATCCAAAAAGGGAGACGAATGTACTTCCAAAGGAGGAATTTGCCAATTCTAATTACAACATACCCTTGGTCTTGCCGATGTAACTTTTTTTCATGCCACATGTCACAATCTATGCGAAAGTCATAAAGAATCAATGGTCAAAAGAGGAATTAATGTTTCAGGGCTTTGCCCGTTGCTTTGGCAGGAAAGGTCTTCAAAGCTAAACAACATCCTTAAACTGTCAGCACCTTAAAATGCACACCTATTTTGCCTATTGAAGTGTGGGATACTTAACTAACCAACCATAATTCTTCCTGTTCATAACATATTCAGGGTTAAATGTGGGCCCAAATACCAATCTGAGTATACATAAAAGGATAGCAACCATTCTTGTGGTGACAGAGCACCAATGGTTTGAACATAGAGACTCAACTTGTTTCTTCATTTAATAAGTTACTAGTGTGGTCTGTGCCATTGGCGCAAGTGTTACCGTGTCCTCAACTGATTTTTCCTTCCAAAACCTGGTTTTTAAAATTTTATTTGAATTTTCTGCAGCAGAAATCACCTAAAAATCAATATCTCCCACATTCTGAATTACCAAATAATTTCCATTAAATCCTACTCATCAAGATCTTTCCAAGAACACCAAAGGCTGCATTCCAATTCCTCCGCAATTTTCAGCTCCAATTTAATTTAATTTAATTTAATTTGCAGTGAAAGAATCATTCAATATTCAAGAACATTTCCACCGCAAGTCCAAACGTCATGGAACCAAGCCCATGCACCCCTCCTCATTGAGAGCTTTCAAAAGACACCAAGAACACCATCTGGAGCATCCTGGTTTCGTCAATCTCATAATTATAAAACAAACTACATTCCTTCATAAATAGATTACAAAGTTTGCTCTCTAATTAATTTCAAACTATTATGAGATTATTTGCTTGAACTAATTAGAGCATTTTCAAGGCACAATTAACTCAATCAAAAGAGACATTCAGTTAGGGATGAAATGAAAATCAAGCCATTCAAGGCACATTTTAAAACTTCACACTAAAAAGAAAATGGCAATTTTTGAATGGTAATGGCAACTAGTTTTTAATCATATACCTCACATGCAACTAAAACTTGATTAGTCGTTTTTAACAAGTCACATACATTTGTAGTTGTAGATGACGAATGAAATCAACATCAAAATATATGCCAACCGTATGGTCTATGCAACTAGCATGCGATAAACATGTGACTATAGATTTTTTTAATGAATAAACAATTCACATTATATCTAGTCTGTCCATCCAAAGTTGTCACATGTCATGTGCAAAGATGAGTGACATCTTAAATTTTAATACTCATGAAAATTAATTTTTGCCATCTTTTTCAACAACCTTGATGGTGCCATGTGTCCTAGGGTTAAAAGGTTTTTGCTGATTAAAACCAACCAAAAGTAAATCTGAACCATCTATTCCAACAATACATATTCTGCCATGTGGCAAATTTAAATGTCATATATCAAATTTTAAGGCTTAAAAATTTCTTTAAAAAAATTTGGGCATTGTTTTTTAACAACACCAATTCTACCATGTGGCCTTTTAATCTGGCCTTAGGATTTATAAAATTAAAAGTCGTTCCAATAAAATTGGGCCGTCTTTTTCTACAACCTCATTTTGGCCAGGTGTCACTACAAAGGTTGAAAGTATATTTTTTATTTTTTATTTGGTGGAAATAAATGTGGGCCATCTTTTTCAACAACCTTAATGTTGCCACTTGTCATGTTCAAAATTGATTTGGATTTTTTCACAAGCCATATTTTCTTAGTTTTTTATTATTTTCATTTGCTAATTTTTTCTAAATGTTTTCACGCCATGTTTTCAGTCTAGGAGGCTAACTAGATTTAAGGTATCAGACACATTGCTAAATGGTTTTAGGGTTAAGGTGAGCTTATGGTTTAGGGTTATCGAAGGTTGAATGATATTTAATCTAGCATGCCACATATTCAAATACATGGATCAAGGTTTATGGCCTAAAATTGTAATAAGCATATGGATTAAATTGCACAAATAGAATTTAAAGTTAGGTTTTCTTGTCTTAAATTAAATGTCCACCTACTTATGCAAATTGCTACATAAGAAACCAAGTGTTTGTAAATTCATGCACACAAAATGGCACCTAATCCAACCAATGAAACAATGCTTACAAGAAACACCAATCCAACAATAATTGACGCACTCCCAACTCCTTGAAGGACTCAAAGGTGAGTCCCAAACAGAAAATAGTGGAAAAGTCAAGAGTTGGGGCACACTCTCTGGCTTGCAACACTTTAGAGGGGTAGAAGGGCGTGATGGAGCTTTAAGATGGGATTAAAAAGATTGAAAACCACTTATTCACTCACACATACCTGTACAAACTAAGCAACAAGTTGGTTAGTGCATTGTTGGAACACTTTTGGTGCTAGGATGAGCCATGGGCAATTCGAATTCACAAGACTCCCCATGGCCCAGACTTAAGGGAAGCCACCACCTTCCCCCTTATAGTATACTCTGTGGCTACCTACAGGGCCCACATCCAAATGGTTTTTTATCTTGGGACTTCCAATTAGCAGTCCCAAAATTGCCAAAGTTGGAACTTCTGCAACTTTTGGGGCCCTAGAACTTTCCATGCGAACCTCGGATTGAGATGAGGTCTAAAGCAAAGTTATAACCTTCGTCAAAAGTTATAACGACGTGTCGCATGCCACCTGCACATAAGGAAATCGGTTCGTGACTTTTACTGGTCAAGAGTCAAACTGCCAATTTGACTCTCGACCTTTCTTTTGGCCACAAGTTGTGTTTTAGATGTCCAAATGGGCAATGCGAGCCCATTTTAGACAACAACATTCCAAGAAATTTTTCCAATGATATAAAAAATGCCTCAAGCCATTGAAGTTTGACCCCTGCAATCGCCTTCTGAAAATTCGGAAGTCCACATGGACTCTAACTACCAAAGTGGAACTCCCTTGGGGGTGTGAAGGTTCATTCCCTCACACCCTCTTACACTCCCAAGAATATGTTATGTGACTCTCAGCTTCCCTTTTGGCCCACAACCTTACAAACCTTTGCCTCATAAGCCCAAAGCTAGGGTTGCGACAATAATTCACTTGGTTAATTTAATGTATCTTCCTTTCCAAAGAAGGTTTGTTGCCCACTACATCTTTCAATTCAATTAGGGGGGATCGTCATTTTGGTTTAACACTTATAGTTTCACATTGCCATTACCTTCCATTATCCCACCAAATGCCACTTAATACCAACTTCTCCAACCTTTACACCATGGTGCACACACCCTAGTCCCCCTACCCCATTTATTACACTTGACACAATTATGTCACCATTTACAAGATTCAACAATAGAGCAGGGTCCCTTATTTTCAACTACACCCCAGCAAAAACCCAATTTACACCTTTAGCATGAGTTTATCATGTCACCATTTGCAAGATTCAACAATAGAACATGGTCCCTTATTTTCAACTGCACCCCAATAGAAACCCAATTTGCACCTTTAGCATGAGTTCAATCAAATAAATGAAGCAAGTGTACACACATGGTTCTTCCTCTCCATATACATACCGTAGTCCTTGTGAAAAAACACCATTTTTAACAAATTGCACCCAATGATTAATAAGCAAAGTTCACACCTTAAAAAAAAAAACATAATTATCACTTTTATAAGATTTTTTCTACCCTTGAAAATTGACGCAATTCTCATGCTCACACCATTTCCAACCACAAGTCATCCCCTCTATTTTTGGTTTATCACCCACCCCATCCCATTCAAAAACCCATTAGGCATATGCACTATGAGGTGTTTAAGGTCCCTTGCGAAGTGCATTATAACATATGCAACTTATACATGCACCTTTCTTAACAAACATTAATACAAACATGGGGTGTAGTTCATTAGAATAAATCACTATGGGATCTTAAAAGTGAAATAAATTCATTTCACTTTAATGATTTCACCCTAATTAAAGTTATTTCATTACAATATCACTTTTTAAACATCATGTTTCACTACTACTTGGCATAATTTACTATTATAATTTATTGTGGTAATAAGTTTATATTTATGTTGTTTTAAATACTCTATGTTATTTTACGATATATCCTATATTATTTTAGGATATATTAATTATTTTAACTTATATCTTAAGTTATTATAAGTTATTATAAGTTATTATAAATTATTAAACCCTGAATTATTATACATTATTCAATCTTAAGGTATCTTAATTAATTTATTATAAATATTTAACTTTAAATTATTTTAAATTAAATTATTCAACTAACCTTAGGCTATATGTTAGGTTATTTCAATTTAAATTAATGTATATTATTTCAAGTTATATTTTAGGTTATTCAAGGTCATTATACTTTATGTTATTATAAATTATTTTATCTTAAATGTAAAAATTTAAAATCATCTAAAATATAATATAATGACCTAAAATAAAATAACCTAGAATAGTCGATAATAGTTTATGAAACATAATTTAAAATAGCCTACAATAAAAATAACTACCAATAGCCTATGATAACATAGCCTAGAATATCCAACAATAATTTATAATAAAATAATCACCAATAGTCATAATATAATTTAGAATAATAAAAAATAGCCACTAATAATCATTAATATAATAACCACTAATAACCACCAATATCCATTAATAAAATAGTTCCACAAATAGTCATTAATAACCTATGGTAATTTAGCTTCAAATAACCACCAATAATCACCCATAAAATAACCAACAATAATCACCAAACCAATAGTCACTAATGAAATATATAAACACCAATAAAATAGGCACCAATAGTCGTCAATACAATAACCAACAATAGCCACCATGATAATAGCCATAAATAGCCTATGGTTATATAGCTTAGAATAACCAATAATAGCATAAGATGAACTTACCTTTAATAGCCAAAAGTAACCAATAATAGTCATACGTAACCAAAAATAGCCTAAGACGGAAATAACTTAAAGTAACCAAAAATAACTTATAATAATTGCAAATAACCTAAAATCAAATAGCCTAAAATAACAAAAAAAATGACATAGAATAGAAAATAATAATTTACAAGAATAAAAAAATAGCCTAAGGTGAAAGAATTTAAATAGCCATAAATAATATAAAGTGAAATAATTTAAAATGATGAAAAGTAGCCCTAAAATACTTGAAAATAGCCTAACATAAATAATATTATTATATTTTTTAAAAACTTATCCATTATTAAATATTTCTTTTTCAAAAGAATGGGTTTTGATATGTTATTAAATACTGACATTTTTTAAAAAATTGTTCGAATGAATTTACATTTTCAAAAGGAAATAAATGTAATTATATACAATTTTTTTTAATTAATTAAATTTTAACCATTTCATTTGGACAAAATTTCAATAAATATGAATTTTCAAATTTTATGTTTTTGTAATGTTTAAAATGAAGTATTTGATAAATAGAATGCAATGTAACACATTGTCACAACAAATGTGATGGCTTGATGGTAGGGGTGATTACCTCCATCCTAAAAAACAAAGGATCAAACTTCACAAATGGTGAGTTTATAGTCAAAAATGGTAAGTTGAACGAATATTCTCCTATGTAGTTCCTTAAATTAAATACTTACTTAAGTTGATTACACAGCCTATGCACTTAAATTAAAATTTTAACCTAGCATAGGTGGTGACATGTTTCAATAATTCATAAATTGAAAATCATGAAATTATCAATAATATTAAATAATACATTAAATATTAAGTAATTTAAATTTAATTGATTTTCATGTTGCCTAATTAATTAACTAGCAAGTGAAATGATTTGGTAAATTTGCATTTCACTTGAAAATAATCTTGTTTCACTAGTAACTAGTGGACCAATTCATTATCCATAGTAACTATTCCCCATTCACTAGAGTTTTGACCAATTTCACCATGATAAAAATGTCCAAATTCATTCAAAATCTTATGAAACCCAAAGTGAATTAGGACACATTTTGATGTAGTGAAAAATTATACATTATTCAAACAATGTCAATGTACTAAAATGTCTATGCAAACACCTCACATATTGAGAAACAATATTATTAACACATTGGGTATTATAGATGGCTATAAGTCCAACATTGGATTTCTTTGGTATAAATATTGTAAAAAACATGGGGTTTAATGTAATTAGATACAACACTACAAAATGTGGGTGCAGTTCATTAATCCATGTTCATTAAACCAATGAATTCATTGTTTTTCACTAGTCCCCATTCATTAGACCAGTGAATTCATTGTTTTTTCATTAATCCCCATTCATTCCAACCAATGAATTCACTCCAAATCTAGTGAAATCACTTGGCATACAAGGACACCTTTCGTCGTAGTGATATAATAAAAAGATTATACCACATGCAACCTCATGGACTAAATGTTAAGGGAGTAGGCAAATTACATAGTTTTTGGGGCTTACGAGGCATTACGGATAGGAATAAACCATTGGACAATTGGGGGTTTGAATTTTGAATTTTTGTTGAATTTTGTTTTGTAATTCATGTTGATGGTGACTTGGGGACTATTTAAGAGTGAGAGTTTTGGGAAAGTTGTGGACATTTGTAGACACACATTTTTGGAATAAAAATAGATATGTAGGTATTTGTTGAGAAATTATAAATTCCAATGTTGAATATTACATATTTGATTTGTTGTTTGATTATGCTTCCATAGAACATGGATTTTTGTTGTAATTTTGTTGAAGTTTTCAATAAACAAGGAAGTACAAAATTTTCCATTAATTTCCATATTCAATTTGATGTGTGAATCACTTGTGGTATTAAAAATATCAAAAAATGATTTATAATTCTATTTGTAATTTTTCACATTGAATTCTGGATTACATATTCTAGCTATTAAAAATAATCATGAATATGTTGTATTGATGGACTATAGATAGATGTGTGTTTAGAATCAATGCAAAGTTGTGGATGAATGTATATTTGTAATGCAAATTGGTTATGGAGGAATTAATCCACATCTACCACCAAAAGCTAGCTAAATGGCTTTATATTACAGCCATGACATATAAGACCAAAACAAACCCATAACACAACTATCCCAAAGTCTTTTATCTTTTACTACTATAACATTTCCTGCCCTCATTTATATAGGTCCAATGACCAACAAATGGGGTTTAAGTTTTAAGATGTGGTAGGTAACTTATACCACATGCATCTCGAATGGACTAATAACTACCCAAATGGTAGTGTATTGCTACCAAAACGTATAAACCTACTTGGCAAACCCATAAGGCACATATCTCAATGTCTTCTAGGTTTAATTACTATAGCATCTCCCATCTAGACCTCTTTAGTTAAACATACCAATAAACCCCATAATAGAGACCACACATGCCTTTCCCACTAGAAGACATGTTGTTCATTTTAACCATATTTTTGCAACTACTATGCGACTAATGTCCAAACCAACTTATTTTACAACTAGCGATGTGTTAATCCTACATGTCCATGTAGTTACAACTTGTTGTAGTCACATATGCAACTACAAGAAAAGTTGAACCAAATTCTAGTCATAAATATGACTACAATTAACAACTAATATGATTTTTCATAGAAAATGTAAATGAAAAGCAAACAATGTCATCCAATTTCGATTGCATAATGTAACTATTTTTGCCACTACAATAATATAATCTACCACATGTATAAAGAAACGTAGACCACACATGGCAAATTTTGCTATTTCAATTGGATTATTATCCTTTCAATGTACCCATCCATGGGTCTTCCATGATATACTATTTAATAGCTAATAGGTTACTAGAAAAGGCTATTATAACTTAGCTAGTAAACTAAGTTAAGTAAGCTTAATAAGTTATGTTAGACTAGGTAGGCCTATGTACAATAGTAGTTTAGCTTAGCTTGCATACCTAGTTAATTGGCCTATGTTATCTATAAGTAGTAGTAGGCTAGTTTACTACCTCTAGTTAATAGGCTAGGTGATGAAGGTTAGACCTAGTTAGGCTAGGTAAACTAAATAAGTAATTAGTAGGGTAGGTCATTAATTAATAAATAGACTAGGTAGTAGGTAGTAAGTAGGATAGGTACTAGGTAGGTTAATTAGTTTATTGTTTGAATATGTGATCATGTTTTCATATTAATTAATTAATTAGCTATGTTACACAATTAATCTATAAAATGTAGGCTAGGTAGTAGATAGTAAGTATGTAGCCTAGGTAGTATGTGATAAGTAGGTAGGTTAAATTGTAAATATTTTATTATGTGGATATATGATATTTATAATAATAATATAATAAACTAGTAGGTTAGATAATTAATTTATCAAATGTAGGTTAGTTAATAGATGGTAGGTATGTAACTTACATAATATGTAATAAGTAGGATAAGTAGTATGTAGTATGTAGTTAAGTTAATTAGTAGGTAGTAAATAGTTAGGGAAAATAGTAAATATCTTATTGCATGGATATATATCATAATTTTTTTGTATGGAAAAAGGATGTGATACTAATGTAGTCTCGTAGTGTTTCCCTTTTATTAGAATTTATCCCATATCCTTTGTCTATAACTTCAAACTTGTAAAGTATATAAGTAAGTGAAAGAATGGACTAAATTCATGGTATGCATTATAAACATGGTGCATGTGCCATTTGGGATGAGCTAAACAAAAGGCTTGTCCCCAACAAAATAAATAGGATCCTATTACCTACCTATTTAACCTATGTTAGGTAGCCTATTCTACCTTAACCTAGCATAAAATAGGTTGCCTATTATACTTTAGCATAAGATTGATTAAAATTAAATATTTATAATATTTAATTACTATAATTATTATTTTTATTTTTTGAACAAATGGAAAATTGCCACACATTTTATGGCCATTGGCTCTTTAAATACCACATGGTTAAATCCTAACCATCAATCACTGGCAACTATCCCAAATGTAGTCACAAATCGCATATTCGGGTTCGACATCATACTAAAAATCATCCATGGCAATGGGTGAAAATTTTTGGCCTAGTCATAAGGTTTGCAACTAGACTTGCAACTTCATGGCCATGTCATGTCTTTGTGATTAACTATTTTATGGCACTTGTCCAAAGCAACTAGGCTATTTTTAGTTGCATGTGTCCATTATAACTATAAATGAGTCACAAATTTAATCATTGATTTTCAAATTTCTTTTAGTGTCCATTGTTTCTTACCTTCTCATGGCCACCTTAGATTATGGTAAAGGATGTTGGACATGCAAATTGGCCTCCTTTTATTATGACACTCCCACTAGATCAAAGCAATGTGACTATGGGGCTTGAAATTTTTGAAGTCCAATAGTAACCCCAAATCTTGCTTCCCCATCATGTGCACTTCCCCTTCCTCTAATTAACATTGCGGATAATTGATAGTTGCATGCTATCAAATGCTTCCAAATCACAAATTTACAAGGACAGTGGTAATTAAGTTGGAGTTGTTGTTCACTCCTTTGTGCACCTCTACATTTGATGTAGTTGTTACCAAAAGGTTTAGCATATGATGCAGGGTCACTTGATGTGCCAATAGTTTCGTCATAAACATTTCAATTATTGCATTCAATTACTCAATGTCCTAAGCTTGTGTATCACATGATTCTAACAACTTGGCATATTGCCTTTTCATTTCAACCCAATTTGATTTGAAGCCCCAATCCAAGATGATAACGTCATGAAAAGGATCCTTGTCACACATTCCAACATTGATTTTTGGAACACATATTTTCCACACCATCATCATCCACACCTAATACGGCAAAGGCCCACATAACCCCAATTTGATCTCAAAAATCATCTACCTACTTACATTTAAATGGCTTCAAGCACTATATGGAATCTTCAAGTTCATCATCTCATGATTAAACTTGCTCAAACTACACATAACAATCATGGTTGTGGTTATAATGTACCCATGTGTCCCCACCAAGTTTAGCCTTGCCCTTACCATCTCAAACAATGAAGGGCTTTTGAAGTGCCTTGGATTTTTGCACACATCATATTGAGGCCATTTAGTTTATCTATGCACATAGAAAGATGCATCCAACAACACAAAAAAGTGGGAGTGTAAGGACTTACTAGTTTAGCTTTTGCTGGAACATTTTGTCACCACATCCAAATGTGTTTACCCTACCCATTACACCTCATACACCAATCAATTGTGACCTCTTCTGTTCAATTTCTTCCACAATTTTTTTAATGTTACTTGTTCTAATGTCACATGTTGTAAAGGCATTTCATTGGTTTGATTGTTTTCAACTGTATGATTTGCAATAATATTTCAAGGAATCCAACCCAATTACTTTATAATGATTCCTTATTTCTCGTAATGGTCAATTACTCAATTTTCATTATGTTGTAGTTGTTTCACGGTTTCAACAAATGAATCACATAAATGTTCTTCCTTTTGCTAATATGTTGTTCTTTAGGCTTTAATTATTTTTTGATCTTTCAACACCTATTGTTCTAGTTGTTGGTTGTGAGGAGTGATAACAACTACCACATTTATTGGAACATTATGAATTTAGGAGGCTTACGTGCCACTATACTAAAATTTAAAAGTTTGGTTATGAACATATTTTGTATTTCAATTTCCCTAGGACAGTTTCCAAATTGATAATCAGCACTATAACATATATTACAAGGATAATGTAAGAGTATTCTAATAGGTTTAATAGGTTGTGCATTAGATCATGTTATAGGTTTTATAAACTTAACTACGACGGTTGATACTAGTACAACTTCTTTCTTCCAATTATGACAAGTTTAAAAAATATGACCTATTTTACTAAAGTTAATACATGTAGATGTAGATATAACTATAACATGTATTACTAGATTAAACATAATTATGTTAGCTTTTGGTGTCATTAATAGCTAAAGCATTGTAATTCAAATTAACAAGGCCACTTTCCTAATCACAAATTATAACAACTTCCTTATGTTCAATCAATGTATCTTGTTTCATTCCTATTGTTATTAATCCAAGGTAAGGTAATAGTCCAATTCTAAAAATAATAGTGAGGAAAACATCTATTGTTTTAACTTGTAAATAATTAGCTATTTCAACAAGTGTTCATAGTAAACCTCAAAACATTTAATAGTTTATTGTTGAATGTTTTATAATTGCAAGTAGACCTCTTCATCATTCTTCATAAGGTCCAAGAAAAATAAAGTAAACCAAATGCTCATCCCTATTGTTAAAGTAAAGTGTCGAAAAAAATACATTTTGAAAACCTAAGTAGGAAAAAGTTCATAAGGACAACTAGTACCTAGAGGGGGATGGGGTAAGGGGGCAAGATGTGTTGTTGATTGATTATCTAGGAGAGAAGGGTAAAGGAGTGTGTAGAGACTAAAAAATGCTTGTAGTTTTTAGTGCCAAAACATTATAGCAACTAATGATCCACCATCACAAAATCCAAGTCAAGCACCACCAAATTGTATGCAAAAATTTATTTTCCCTCCTTTCCACTAGAAGAAAAACATGTATTTTTTATTAGTATTTTAGTCACAAGAAACATTTTGCAACTAAAATCTTTTTAGTCACCTAAAACAAGTGGCATGTGATAAATTAATCACAAATGACAAAGGTTATTGTAGAAAAAACAAAGTCAACAAATACATTTCATCCTTTGACTCCATTGTATACGTATTGTCACATGTGACTAAGATGCAACTATTTTGGTCACAATTGAGGGCAAATGATATGTTGCCACATGTTTGAATATTTTATTATTTAAAATATAATAATTGTTATTATTTTGAAATAATCTAGGACATTCAATTCAAATACTTGGATGATCTTATATTATGACATGTGGCCCAATGCAAATATGCCATGTGGCATTAAATTTTTTTAATAACAATATTAATATTAAGTTTATAGGTACCTAAGTAGGTACATAAATAGGTGCGTACAAACTTAAACTACATACCAACCTACCTACTTAAGTAAAAAAATAGGTAGGTAGGTTTTACCTTCCTATGTTAAATACCTACTCATATAGGTAAATACATAGGTTGGGAAGGTAAGTACTTTAAAAATGTGCATAATTTTTTTTTTTTTCTTTTGGGTTGAGGCTTTTGATTGGTTCATACTATGTGCACATATTTCTTAATGTGAAATTGGATGATCACACCCCCTTGTTTATATAATGTTCAAAATAGGAATGAAGAACAAACAATATGGGATAAGTTTTGAAGTTGCAACTTCCTAACAAATTAAGTTGTAATTTCAAAACTTTTTTCATGCCTTCATTTTTTAGTTTTTAGATTTCTAAACAATTCAAGGACTAGATAACTAAACAATCATTTAATCAATAATGATTAAATTTACATAAATTTAAATTATAAAATATACATTACAAATATTCATTATTCATTATTAATTACTTAAATAAGTAATAACTTCTTATTATTTAACTAACTAACTATCTAATTATTCACAAGTTATTATTACATAATTCATAAAAACTTATTTTTAAATCATTTTAAAATATTTTATTAAATTTTAGAATCTTATCAAATTCTATATTATATAATTAATGTAAAACTAATTTAATGATTATAATTTTTAATTTTAAATTTAAATGTTTATGTTAAAATTATAAGTAATGAATTAACAATCATTATTAGAAAGTAAATTCTTATATGAATTTTTTTAAAAATATTATTCAACTAATTACATTATTTAATGTATAATTACATTTATTGTTGTAGAAATTATTATAGGTAAAGTAATTTTTTCTCTTGGTAATTATTAACTATAAATATAATAACTTGTTAAACATAACAATTTTCATTACTATAAAATTACTATAAAATATTTATCATAGATGATTAATCACATAATTTTTAAAAATAATATTATTATATAATAATTCGTGAAATTAAAATCAGTAAAATAATTATTTTAATTATACTATAATTTTTCCAAATTTTTAATTCAGGTTTGAAGTTATAAACTACAGAATGTGAATAATTATGTTCAATTAGAAAATAATTATGCACATACTCATTAATTATTATCTGAAATAATTACAATGATTTTCAAATAATATCACATTAATTACATTAATTAATTTCTTCTAATATAAGAATATAAATTATATAATATAAAAATCTATATTATAACAATAATTATTTAGTGTAACTTAGATTTAATAAACACAATCATTTATAATTATTTATAAAAGTGATTAATTATGGATAACACTAATAGACAAAACCCTTAAAACTCAATCAATAATGTTTTAAGGTAAAATATAAATTTAAGCTTCCAAAATAGTAATTCAGAATTCAAATATCAATTTTTAGATCAAATAAGTTTTTTCAAGTTACATAACAAATTCAAAATTGATATGTCAATTTTCAGATTCAAATAATAACATTCAAAATTAAAATGTCTATTTTAAAACTCAATTAATAATTTTTTTAATTGAAATATAAACTCCAAAATAATAATTTGGAATTCAAATTTCAACTTTCAAGTCAAGTAATTTCTTAAAATTTAAATTTAAAACTTCAAAATTCAAATATGAAATTTCAAGTTCAAAAAAAATATCAAAATGTCAATTTTGAGACTCAATAAATGTTTGTAGGCATGAAAGATTTTGAACAAAGTTGAAGGTGTAGTTGAAAATTTTGTTGAAGAAATCAACATTTGTGTTCCTTGTTCAAAATTGGAATCTAACAATTTGTTTCAAGCACCCTTGAGCTTCTCTGGAATGGGAAGGTGATTGGTAATTCATTAGTGCTTGAATTGCTCGTGTTAATAGACCTTGAACATTTCATCTTTTCAAAGCTTCAAAATTGGGGTTGGTTATTTGTTAGGTGTGCAACACAAGTGAATATATAGGATGCTTATGGTTTTATTTCCATTATTGTTAGATTGGAAAATTGCAAATTCTTTGTCATTCTAATGCGAATGCCATTCTAGGGCAAAATTTGAAGTTGTCATTGGACAAGAGTTGATAAGTTTAGGGTTATTTCTAGTGGTTCCTAGGTTTAAATTGACATTGAAACTTCCTTAAATATTCCATTTTATGCCATTTTGCATGAATATTTGTTCATATGTCAACCATCAACCAACATTTATATCTTGTATGAAGTTTGAATTAAACAATTCAAAATTAGGAATCTCTTATTTTTGTGACCTAGTACTTTTGGACTATTAAGGGGGTAGGATGAATACATGATTTTGGATGAACAAAGAATTTAAGTTAAGGACCAATCAAGGAATTTTGTTAGTTTGAATTTTGAATTCTTGTTGGTTTTGAATCATGATGAGGATTAGGGACTACCCAAAGGGACATGTTCTTGAGTGAATTTTATGTAGTATCAAAATATGATGTAATTAATTATAATCTTGTTTCTTGAGTTTTTTTATCATGTATTCTGAAGTGCAGATTTTGGTTATATGCAATAACCATGAATATGATGTTTTAATGAATGGTAGTGTTAAGTATGTTGAAAATTAAGGCATGAATAACGAATGTATGCATTTGAAATGTAAATCTATTGTTAAAGTGGTGTGAAATATTATACAAGAATTAAATTTCACTTCTATCATTTGGTGACCATCTTGTCGGGAATTTTTTTTCTATTTTTTCTTTAAGTAATGGGAAGGTTTTCTACAAATTTTGTTCTATATTGTAAATGATAGTGTTTAAATGAGTAGTGTTTTTCTGTTTTTCAATTCAAAATTTAAAAGGGTATGTTAAAAAATATCAAAGGTTTAAGTGGTTAACACCATAAGGACTCTAGAGCAATCTATAGACTTTGAAGACAAAGAATTGTGAAACATGATGAATCAAATGGTGACTTGGAGTTTATAGCGACAATTGAACTTGGAGGCAAATCGGCAAATTATTGAAAGACAAATAGATAACAATCTTGAATATGGAAAGGAGTATGTAGGGCTTATAGAAACCCCATACTTGAATATGATGTTAGAGAAGCGAGTCATGATAACAAAAGAAAGACCTAAAAGGTATAGGTTATTTCTACCACAAGAGGTGCTATGGTGTGAAAAATGGATTGGGGGTTTTCAAAGAAGGCACAATTACAAATAATGATCTCCATGGAGAGAGATGTGGTGGATTACTCACCCAAATGAGTGCATGCAGTAAATTTTTGAGTTGTAATCTGTGGTTCAAAGTTGAAGAGATCAAGACAAAGTAGGGACTTTTGTAGTACGTAATCAACCGCAGGAAATTTCAAATCCACAATTAATGAATATCTATTATCATTTAAATATGTAGAGGCATAGGTGAATGTGTTGGATGAAGCACCATAGTCATACTCACATCAAGGGAATCCAAAGTTGGGTCAACCACAATACATAATTGAAACACGGGATCATGAACCTATGGATTCGAAGATGGTGAAATTAATTTCAAGGGTTTGTGCATTTTGTGAGGAAGAGGGACATGCAATCATGGATTATTCTTTTGTAGCTTTTCACATCAAAGCAAATATTCTTAGACATGTGGAGTTACATAATGTGGTAGGAGCATTAATGGATAAACACAAGCACATGAACCAAGAATTTGTACAATTTAGAACAAATTCATTTATCTATTCAAATTAGGAGCAAAAAACTAGAGGTGTATTCACATCCACATTTTGCACCACAGAAGATACCATGGGGTAACCACAAATTGGAACATCGTCGAACTAAAGTCAACACAACTTCAGTAATTGTGTCAGAGGCGACAATTGTTGAAGCCCAAAGACAACCTCTTGGAATAGACATTACCTAATCATTGGATGTGGGTATAACAACCACAAGAGTTGAGACATTTGTTGCGCCCACCATGGATGTTGTTAGAAGGGGAGTACTAATTGGATCCACAACAAAAATGGGTAGTGGATTAGGTAGAGTCTTAGTAGAAAGGAATTGAGTGGGAGTACAACATTACCAATAGCAACTATTGGAGTTGTTGGGACACCTCAAATGGTGTTTACCAATCCAATATTGAGTATTCATGTGACTATGACTACAAATCAACCATCGATGAGCTCAATGGCTACTAAAAGTTACAGAAGTGTAGATGCATTGAATTCAAAAGGAGGATATTGAAAACCATTTGTTGTAACTGCACCAATTCTTAATCATAGAGATGGCCATTATGTTAGGCCAAACATGGTAGTTTTTTAGTATCCTAATTTTAAAGAAGATGTTCATCCAAAGTGTTCAATTTTGTAGTAAAAGTAAATGTAGAGACTTATAAAGAGTATAACATCAATGCATTTAACTATACGCAAAAGATATAGCATTAGACTGGTCTCATAATTACATGTCAAAATTCCTTGACTATATTTTTTAGAGCTTACATAGGCATTTTGCAATCCTCATAAGAAGATTTAAAATGACGAGCAAATATACATGGAGCTCACACTACTAAAAATTCTGGGTTTTGCAACTGTCATTTGCAACTAAAATTTAGTTGCATGTGACACATGCAACTGCAAATTTGCGTAGTTGCATAAAATAAATTGCACACGACATTTAGTTACATGCGACATTACATATGCAACATGTATACGGTGTTAATATACATGCTCGTCCATACATATTAATCCAAATGTAGTTGCACCTTACGTGCAACTCTCCTTGCAACTACAATGCAACTAATAAAAATATGACACATGTTTTAAAATTGGACAACTAGCTTGTGGACACGTGTCACTAATTAATTTATTTTTTGTTTTCAAAATAAAAAATTCATTGGATTAATTTCAATCATTAAAATTTATGCCACTAAGATGATGACATGTGGCACACCATGGAACGTTGATTGACCAATTGACACGTGTCCATTTTAAAACACCAATTATATGGTGACACGTGGAAATTAAGGCCCATCTATTTTTTAATATTGAATAGTAATATCTAAATTGTCCAATTTATGGCTAATAAGATGTTGATACGTGTTACCTAGTTAGTTAGGTCATTATTAAACCTTATTAGGTAAATAGGCTTACTTAGGTATGTAAGTAAGTTGAACATAACTCGGTTTAGGCTATATAAGTAAGATTAAAATAATTTTATTTTATTTTTAAGATTAACCATTTCATAAAGGGTAAACTTTTTTAATTCATTCATCCCCAATGGCATTTGATGTTTTGTTACAACACAGTTATTGCTCCTATTTATGTAATAAGCCAAATAGATTGGATATGGGATAAAAAAATTCCATTGCAAACTTCAGGAACCAACTTAATTGCACATTAGATGCAACTAATGTATTAAAGTATAGCAGCCAAGGGAGGGTTCTGTTGATTTTGGTGTCCAAACAAAACTTGAAGCCCTTCACTTGGCACATTTAACACAATAAAATCATCAAAAATGGATTAGAAATGAAAAAGTTATGGTCCCCCAAAGTAAAAGGGGTTCGAAATTCAAAAAAACCATTCAACACTCCAAAGGCCGATTCTTAAACACCCAGAAATTTCTTTTTATATTGGTTTTGTTTCTATTAAAGTAACAATGTGATTTGTAGAACTTCAGTTGGCGCTCCTATAGCACTTTAAATCGTTTAAAATGAATAAGAAATAAGAAAATTATGAGGTTTGAAAGTAGGAGGGGTCCAAAGAAAAGGAAAAAACACGCTTTGTAACTTGGAAAAAAAACTTATTTTTCATATTTTCATTGTTTTCTTGTGAATTTTCATTATTCCTTGTCTTTTTCACTTCAAAGATGATTGTAGGATTTTTAAAATAATTATAATTACTTAATGAAAATATGATTTTAACATTATTATCTATCTTAAACTAATAATTAACTTAAGATGTTTTTGTACTTGTAGGTTAATTCATGTAGCCTATTTACATTAATATACATAAATAATAAAATTTGTGTATATAATACCTATTGAATATATATATATATAATTGATTATCATTATAATTATAATAGACATTTAATTGATAATTATGAACATTTATAATAAATTTTAATATTATCATATTAATCAATTTTAAATAAATTTTTAAAATCAAATTTACATTTTCTGAAAAATATTTCAAATAAAATAAAATAGAAAAGTTTTACTGGCCAAAACAAATATTTAAATATTTGACAAATAAAATTTAAAAACTTGCAATATATATTTAAACCATGATTTAATTTAACATAATTTTTTTTAGCCATAATTAATTTAACCTAACTTAATTTAACCATTGTTGGTTTTAGCCTAATTTAATTTAGCCATAAATATTCTAACCTAGTTTAATTTAGCCATAATTAATATAGTTTTATTTATTTTAGCCATAAATAATTTAGCCTAATAAAATTAGGCATGATTAATTTTAACCATGGTTAGTTTGACTTTTTTGTTTATTTAGCCTAGGTTAATTTAAGTTAGCCTAAGTTAGCATGGGGTTAACCTTAATACTAAAGGCACATCATATTATTATACATAGCCTATGTAGATATATTAAATATAATAATTTAAGTATGTATAAGTTTAGACCATTATTCTTACGACATGTGTCCATGTTGTACACATTTAGTTGCACGTTAGTTGTAAATGACAACTAGTTGCACGTCAATTGCATAGTGACTGGTTGCAAAAGACAAAATTTCTAGTGTGTAAAAAACATGAAATAGGAAGAGATTGAAAGGGTGGAAGTTTACTATTAGCGGATTCAGAAGCTAGCTCATGGTTTATAAACACCAACCATAGACAATTTTTTTATTATTGTGTGTAGAACAAGTTTACAATCATACTTCATAATTGTGACTTTAGTGATGAGAAGGTCAATATTACAACAACATGAAAAGGCAACAATGTTGTGTGAACAAGGCATGACTATTACAGAAATAAGGAGTGCACTTTCGATACCACAGAATACCAAAGAAACGACATTAGTGAAAACACATAATAATATAGGGAAGACTAACAAACATTGCACAAATTATGGGATGACAAATCACAATGTGGAAACATGTAAAAAGAAGAAAGAGAACACCATAGTGGGAACTAAAGAGGCCGCACAACCAAGTCGAAAACCACATAAGAAATCTTCATATGCGTGCCACATGTGTGGTTTGAATGGACAAAATGATAGACTCTCGAAAGTTTATTGAAATGTAGAAGATGTTTCATGGAAAATCTATGAGAATACTAGAGGTTCAACTTATTGTTGAGGCACAAATAAGCACTATAGATGTGAATGTGGTGGATGTTAATGTTACAACAAGAAGTAACGTAATTAAAAAACAAGTGTTCAAGGATAGAAAGCCAAGGAAAGCAAAGAATGTTGTTGACTATGAGAAAGAAAAACGGTTCAAGAAGTCAATGGTGGAGATAATTCCACAAATTTTAAAAACACGAACCCAGCCAAAAGGGCCATCCACATCTATGAAGGGATGAAACACAACTTGGTCAGGTACGCCAAATACTATTCCTATGGAAGCACAAAAATCTCAAGATGTAATGAATTCACAAGAGAAACTAATTACAATAGAAGAGATTTTTCTAGACATTATTAAGCAAATGCTAGAATTAATTATACTTTGAACTTGGGACAATTGTTTAAAATAACTCCTAAGTTAAAGAGATATCTATTAAAAAGCTAAAACTAGAAAAAACTCAAAATGTAAGTAGAGCAACCACATAGAAACAAGTTGGTTCTTCATTACTAGAGGTAGGGACAACTATTGTAACAATAAATAATCATATGGCAATTATCCAAGTATAGATTGGGAAGAGTATAATAAAGGACGTGTTGTTGAATAGAGGTTTTGGAGTTAATATTATCACAAAGCCATTGAAATTGAGGTTGGGGCTTCCAAAGCCTAAACCTACAACATATAATCTAAGGATGGCAAATCAAACAACCACAAAACTAGTGGGGTTGATCAAAGATTTCAAGATCTATGTTCATGGCATTCCTTACATAACTACATTTACTATACTTCAAAATAGTGCAGTAGATTTTAGTTATTCCATGTTGCTAAGGAGACCATGGTTGAGGGATGTTAAAATGGCATATGATTAGGGAAGTAACACTATTACCATACAAGGGAATGGGACAATTAAAACAATTATAATCACCAAACATTTGGGAGGTGAAGTAAGAAAACTAAAGGTGTTATTGTGCTACAATTATTAGAATGGCACTACAAATGAAAAAAAAGATATCATTTTTGCTACAGAACCAAAATTGTTTTTAACAAGAACAATTAGTTTATATAACGCAATTCAATCTATGAAAACTAGAGATGTGGAGATCATTGATACAAATGTGAAGACTAGTATTTCAGAATAGGGATCTAAAGGAGAGAGCATAGAGACAAAAATAGCTAGCAATAGATATGAGTTAGAAGTAGCTTTGGAAAATAAATGTATTTGGAGACATACTATAGTCATCAACTAGGGAGTGTTACAATGGATGAAATTCCAACAAATTTCAAGGCACGAGAAATGTAAATAGCTAGATGGACGCTAACTAAAGATCAATAATTGATGAAGATTAATGCATAGTTGGAAATAAGCAAGGTGTTGGAACTAGAGCAATTGTTGAAGGAATTCAAAGATGTTTTTGCATGGATATACAAAGATTTGAATGGGATTCCACTAGAACTAACACAACTTAAAATTGAATTAAACATTATTATATCATTGGCACATCGAGCCAACTACAGATTAAATCCAAACTATGTTACAATAGTTGAACAAGATATAAACAAGATGTTAACAACTACATTTATTCAATATATAGAAGAGCTACATGGTTGTCACCCATAAAAGTAGTTACCCAAAAAAATGGCAAACTAAGAATCTATATATATTTCAAAAAACCAAATGCAACCACAAAGAAGGATCCATACCCATTTTCTTTCGTAGATGAAGTGTTAAACATAGTAGTAGGGTATAAGGCATATTCTTTCTTAGATGGATATTTAAGATATCATCAAATCTCTATAGCATGAAAGGGCAAATATAAGATTGCATTTGTTAGAGACTGGGGGGCTTTAATATGGAAGGTGATGCCATTCGGAATGAAAAATGAACCTCCAACATATCAAAATGTTGTTACCAAAGCATTTAAAAAATATTTGGACAATTTTATGAACATATTTTTGGATTATTTTACAATAGTATAATGACATGATTATGTTTTCAAAAGTGTTGAGAATATGGCATTAATCTAAATCCATACAAATGTGCATTTGTGGTACTTTCAAGAATGATCTTGGGTTTTATTGTTTTCAAAGAAAGGAAATTACCAAATCTAAAGAAGATATAAGCAATAGTAAACATCCACCACCCAAAATCCAAAAGATATTCAAGTATTTAATGGGATGGCACAATTTTATAAATCTTTTAAAAACAAAATTGTTGCTATTATGGCACCTAAAATGACCAGAGTGACAAAGACTTTTTTCTGGACAGAAGAATGTTAAAAGCCTTGGGAATTGATCAAACAAAAGTATATTGAAGCACTAATATCGATATCACCAAACGAACGGGTGGAGTTTCATGTTCATACATATGCATCCTTGTTAGTTGTGGGGGGCATGTTGTCTTAAAATGTAACAAGGAAGAGTGATCAACTAGTAGTGTATGCTTTTAGGCTTTTAAATAGAACATAATAAAACTATAGCATAAAAAAAAAAGGTTTTAGAAATGGTTTTTGCTTTGCATAAGAACATACATTATTTGTTAGGAAACAAGTTCGTATTTTATGTTGATCATATGGCATTGATTTATTTGGTCAACAAACCATAAGTTTTAGGGATAATAGTCTGGTGGTTGTTATTGTTTTTAGAATATGACTTCATAGTAGTGTATAAGCTAAGCGAAACTCATGTAATTATAGATTCATTGTCAAGACTATCAGATATTATACAACCCACCAGCGACGTGCTCCCAAGCTCCTTACTGGACTCAAATGTGAATATAAAGTGAAAACAACGGAAGAGCAAGGAATCAGGGCACATTCCTTGGTTCGTAACACTTTGGGGTAGAAGGGCGTGTCGGAGCTCTGGGATGGGACTAGGAAAAGTGACAAGCATTAACTACTCACACAAACATGCACAAAACCAAACATAAAGTGGTTAGTGCATAGTTGGAACACTTTTGGTGCTAGGATGAGCCATAGGCAAACTTGAACTCACAAGACTCACCACAACTTCGACTTGGGGGAAGCCACCACCTTCCCCCCTTATAATTTACTATGTGCTTCTCCACGAGGCCCACATCCAAATGGCATTTTGTCCCGCGACTCCCAAATGGGAGTCCCAAAATTGCCAAAGTTGGGATCCTACGATTTTGGGGCCCCATAACTTTGTGTGCAAACCTCCGATTGAGACAAGGTTTCAAGCAAAGTTGTAGCCCTCATCGAGAGTTTTCCAATGATAAGTCGCACACCACCTGCACGCTAGGAAATCAGGTTATTCTTAACTTTTAGTGGTCGGGCATCAAATTGTTAATTTGACTCTTGACTTTTCAATTGGCCATAACTTGTGTTTAAGATTGCTCAAATGGGTCATGCAAATGCATTTTAGACATCTAAGTTTCAATAGTTTTTTAATGGTATAAAGAACTCCTCAATCCATTGAGTTTTGACCCCTACAATCGCTTTTTAAACATTCAAAAGTCCATGGGACTTCAACTCCGAAGGTGGAAGCTCCTTTGGGAGCATGAGGGGTCATTCCTTCACACTTTTTTTCAGTCCCAAGCTTCTTTCCTTGGCCTGCAAC
Organism: Sphagnum tenellum; assembly: GCA_963921925.1. Lineage (NCBI taxonomy): Eukaryota > Viridiplantae > Streptophyta > Sphagnopsida > Sphagnales > Sphagnaceae > Sphagnum > Sphagnum tenellum. The sequence goes on from OY998157.1 coordinate 14,638,700, forward strand.
CTTGCAAGCCCTTGCTTTGGTTGTGAGCCCAAGGCTAAAGTTGTGACAACTAATGTATTTGATCAAACCATATATGTAAATTTATTTTATGTAGAACCTTAATGGCTAAAGGATGTGAAAGAATTTTTTAGAATATGACATATTGAAAGCATGTTATTGGTACAATAGAAACAAAGATTGGTCAGGAAAGCAAAACCTTTCACACTAAAAAATGGTGAATTATATAGAATCGGCCAAGACAACAAACTATGACAATGTTTGACAACTATAGAAACACAAATGGTGATGAGAGAATTGCATGAAAGACCAATAGGAGGGCATTTTGCAACTGAACTAACATAGAGAAACATATTGGATGCTGGATATTGGTGGCCAACTATGTGCAAAGATGTGCATGATTATTGCAAATCTTGTGATGCATGTCAACGAACAAAAGGATTAGCAACTCAAAGTTTTGCAAAGTTAGTGACAGGTCTTCCACAGGAACAATTTATGAAATGGGCATTTGATTTTATGGGCCTAATTAAGCCAATAAAAGATATATAGGAAACAAATATACTTTTGTAACCATAGATTATGCTACCAAGTGGATGGAAGGAAAAACATTGATAATTAATATTGCAATAATCACAGCAAAAATTTTATATGAGTGCATATTAACCAAGTTTGGATGTCCTTTGACTATAGTCACAAATTAGGGAGTTCATTATATTAATGATGCCATCAAATACTTGATAGATCATTTTTAGTTGAAACATGTGAGTTTTACAACCTATTATCTATAGGGGAATGGGCATACTAAGTCTACTAACAAGGTGCTTAAGACACTATTGACCAAGTTAGTTAATGAGAATAAAACAAATTGGGATGAACATTTGTTTACAGTGTTATTTTCATACAGAACTGCAGACAAAGTAACAACAAGGTATACACCATATCAATTAATGTACGGATTACATCCATTGATGCCCACAAAATACATAGTGCCAATTGCTGGTGGAAATGAAAGAGACAATGCTTCAATATAAGTTTTTAACTAGCAAAACCATAAAGTTGGGGAAGTCGCAAAAAGCTAAAATGCAGGCTATAAAAACTACAAGAATTTAAAAGTGGAATAGGGCATTATGGAGTCAACAAAAGATTTTAGAAAAGTGGTTTAATTTTGGCAATTATGTCCTATGGTTTCCAAAAGGCAATATGTCACACCTAGGGAATTTACTAAAAAATGGTTTGGACCATACAAAATACAATATGTGTTGTGAAATAACACTATGTTATTAGTGACCATTGAAAAGTTTGAAGCTAACCTTGTGCTGGTTAATGTCAATAAGCTCAAACCTTATATGTACATGGAATCTAAAGTTTAGAAACAAAAACATTAAATGCCACTATATTGGAACAAAGTGTAGGTGGAGTTGGAGCCAAGAATTATGATACAAAGTAGGACGATGAAAACTATGAAATATAGAAACCATAGATCAAAAATGTTGTAGATGAAGAACAAATCAAAGATCATGTAATGAACACAATATTGATTTTTGATCTATAGATGAATAATAAATCCGTGAGCAATAACTACAAAAGTGAAAGATTTGGGATGTAGGATTTTGAAGATGATTTATCATGGGTATTAGTTGAATCAATAATAGTTTTCGCCTAGTCATCAGGCATATTTGCACAATCATCATATTTGTTGGCATAGTTAACAAAAAAATTAGTACAATCAACAAATGTATTGTCACAGTAAGCTGATTAATGGATACAATCGGCAAAAGGTGTACAAGGCAAACAAGGTGGAGTTAATACAGTTAATGTAGGGAAATTACAAATGTGGAATAATCGAAAGATGAAATTTGCACTGTTCATTCATAATGATGATGTTTAATGCTTCTACGTGGCTATGCAAGGGACACAAACTTGTAGTGATGGGCCATATTAATTTTGAGGATCATGTGTTAATTAAAAGATGACATGCATGTAAAAAAATGAATGCAACAGGTGGGATGTTCAAGGACGAAAAAACCGAGGTAACTATCGAAAGTAGTTTGTGTTTGTTGCTAAAAGTTTAACACATTTTTGACACATCTCTGTAATTGAGTTCTTGCCCAAAGTAAAAGATGTTGGCGTCCAAAGAACAAATAAAACCAAAAGCTACATCAATAGATCTGGTGTTCATCGAAGAATCGAAGGATGACGAAGCGATGGAACACCAATTTGTGGATGCACAGATAATGGAAAAGGACACAAAGGAGGAGAACATTATTGAGGTGGAAGAACAACAATCCTTGGAAATACAGGTGGAAGTACATCAAGCCATAGAGGTGCAGGGGATGGCAGAAGCACAACAAAAGGTGATGGAGATGGAGAGGCATGAAGTGGAAGTTGTAATGAAGAGAAGATGTGTAATCCTTGACAAAGCTACACTTATGGAAAAATGTATCAAAATTCTAGACCCTAAGCGCTTCATGTGGACACAAATGAAACAAAACTATGACAAATATGTTAAACACATGGAAAACTAGAAGGATATCATTGAGGAAGAAGATTGGGCTTCTAAAGCAAGGCTTGTTCCTTTGTTTCTAATGGAGTGGGAAGTACTGATGCTTGATGTAATGTTGGAATTTTTTAACACATTCTTAATTAAGGGTGCAGATATCTATTTTGGGCATAAGGATAAGGTATCTAATTAGCAAACAATCGATTGTAGATGTTTTTGGAGTGTGTGCGAAAGGGTATGTAGAAAAATTGAAAGGACAAGTTAGTAAGTCACTAGCAATTCATGCATTACAAAGTTGTAAACTTGCACCTACAAATTATTTTACAAATCAATGGAATGCAAAAAGTCTAGGTTTGCCATACTCTATTAAATATCCTGCCATTATATCTGTCATTTATTAGAAGGAAAGGTATAATATTTTAACAATAAGAATGCTATTACATTGGTGTGAATAGAGAAGGGGCAAAAGGTAGATTAAACATAAATTATATTCAATAGTTTGTTTAATGAGCTGGATAGGTGGTATAAATATGTTTAGGAGAATAAGGAGGATAAGAAAGATACCTATTGATATGCCTTGGTATTGGCAAAAATCTTTCAATATCCAATTGTGCATCAAAAGGACAATCCACAAAAATCATGGGTCAAGGTTAAATGAACTAAAGAGGAGATGTAGACAACACTAAATAACACAAAGAAAGTTGCAATAGATTCTCCAAAAAATGTTCTCAAAAGGAACAACAAAGTTGAGGAAGAGGAGCCTTAGGCTCAAAAGTGAAAAATCAATAGGAAAACATAGATTTGAGGGCACAAAAAATGATGAGGGCAAGAGTGGAACCATATGTAGTGCCAACAATGTTAATGACAATGCTAAAAATGGTATAAGTAGGTACATAGACATAGATGACATCTCCATGAGAGAAATAGTTGAGGGAGTATAATTAGGAAGTTAATAGGGAATATGACATAATGTTTCCAAAAAGTGAAAAACATTTGTACTTTGAAGGGGATGTATATGAAGATTGGATGGAAACCACTCAAGTCTAAAACATTTTCAACATTTACAACAACATTTGCAATAGCAACAACAAGAGACATGAGAAGGTCTCCAAGCTACTAAACTACAAACAAAAGAGTGGTGATACAACTTGCTTTTGAAAAGTTCAAGCTAACAAAACTACAAAGTACTACTTAATAGGTTGAATCTACAAAAGGATTCCCATTTGAATTTGAAATTGGGAGAACAATGGTACATGAAATGGGATCATCTATAGAAGAATCTGGAGATCCTTCAACACATACAAGCACACCAAAGTCTGTGGAAGAGGTAGCTATAAAAGTAATGAAAGCAAGTAAGGTAGTTGACTTATTTCAAACCATGGTAACTGTGAATCTAAATATGGGGAATTTGACTCTAGAGGTAAACACTTTCAAGAAGAGATTAACTACATGGGAAAGAAAAAATGTAGTGTTACATGAGGAATTGGATAAAAAAAAAGATTTCCAGAAGGGGTATAAATATAATGTGGAAATTTAGAGGCTGAATAGAAAAATAAAATACTCATTAAAAAACTTCAGGATGAGAATGAACAGTTCAAAGGTAGCACAAGATGGCTAAAATCGCAAGATGAAAAATTGTTGGATTCAAAGTAGAAGGCTAAAATATGGGAAACCACAAAAAGGAAGTGGACAAAGGCAAAGTTTCTTCATAAGAAACAACAGGAGGCTTTGGATATTTAAGTGAATACATTAACTAAAAAGAAGAAGGATAATGAGCATGTTCCAACAGATTTGGAATTGATAAATCTAAAAAATGTATCTTTGTTGCAATTTGAGGAACTTATAAGAAAGACAACAAAGGTAGAAAAAGATAAGTTAATGGAGGACAAGAAAAAATATCAAAGAACTTTATAGCACCTACAAGCATAGTTGGAGATGGCACAAGAACAAAGGAGAAGTATGGATCTAGTTGGTGTTAAGAAAAAACTAAAGGATTATGAACATTTGTTACAAAACTATACCTTGATGAAGACGAAGAACAAGATGAAGGATTTTGAGGCAAAATAAGAGGAATGGTGGGAGGTTGCAAAGGAATATTTTACAAAGGAGTTGGAAAATAATATAATGCAACATAAAGTTGATGAAAGAATTATAAGGTATAAGTTGGAAGCTTATCAAAAAAAAATTCCAAATTTCATTTGTGGTAGTCCAATAAGTATAGAGGTGTCGAGCCAAGATGAAGAGACAAAAGCAAGGCCCAATGGAATAGCTGAGAAGGAGGAAGTACAAATTGAGGAACCATAGGACCTCAGAAGTGGAGTAGTTCATGAGGAAAAGGTACAACCATAGATACCACAACACCTTAAAGGAAGGGGTTAGGAAGAAAAAAAACCATAAAAAATTCAGGAACAAGAAAAGGTGGAGGCTATTCCAACACCAAAAAAAAAGATATCTAAAATATAACATCTAGAAATAGAACCATGGACTAAATTAATGGGAGAGGAGATCAAAACTACAAAGTTAGAAGTACATATAGAACCCCTAGTTTTTGTACATGTTGAGATTATAGAACCGTAATAAGGGAGACATATGTTTAGAAGGTATAAAATATTCTCATTTCATTTCAGTCATTTTACAAGGATTTCAAGGACAAAATCCAAAGTACAGAGGGGGTTGTTAAAGGGGTAGGATGAATATGATTTGGATGAACAAGGCATTTAGAATAAGGACTAATTAAGGAACCTTGTTAGTTTGAATTTTGAATTCTTGTTGGTTTTGAATCATGATGAGGACCTCCAAAGGGAGAGGTTTTGGAAAAGAAAAGGGGATTCAGAGACACAAACTTTAGAAAAGAGTAGGACTTATAGGTCCTTGGAGTAGAAAACTATAGACTCTATTTTGATACCACAAATTTTAAGTCTTGTTTTGGATTTTTTCAACAAAACATGGGATTATGTTGTAATTTTGGTCGTGTTTTATGTTATAAAAAGAAGCACAAACTTCTAAAGTGAATTCTATGTTCATTTTGTTTTGTGAATTTTCTATAATATCATAATATGATGAAATGAATTATAATCTTGTTTTTGGAATTTTTTACAATGTATTTTGAAATGTAGATTTTGGTTATATACAATAACCATGAATATGATGTTTTAATGAATGGTAATGTTAATTATGTTGATAATTAAGGCATGCATAATGAATGTATGCATATGAAATGCAAATATGTTGTTATAATAGTATGAAATATTTTGTACAAATTAATTTTCATTTCTACCATGGATCAATGTTGGCTTTTGTTTTCATTTGTTCAATAAGGAAAGAAGTTTTAATTTTTTAGGTTTCTGATCATGGTTTTTGAAGTCATTTCATTGAACCCTAAAGAACCCATGAAGGCTTTCAACATGATTACTTGTCCAAAAACTATCAATAAGCAACAAAGAGACAAACTAAGAGGGTGGGCGATACCTTTGGAAGAATGGCATGGATTATGGATGATTTCCATAGAAATCTGAAACTGTGTAAGGTTGGCATTGATATCAAGAACAATTTAAACCTTGACCTTGGTTAAAATGTAAAGTTGGAAGAGGTGTTTGGGAAGACATGATATAATGGCTAGAAGCCAAAGCCAAATGATAAATTAACAATTGCAAATTGTGTTGCCTTGTTGAAGTTGTATGAAGTTGTTTATGCCCACCCCCTTGACAATGGGTAGTATTCAACAATTTCCTTATGAGGTTGGTTGGCCTAACACAAGGGGCACAAAGTTAATTGGATCAAATATACATTTTATTACACACAATTACAAATGAAAAAGGCCATGCGCCTTACTCCTACCTTTACAAACACTACCAGCCCACAAGTCTTTAAGTCTACCAACTCATTGTTAGAATCGACCTACAATGGTTATAGTGCTATTAATGATGATTAGGCCTCAATGCACATGGATGGTGTAAGGGCTTATGCCATTGTTTTTCTTCCAAGTCATGAAGCATTAATGATGAGGTTATTGGTAGAGGCTTGTGGAGAGGAAAGGGAATTTACCTTTAAAATGGCAATGTTAAGAGAAGAAACTATGGACCTTGAATGCAAGGTCTAAGATTTGGTTGCCCAATTGCATGAACATAGAGTTTTCACTTTAGGAGGAATAAAAATTGGTTCCTTTATAAGAAAGGTTGTAGTGCTTGGAGATAGAGATTGAAAAGCAAAAAAATAAAGTAGATACAACAAGCTTAAATGCATGTCAAACCATTGTTGATGATGTAATGTTTTCACTTCTTAGATCAATTGATGAGCTGCCATACCTTGAGAAACAAATATAAATTTAAACAATTATAGTTGGATTATTTTCCTTTAAGGTGGAAGAGGGAAAGGCAGAACTTGATGCAACTACCAAGGAATTCCAAAGGTTTGAAAAGGACCTTCAGTTCCTAACACATAGAACATGAAGTAGTAGAGTATGGATTGATGGCTTGGTGCATCAAATCCAACTCATGGCCCATGGAAATGGGATAATTAATGCACCCCTTCATATTGAGAACCCTAAGAACATGCTTGCATGACAGTTTGGGAATATTTGGGTGACACCTTGTCTAATTTAAGGGTTGTTCTATGCATGCAACAACATTCTTGTCTCATCTTGTGGATGTACCTATCACCATTTTGGCATGGGTGTACATCTAGAAACCAAGGCTATTATTTGTGTTAATCCCACTTGTGGGAAAGTATTGCCGAAAGAATGGATCATAAGTGTTGGATTTAATCAGATCAGCATGAAGTTCAAAAGGCCCAAGTTGGAGATGCCCAACCCTGGATCTATAGGGTTTGCCCAATTTGATTTGCAATAAATAAATTCCACAAGTGGTATGTTGCTCTACAATTTCCTTTGGACCAATTGAAGTTTTTATAATTTAGGTGTATCAAATTTTGGCAGAGTGACAGGTCTAGGTTCATTGAACAAGTACCAAGTCTAGCTTTGTGCCAATCACTTTGGGTAATTGGTCTCATTTCTTTTGTATATGTTGCAAGTCCAAAGTCAAGTAGAAATGATTTTTCCAACCTATATTACACGTTTACACTTTGCCTTGTCCCACATGTGACCTCAACCTAAGATCCTTTTTTTTCAAAATAGAATAGTAGGTTGGTCACTCGCTCATTGACTCCTATGGTTGTGTCATGACACCAAATGATCTTCAAATAGTTGTAGTGGTTTAAAACTTAACTAATTGTATAGTTCAAATATATGTTATAGATCCTACAAGTAAAACAATAAGGGTAAAAAGTATGACAAGCATTTTGTTTATCTTACTTTCTTACAAGGAGGACTAGTTGGTCATGTAATGTCAAGTAGATATTCCAAGTATTAGGTACTTTTGTACAAGTAGGACATGCATTTTGGCTATTGTTCTTACTATCTTCCAAATAAGACATGAATTGGTCAAGTGAAAGTATTGGTTGTAAACTATCCAAGTAAAGTAGTATGGGTGCAAGTAGAGCAAGCAAAGTGGTAAGGATACATGTAAACCTTCCAAGTAGAATGGTAAGGGGTACAAGTAGAACATGTCTTTTCTTCAAATAATAATTGCTTCACAAGTAATTCAATTATAATGAAAGTAGATTCTACACCTTTCAAGTAGAATGGTATTTATTACAAGACAAGTATTTTGCTTGAAGTAACAACTACACAAGTAATTCAATTGTATTGAAAGTAAACTTTAGACTCTCCAAGTAGATTGTCAGGCTACAAATAGTATAAGATATTATGTGTGAATCCACGTTAGTTGCAATGGGGCCAAATTGTAACTATACTCCAAATTCTGGATCTATCTTTAAGGTCAAGTAATGGCATTAGGCCTAGGAATACACAAGAGGTGCAAGGCCATGTGTTTGTAATTGAATCATTTCTTGATTTTGATGTGGCTACTTTCCTTGTTCCTTATGATGTAATTTTTTTCCCTACAAGTCATCACCTCCCTAAGCCTACACTTGTAGCACTTGTATGTGTAACAACAAATGTAGACAAATCATTAACAATTTTTAATGTGACCCCCATGGTTGTTGCACCTACTAACCTTGAATGACCCACAATGATGGAGACTTCTCTATTATAGGATACCCCAAATGCTTACAACTCTAAGCCTCTAAGTGATTTTATTACATTTTTAGCTTACCTTTGACCACTAAAAACCTAAATGTGCCAACAACTAAAGGACTAGTTTTAGGAAAACTTGAAGGGCATCATGGGACTAAGATTAGGAGCATGAATCAAATGGCTATTGGTTCAAAAAATGATCCAACAACAAAGTTTAGAAATTCATCCCAAGATTGGAATGGGCCTAGGGGTAAAAAGCATTGACAGACCAATGAAAAAACTAAAAAGTGGGTCATTCCTACTCAAGCTTCACCACTTATAGACACCATTCATAATGTTGGTACCAAAACTCATTTTCTTCGTTAACATAGAAGTAAATATTTGTCATGGGCTAGCCATTCATTCATTATTCTGTACATTACATATAATTTGTGTTGAACTTGCCAAACATAAGTTCATACCCATTATATGCAAAAATTTAAATTGTTGTAGTTCAAATCTAAATTCAAGAATAAAATAGGGCAACAATTAGGATGTAAATCAATAAAATGTTTTTCCCATAACTAGCTAGTATTGAATTGTCCCACATTTGATAAATGTTTGGGCATATTATATTGCAATTGTCATAAGAAACCTTAGCTAGAGTGAAACTAATTAAATTATTTTGATGCATTATGTAGGTTATACCATTTGTAGGTTAGAAAGGAGTTTCATGCACATGTAATTTGTTTATGTAGGGAGATGTGGCTTTCTGAGAACTATTAGTTTCTAGTGGATTCTAACTAATAACTTGAGGACAATTTAGTCGAATTCTAGTTAGTAGTAGAATTTTAGCTAGATTTTGAAAGAATTTCATCTAAGTTTTAGTAAAACTTTCTCACCCTTGAAACTTGTGAATTGGGCCTTTGAACTTTTTAGACTTATTTTTGACACATGTTTTGTCTTTAGACAAGGCAAGACAAAATTTTATTTAATGTTATTAATGTTTATTAATATTTTGTATATCAATATGCAAAGTTAAGGCATGTCCATGTTCATTGTGTAATTCCATAGGTTTTGCAAACATATCCATAGGGTTTGCAAGTATGTCCATTGTGTTTGTAAGTAGGTCCATGGGTTAATTTGCAAGTAGGCCTAGAAAGTATATAAGTAGGTCTACTAGTTTGTTTATATGTCCATAGGGTTTGGAAATACTATACATGTATGTCTCCACATGGTCTCTAGCTAGTAGGTCCACAAGTTGTGTAAGTAGTTCAATATGGCATCCAAGCAAAGTCTACATGTTTCATAATTACATGGTTAGTAGGAACTATTATTTATTTCTTTTGGAGAATTTTTCATTATTAACTAGATGTATTACATGAGGGTGTCCATTTATAGGTTAATAATTGCACATTGTACAATCAATAAAAAACTTAAATTATAGATACTTAGGTTTTATGTTAAAAGGTTCATAATAATTGTAATGTACAATCTTAAGTAATGTTATAAGTAATGCCTTAAGTACATTGATTACTTGTCAAGGATTAGTTAAATAATTGCACCTAGGTAGATTTATACATAATCCAATGTAATGTGGAGATAACATGTGTAATGTGTGGGATGTAGCTTCAATTAATGTTTTAGGTTCATTGCAAATTCCATGTGACTTTCAAATACCAAGGTTGTGTGACATTTAAGTATAACCCATCCCTTTAAACCCTAGACCCATATATCTTCTTCCTTCACCCATCTCTTCGCATTTATTTGGACCTTGTTTGCATACTCCATGCTTCGAGTGTTCAGGAATTAAATATTTATTTTTAGTGGTGTTTGAGATTTCACTTGGAATGTTGGCATGGGTAGAGTTTAGCTCTTTTAGAGCTTTGATTCAAGTCCACTAGTGAATTCAATGTGGTTTGTAAAATTATCTAGAAGTTCATCCTAGAAAATGAAGGAGCTAATTGAAAGTAGTGCAAAATGGTTCAAAGTAAAAATGGGCATGTGTGATCATGGGCTAAATATCAGGAAGGAACTAACAAATTCCCATGCATCTATTGCTGAATGTGAGGCCATGTTTGGTAAGAGAAAATGCAACAATGGGTTTAGATATGACAATTGTGTTGAGCCTATTTTGTTTGCAAGAGTGGAAGAGTTATTTGTTGTTGTTTATCAGAATTCAAATATTACTAACAACACAATTGGGGTGAGCTTTGCTAGGGTAGTCCTTGTTGAAAAAAAAGGAAAATTGAAGGTTAATTGGGCTTGTTTTGTAGTTGAAGTAAAAGGCATTGAAGCAAGAAGGCACAAGGGCAAGGTGGTTGTAGAGAGCTAGGGCAAAACAACGGGAGGTGCTACTATTATAATTGTACAACATACATTTCCAATCAACTTGGGATCACCAATTGTAGAAGCAAAAGAGGTAAACATTTTGACTCCTAGTGAGGAAAAAAGTCCATGCATTCCAAAATCTAATTCATTGTCTCAACTTTTCGAGCAATTCTTTTCCACCCATCAATTTCAAGCTTTGCACATCTTTTTCTTTTGTTGGCCTTGCCTACTAAGGCAAGGATAATGTGTTTAGATTCATTATAAAGTATAGTAGCTTAATGGATGTTGCCCCCCTACTTGGTTTGATGTGACATTTTGGCTTGTGTTGAAACTTGAAATTTAGTTATAGGGTTATGATATCTTAAAGGATTTTAGTTTTCTTTACGAGTATTTTTTTAGAAGATTATATTTTTGCATGGTGAAATATTTGAATTTCCATAAATTGTTTTTGCCTTAAGATACATTTTAAAATGTAAATGGCAAGTCCACAATGTGACACACCCTTTGTTTTTTTGGCCTTATTGCATAACATTTCAGGAAACTCTTGAAGGTTGGAACTTTCCAAGAGGAATTCTCCATTTGCCTCTTCTCACTCTATCCAAACTTTTGCCCCAAGAACAAAAAAATTAGACTAAACCTCACTTTTATTTTTTTTCAATAGGCTGCCCTTGGACTTCTTCCCCACTTGGGCAATGTGGTTTAGTCCTTGCAAACATGTTACCTAAGCTTCAATCTATAAAACAAAAAAACACTTTATAATTCAAAAAAATGGGTGAGATTATAGGTTGTTCTCGAATGGATTGTGAGTGCAATGATTGTAGTCATCATATTTGTAATTCTAGTTCAAAAATTTATAATTTTCATCCTTGATCTTGAAGGTAAATGTGCTTTCAACTTGTAAATTGTGACAACTTGTAAAATGAGAGGTAAATTTCAAGCAAGCATTCTAGAGGTGCTTTAAACATCACAAAAAAAACACCAAGGTGGAAATTATTTACCTTTATTTCTAGTATGCCTTCAATGATAAGGCATGTTCATAGAATACAATCATTCCTAACATATATGATTATTTTATTTATTTATCATAATTTTATTACTTTGGCTACTAATGTGTGTTTTTAAAATCAAATGATTCATATGATATGTTATCAATATTTTGGGCATTGATGTGTACTTTGATACATTTTTTAGCCTTGAATATTAGGATTATAACAATGTGAAGTTTTAAAATATATATTTCTTATAACAACATTAAAATGCTTGAAATCTACATTTTTATATCTATGAAAAATGTAAATTTATGTTTATAATCTTTAAAATATGCCCAATAAACTTAATAAATGCATCATATGTAACTTCATTGATGGTTCAGGTTGCAAAAAAAAAGGAAAAGACATCAAGTTCTTTTTTAAAATATTTTTTATAAATAATATCTATATGGACAAAAAATTGAATAATCCAAATTAAGATTTTTTTTTGGTGGTGATGATTTTTCACATTTGTACATCATTGTGCATTAAATATTTATTTCAAATTCATAAGTGCAAAAAATGATCAAATAAAAATTTAAGGATAATTAAATTTATTTTCCATGATTATTTCATGCAGATGTGACCCACACTATGGGTTGCAAATTCTAAACCTAATGAATACAAATAATCAACCAAATGACCAAAAGTATCAATCCTTTTTCTCACAACCTCAAAGAATTTTTGTTGCTTTCAAACTTTTCATATGATTTATAATATGACCAAAAACCTCTAATGAACATGGCCAAAAATAAATGTAGGCTTTATTTATCCATTAAAAATTTGACATCAATTGCATTCCTTAATACATTTGTTTTCATTTCCTTACACCTTCATAGTATTATGTAAAAGCAAAAAAACCTTTTTGGTTAATTAAAATTTAATGTAAGCTCAAGCCTTGAATAACCAACCTTGTTCTACCAGATCCACTTGATTGGATAATTCATTGCTTTCAAAACTCAATCAAGTAAATACTTATGATTCCTATTACAATGTTATTATTTTAAAAATCATTAGCAGTGAAGTGATTTTCACCTTAAGGTGCATAAATTTAATATTCATGTGGGAAATTTTGGTGTCCACTTTATTTAAATGATAAAATGATTGATGATTATATTTAAATAATCAAAATAAGAAATTGGATATTTTAAATAAGGAAACACGTATGATTCTATTTTCAAATTATATTCATAAAATGATGTTTCCAAATTGGCTTAGTTCCAAATATCCCAAAATCCCATCCATGTTTTATAGATAAAAATAGTTTTTGGAGCATATGACCATTATGATTGTATCCTTTTGAATCATCGGCCTTCTTTAATTTGTTAATTTTGGAATTGGCTAATAAGTTAATAAACAAATGGGATAAACCACTTTTGTAAACAAAGTGTTGACATGGGTGTGAAGTTGTGAACATGTAAGGATAAGGCCTACACATGCACCACTTCATTTGTCTATTATTTTATTAGCCAATTCCAAAATGAATCAATTAAAAAAGGTGGGTTAATTAGTTGGACATTTTCATAGAAACATAATAAACATTTTCAATATTAGAACTTTAATTTTTGACCATAAAATGTGCATATATAATAAACTAAGCAATGATTACACTTCCAACATGTGTAGATTTGTTTGCACTTTAATGCTTGATATTAAATCATTGGAATAATTTACATGGAACAATATTGAACAAACAAGTAGTTGAAGATTTTAGGTGATGAATCTATGATTGATGAATTTATTTCACCATTTAGGAATCCATTCTACCCACTTATGTTAAAAATTGCCTTGAACAAGTTTCAAATTAGCACATTTTGAGCATTGCACTTTGTGTTTTCGGTTTGATCATGAAACTAAATGTAAATATAATAGGATTTGTACAAATGTTTTTATGGTCCTTGGAGTTTGTTAGTGGCCTTAATGACCATCAAAATCATTTTTTCATTGTATCATTTGAATTCCATCATTGTTGTTAGTTGTTAACATGTTGTATAATACATAGAACTCACATTATAAGTTTCAAACTTTCATTGCTTTATAATCCCTTTCACAAATGGAAATTTGATAATATGTGCTTAGAAACATTGTGGCCCAATTGTTTTCCCATATTCCTAGGCATAATGTCATTTTACGTAATGAGCTCATTACATCCATGTTTGTTAGTATATTGGTCAATAAATTTAAATTCAATATGTATTGAATCAAAATGGCCATTAATATATTGGTTAATAGATCTAACATAAGGAAACATTAAACCAAAGTGGCCATAATCAACATGCATTTTGTGAACTAAATCAACTTTGGCTTCAATCTCTTACATGTAATTAGATTCAATTAATTTATCGACTATATTAATACCATACCTTTTTTCATTATTTGATAATTTGTTTTCTAGAAATGTGAATAATTGAAGTGCCTAGATGACATTAAAGATCACATATAAATGAAATTTATGATTGGTATGAAACTTATTGTGTTTTTCAATGTTTAGGATTTTTGGAAATAACCCAATATTAATATATCAAATAAATTTTAACTACACATAAAATAACTTTCAAATTTTAAAACATGTTATGTTAAATAGAAAAAAAACTATCACATTACTATACATGTGAATAGTAAAATTTAAATACATGAATTGAAGCTAGAACCTCTATATGGATGTTTTTAAAAAACTTTAAGATAATCAACCATATCAACACAATTTTCTAACTTATGCAACATTTCATATACTACTCATACATGAAATAGTGCCCACAAAGTTACAAACTTCTATTTGTTATCAAGGACTCATTAACACCATTTGGGTTTTAGATTGATCTTGAATTTCACATGTCATACTATGTGAATAATTAGATGGTAGTGCTTTGCCTTCTTGAATGGTGATTGCAGCTCGTAGTTCTTCAACTACCTTGGTCATTATTGGTCTATGAATAGCTTTGGGTTCCACACATTGGATGGCAATTTCTACAACTTTCCATATGGCATCAAGGTTGGGATTTGAAGCTTTCACAATAGGATCCAAAATTTTGTTTATATTGCCTTCTTGGAGATTGAATCGCACCTATTCAACAAATGCATATATATTATTGTACCTCAAATGATGTCACTTGCAAGAAAACCTTCAGGTGAATATTAAATAAACATATTTTTCTTCTTACTATGTTAAAACTTGATGGATTATTTTCATTATTAGAATTGTGTAACAAACTTTTTAGGGGTAAAAAATTTCACATTATGACAAAAAGACATGTTGCATTTTCTTTGTATTTTTAGAAAAAAATGCCAATTTTTTTGTAAAAAATGAAGATTCTTCCAACCTTGGGGTTAGGAATTTAGTTTTTGGGGAAAGTTATTTTGCCTTTCTAAAATGGTTTTGATAAGTTTCAGAAATTTGTTGCCATTTAATCCTAAGATGTTCTTGAGATATTTGATTATAATGCTACATTAGAAAATGGAAAAAATAAATTATGTGATAATTATCATCCCTTCCTAACTAAAACATATGATTGTCACAAATAATTAATTGTGTTTTAGACCACAAACATAATCAACCTTTTTGGAAAATACTATAAGAATATCATATTTCCCATATTGTATATATATCTATCAAATTATTAATTTGAAAATAAGATTTATGAGAATTGTTTAAGCTGAAAATGAAGATCTAAAAGGTAGTTTATTACATGATAATAACTTACCCAATCACATAGGTTCCAAGCCTTTCGATTTGGTAGCGTTGTATCAATAGCTTTGCATCCAAATATTATTTCCAAAAGCACAACACCAAAGCTATATACATCATTTTTTACTGATAAACATTGTGATGTAAGATACCTGTCAATGATAGAGTCCATGGACACCAATTGTTAAAATTCCAAAATAATATAACATGATACGTCAAGTTGGTCTTGAAATATTTAGTAAAAAATTGGAACATGGATTACAAATTAAAATGAATAACATGTAATAATCAAATGATTAATAAATATAATCTATGTCACACATTATCATATGTTTATTGGACCATAAAATATTGTTTAGAAAAAAGTAGTTAATACTCACTGTGGATCAAGATACCCTGAAGTCCCCTTGACATTAGTTGTAATATGGGTAATATTTTCTCCATATGTTAATCTTGATAGTCCAAAATTTGCAACTTTTGCATTTTTCATGTTACTAGGAAGTAGAATATTACTAGTTTTTACATCACAATGAATAATGCTTGGATTGCACCCCGAATGTAAATATTCCAAACCTGTAATTCCAAAATAATGTTCTTAAAACATCCCTATAAAATTTATCATTGCAAATAGATTTTAAAAAATCTCATGTTGGGTTTTAATTGCTACATGATCAAAATTCAAATATTAAAGACATGGTGAATTGTCCCTCAACAAAAGAGAATAATTTCCAACATTGAATTGCAAGAATGTACATTAATGGACACAAATTATAAAGTTCTTTTAAATCATTACCTTGTGATGCATTGAGGGCAATGTGCAAACATGTTGTCCAATCAAGTTGTTCATTAGCTGATGTTGATAAATCACCTATGGTTTGAGAAAACGAAAATAAATCATATTAACTTAAAATCATGTATTTAATTTATAGGTGACCAATAGATAAATCATGATTAAGACAAGTTGAACAATGAATAGAAAAATTCTACAAAATTACAACTTGTTGGTCAATCAAGTGTTCAAATTCAAGGTTTCAATAAAAATTGATCGTACCATATAGATGGTCACACAATGAGCCTTTCTGCATGTATTCATAAATCAACATTTTTTGGTCATCTTCTAAGCAATATCCAATCAATGACACCAAATTCCGATGATTCACCCTTGATAGAATATCCACCTACATCAAACACAATCATTCAACATTGCATAGATGATTGGTTAAAGCTCAAACATGAGTACAACAATTCATAATTTGCATTATATCAAACAAGTTTGATGCAATTTGTTGAAGTTGGAGTGCCACATCAAATTATTCAAACCGTTATGCATGTCAATGTAGGTATCACCTCCTCTTACATGTGGGGTTCACATGGTTGTGCGCTATTCATCCATACAAATATTTTAGCCCATTAATTGCTTAATTTTTTAAAAAATTTAAATTTCATATATCCTTAAGCTAATTACAATTGAAACATGATTTTATGGGCATTATTTTTGGATTCAAATGATCAATTTCTTGGTGGATGATTAATATTATTGTTCCAAAGTTAGTATAATATCATAATGTACTAATAATTTTTTTGTTACTTGATACTCATGATCACATATTCATTTGAAGTCAAAGTTTTCAATTTAGAATAATGTGTTAATCACACAATTTAAATTAATTTGAAAAAAAGGTATGTGTTCAATATAAAATCAAATAATATTTGAAAGTTGGATGTTTCAATCTTTGATGTGTGGAACTCCAATTTGAAATTCAACAACTCTACTTATTGACAACAAAGTAACTTGATTAACTTGGAATTTAAGGATGGGTAAATGGGTTACAATTATCTTCCTCACAACAAAGTTCAACTACAAACAACATCATTAAAATATCTTGAAATTTTACTAACCTCATTGAAGAATTTAGATGGCCCTTGGCTTGATTTAATATCAAGTACTTTGATTGCCACTTCTTTTCCATCTTCAAACTTGCCATAATACATAGGTCCAAACCCTCCTTTTCCAATTTGAATCTTAAAGTTTTCAGTTGCAATAGTAACCTGAGCAAGTGAGTAAGGATTTGCGCCTACATGATCAAATTGAAATAGACATGAAGTCATTGACCTTGTTACATGCAATTGAATGTCCATTCTACCTAGTTGCCATAAATTCTCATCGAATTGAAATCACATTATACATGCTTTTATATTTTGAAGAGGTTTGTATATTTCACATAACTTGGTGTGAGAATTTACACAATGCTTTCAATCCTTGACTTCACATGGTAATCTAAGTTTAAAAGTAGTAAGCCATCACAAATAAATTTCCAACTTGAATTTCAATAGAGTAAATAAAGATTCAAAGATAATGTAACTAACTATCCAAATTTGAACTCAAGAAGGTTTAGGGCACATGTCATTACTAAGCATTAGGTAATTGGTGAGAGAAACCAAATTACGGAATATAGTTGAGGTGTGAATGTGTTCAAACTATTTCAATAATTTGGCTCCTCTCATTTGTTATCAAGTGTAACTAATTTCTAAATCAATGAGAAAGTGACTAAAAGTAAACAAGAGAAGTGAGAAAATTATGTGTTATAACCCCCTTTTTCTAGACCAATGAGCAAGTGACAAGTTGGACAATGCAATCTAGAAATCGATCACATTTTAGTATATCATTATTTCAACCTAAACATTATGAGGAGATTATATTGAACACAAATATGTGGGGAAAATGTGTACTACATTAGATCCTTGTCTGTAACAATTTGGTCTACTATTGGATGACACAAAAGACATAAATTTAAATAGTCAATCACTTACCCCCACGAGCAAACTTCACCATTTGTAGATCTCCACTAGTCAATGTCCTTTCTTCTGTTTTAGTAAATCCTTTGGTATGGGATTTTCGTTTGATACAAAGAATAAGAAAAATGATGATGACAAGTGCTAAGATGCCACCTAACAGGGGACCGATTATGATTGCAATATTTGTTGATTTTGTTGATGACAACCCTTGCAAAAATGGGTTTCCTGGAAAGTACCTTGAAAATTTAACAAATATAATTTGTCAAATGTTGAACTAACAATAATAATTACCTTTTTTTCACATTGGACATAAATTCATATATAACAATCTTTTTACAAAAATTATTGGTAAAGATTGGGATGTTTGATTAAAAAAAACTTACGTGAAATTCCATTTGGAATTTTTGGAGAATAAAGTTGGGGGAATTGGGCCACTAAAATTGTTATTCCAAGCAAACCTGTTCCACATTGTAAAGAGTTTAATGTATCCAAGGTATCAAGTAATTCAAGTTGTGTCATATGATATGAATGTTTGGATTGCGGTGTTACATAATTCTAGAAATGAAAATGAAAAAATGAAAAACATTTATATTTGAAATGTAGTGCCCCAATATTATGTAGAAGTTTCCATCATGAATAACTACTATTTTAATCTTGTTGGTCAATATGAGATATTGATATATTGGCCAAAAAAATATTTTGAGAAATAAAGGGTAGTACTCACAATTCAGATAGAGATGGCAAGTCTGCCAGCCAATTTGGGATCATCCCAGATAGCGAATTGTTTTGCAAGAACCTAGTTGTGTATCATAACACAATAGCACCATAAATTTTTCAAAAATTTTGTTGCATGTCTTTTTTATCCAATTCTAGGTGTACAAATACCTGAAAAATATAGCTTAAATTTGAAAATAAAGAACACAAGAAAATCAACATGCATGCATATATTAGAAAACACAATTTCAAACCCGAACCCCCCCCCCCCCCCCCCCCCGGCTCGCCTAGCCCCCAAAACAATATTTCAATTTTAGTGGCAAAAAATGGATTGAACTATTGATTATCTATAAGTTTAAATGAGATTAATTTACAAAAATAAAGAATTGAAACTTAAAGTTTTCATGTACAACATATCTAGGATTAAATATCATCGCCTCTTGAAAGTTGGAGGTGCATCTTGGTCTTTCAATTCACCTCCAATTACCAAATCTAGCAATTGGACTGTCAATTTCATTAGTACCTAGTTTTTTGGTACCCTCATGAATCACAAGGGCTTGATGGTTTAAGGGTCATTTGTTGTTCCCAATGCTTCATTACAGGTCATGTGCATAAATGTACTTACTTAGTTCAAAACATATTGAAAGCCATCAACATTAGTGAATCAAAACCTCATCTATGATCTCCATAAGCTATAAACAAATTACCAATAATGAAAAAATTAAAAGTTTTTAAAAGATAATTATAAGGTAATTATGTGTAGAATATATTCAATCAAAATATTGATATGCAAACCAACTTGGGGCACCTACACATGAAATATTTAGAAGGTGTTAAATTGAAGTGGACAAGGCAAAATTTAATCTAAAAAAACCAAAGTAATCTTGTGAAAATATATTTAGTTTGCATTGAAATATATAAGGTGGGGGTATGCACTCACAAATATTGTAAATTAGTTAAACGCTTTAGTAGAGGTAGCGAACCATTCAAATCATTATAATCCAATGCACTGCACATCACATAAAAACACACCATTTTGGAAAAAACAAACTAAAATACAATCATTGAAGTTATGTTATTTGTAATTATGATAAATCCTATTGCATCATAGCAATTGTCATGGCCATTTGTTTGCTACATAATAATCTATGAATCATAAGTTAAGGTTGGGTCATATTTCTAGAGGCTGATGATAATTACTAGCTAGATCATGTAACTATTTCTAAATAAACATACGGGTGTCAATTATCCTATCACATTCTTATCCCCTCCATATTTATGTCTTTACAACATTTTAATAATGTGTTCAAAGTTAAGTGCTAGTTCAATGTTGATAAATCATTGATATTAAATTATCATGACATTGTAACAGGATGTTTGATTATCACAATGTGTTACAATGTAATCACAATATCATATCAATGACTAAATCAACATTTAGTTAACACTTAATTTTGAACACATTGTTAAAATGTTGTAAAAGCTCTAAACCTTGTACGGGCCAAGCATGACAACCTATCTAGACTCACACCACAAGATCAGCATTCTATTGGTTTAAATAGAAAAGTAGATGCCTAAAATTGCAATGTGATCCATGTTTTGATGAATCTCAGAAGAGTTAAACGACCAAAAGAGAAAAAAAAAGATTATAATAATCCAGTACAATACTGGACATGAAAGTTACTCACAGGCTGGTGAGATTCAGGAGATTGCCAAAGCTGGGAGAAATGGGCCCAGTTAGATTGTACCCTGAAAGATTCCTGTGAACCATCACAATACCAGGTCCCAATTTTACAAAGAGTCAGACATCATAACATGGAAGTCTTGCCATATGTGAAATGTTCATGGAGAAGGGCAGGTTGAAAATTTCAAAAGATTTGAAAATTATGCTAATCTTACAACTCAAATATTATTTGAAGGTTACTTTCTGCGAATATGGTCAAGGTTTGGGAAAAGATGTAGTTAATTGATTTTTGTTATTAGAAGTCGAATATCATCAATCAATTTTGTTAAAATGTCTGGCTGCATTAACTTGTAATTCAGGGTTTTTCATGGATCAAACATGGGAAAAAGTTCAAGAAACTAGTCAAAACTTAAAGTTGTCCCAACCCTGAAGTTTGAACTCCAAAGATTATCATTTGGATCCAGTGGAGTGCATGACCTCAAATAAATCACTCAATTACTAATTCTCAGACCCAGCTAAAATTAGCAACAAGTAGTCCCTCAAATTGTATTGTAGCTGCTGGAACTGAACACAATTTGAACATTCTGTCTGTGCCGAATTTAAGTTATGCCAAACTTGTTTTCCAGTTCGAAGAAAGACATCTTACACTTCATTTGGTTCCTTGCAAGTTCTTTACACGTTTGAAGCGCCTTAAATGTGGCATAACCAAGATTTGGAATCTGCCCAAGGCAGTCTCCTCATTCTGGTAATGCCCCCATCTTGGGCCATTACCTACCACAAAACTCCCCCCGCTTTTTCCATGTGATAGGTGGGTATTTCCAATTTTTTTGAATCTCTTCCTGTGATACCGGGCAGGTATCAAGAGGAAATTTTAAAGAAATAAAAATTTGGTCTTTACACTCGGTAAAGTCCTTGGCAGCTGGCTTTACCTGCGTCATACCTACATTTGGCTCTTCACAGACCCTTATTCTGGTAAAGCCTGCTGCCTTGGGCTTTATTGTACACTTTACTGGGGAAAGGTCTAATGTAGCGTGAAGCTTGATGGGCACACTTTACAGGGCATAAATACTGCCATGGTTTTCTTTTTTAAATCTCGTGATACCTTGTGGGTATTGGGGGTGGGTACCCACCAGGTACCACAGGGAAAAGGTGACCAACACAAGCAGGCATTTAAAAAAACTACACTAAAAAAATTGGCATAGGTTTTTATGTTTTCATCAGAGGTCTCATGTTTGGAAGAAGTTTGTCCTGAAGGTGTCATTGTGAACTGGAAACTTCATGAAATATTCCCTATTTTAACTGTTGCTGGTTTGATGTTTAAACTTTCCACAAAGGAGCAGAGCTAGTGTGTGACAATTGGCTTTTTTTTTTTTTTTTTTCATTACTTAATTTTGAAGATTCCATTTTGACAAGTAGAATATCACCAAATGTTTCAAAAAGATACTTCATCTTGGAGAATTATTACTTTTGAAAATTTCAGCGTGTTTAAAAATAATATTATTTTTGTCAAACCTACCATTCAATATGGTATTGTAACAACCTCAGAAAGAATTCTTAGTGTATTTACAGGGCAGATTACATTTAGTAATCAGGCTTGGAAAAAGAGCCCCAGCGCTAACGGTGTGAGATTGTAAGATCCATAGGGCGCAGGATGTAATCAAATAAGATCTTTGGAAGGGAATTTTTTTTAAAAAAAAAACCATTGATTATCTCGATTGTTACACAGCGTAAGGCCCTGCTGCCCTACTGTCAGGGAATTACTGCATGGACCTGGGCCTCTGCCCTCAGCGCTCATGCGTAATTCTCTGATAGCAGCAGGGCCTTACCCTATACCTATAATGTCATCGAACTCATTATCTACTAAAAGAGGAAAATTACTCACACTGCTGTAATTGAAGGGACGAAGTTGCTGTCTGTGCTACAAGTAACCCAGGGATGAGGAACTGGAACACAGGGATCGCCAGTCCAATCGGTAAGGCTCATACTTGACTTGATCTCCTCAATAGCGATGGCTGCATGCACCCCGAGACTAGTTGCAGTCAGCTGTCACAATCTCAAGATCAATTGGTAACCCAGTTTAAGGGGTGGCTATTTTCGAGGGACACTTAATGTAAAGTCTGGGATTATGTGTGTCAAACGATCATTTCTAGAGCGTTATTAAATAATTATTCAACTTATTTTTGTCGTTTTACTATTAAATAATTATTTTAAAATACATCTTGTGTTAATCATAATATATTATTTCAAATTATTACGTATTTTGTATCATAGTTATATTAATTATTTGAGTAAAATATATCCTATTTTAAAACTACTTAAATTATAACTTTTACCCAACAAACAATATATTGCACATTATATTTTCACTCATTTAATTTCTATTTCTAGTGTACCCCCCAGTGGTTATTTGGGGGTGCAGAGCTGAGGGTGCAAGGGGGTATGCTAGTCCAAATCTAACATTTCCTGGATTTGATTTGGCCACGTAGAGGCCTCACTCAAGAAGGCGAAGGTGCTAATGTGGCTGCTGGTTCTAATCTTCCAATAGATCAATCTCATGTGAAACCCTGTTTCTATAACAGAGAGTCTGTGTTTCCATTTTCAGCGAGGAAGTTAGGTCAATTGTGGCGACCAGCATAAGGCTATGACTCGGAGGCGAAGGAAAATTACAGCCTCACAGTGTTTACAGCCTCACAGCCAGATCAATAACTCACCGTCCTGATTGTTTGTCATTGGGGCTATAGGGTTTGTGCTCATTTCCCAAGTCTCTAGAGCGTTCGCGATAGGACCGAGAGGACTGGACACAGTTTGATCTGGATACAGAACAATATCCGTTCCAGGGGTGTAAGGCACGTCCCCATAAACTTGTATAATAGGAGTGAACGCAGCGTTTAAGCTGTCTGAGTATGGATTCAGGAGAGTGACTCCGAAACGTGGTACCTCTAAATAAAAAATCCGTGAACTAGCATTAGCAGTTGAATTTAATTCAGCATAGTAGAACGACAATATATAGTTATAATTGTCGTCGTCTGGGAAGGTGATTGTTATGTTGCCACTGCTTGTCAGGGCAGTATCCATCACTGTATCAGGGGGTTCGCCCCATAACATGTTGGTAGGCCCGACTATTTGGCTTGCAACTAAACTTTGCAGTGCCGAGGTACTCTGTATAAACGTTGAGTTCGACCCTTGAATTGGAAACCAATATCGATCAAATTCATCATCGGGATGTCTGCAATAACCAAAAAAGCAATAAAAACAGAATGAGAAGTGATCAACAACCGCCTGTGGACAATGTACATGTACGTCAAGTGAATAAGTCGGTGTCGATAGGACTAAGATACATCGAAGAAGTGAGACGTAAATTGGATCAAGATACGAGCAAATTATGTGTTTAGTGTAGTGAGTCGCGCAGACAACCTAGTTTATGTTCGAAGGACCAGTCTTGAGGCCATTCTGTATTCCTCGGTGCCTGGAAACCTCAGACCTGCCTTTCTACTTTCCTCCTCCTCTGATCTTGGGGTTTTTTTACTGAAAGCCTGATGGGTTCGCCGGTGAGGATAAAGTGGGAGGTCCCACTGAATTTAGGAATGGCAAAATACTACTCGTCATGCCTTTGTTAATTAGAGGTTTTTTCCTGCGCCAGTGCTTTACATATCGAAAAATTCAGTAAAGATGTTAATCAGGAACCATATTTTCTGACACAGTGACCATTCGTGAAATGTTGTTATTCTAAAAGGATGTACTATGTCCTTCCTGCAATTGTTCGATGATATTGTCTGAGGATCTTTCGAGCTCAGTAATAATTTAATCCTAATTCAGGCTACTGTAGTTTGATCTCTACGTGAAGGGCCAACCGGTCACCTCGCAAAGAACATAGTTTGGCTGAAAAATTATGACATACCTGACGAGTCCGTCTCCACCAAAGTTCAGCCTGTATTTTGTCTCGAAGTATATCCTTTGAGGACCATACAGGAGGCCATAGACAGAACTGAAGAAGAAATAAGCCGGCAGAAACGAAAAAGATATCGCAGAAATGAACGGAACAGAGTTAGAGGAGTCCCGTAATAGGCAGAGAAATGTTACGTTGGAAACAGACGCAACCATAAACTCATAGTACACAAATATGGTAGCGTTATCAAAGGTAACGTTGGCGACTATAGTCCCGTCTATAGCCATCTGAAAACTGGGGAGCGTGGGACCATTGTCATAATTACCATAGAAAAAAGTTCCTCTTATCAGGTACGTAGAGTTTGGCATTACTGGAAAGCTGTAACAGTTTTTGGCTCGAGTATCAGGAAAGTATCTAACGGTTGTAAACTCGGAAAAGTTTGGATAAATTGATGGTGCACTTGGGACATATCCGTTTACACCAGTTGTTATATACTCAGGAGCATCAGGGACCCATGATATATTTGTGATACTGCCAACATAGCTGGCCATCGAACCGCAGTCGACAAAGACGGATCCTGCCAACAGGAGAAAGAAAAAGAGTGAAAGCTTTCAGAATTTTATACTCGGACTATGAAAGGCTACCCACATGGTGACCACTAAGAACTGAAGTGTCCGACCTTTGAGATAAGACAGCTGAATCAGATCCCTGACTCTTTGAAATACGTACTAGACATCTGGTTACGCTAGACTTTGCAAGTTGCCACCAAGTTCGGCAGTCGATAATTCGCACCTTGTTTCATTGACGCCTTATTTTAAGTGGTAGGTAAGGCCCGGAGGCGTTACCAGAATGAGGCGTCTGTCAGAGGCAGAGCCTAGAGTGGATTCCGAATGCCGGGTACGTCCCCGTGTGAGAACCTTAACGCACGTCAAGAACTGGCGAGGAAGCATATGAAGTGTAGAAAGCTTGCTAAAAACGAAAGATCATGCCTACCTGGCAGCGGAGGTAGTCTTACCTTTGTAAGTGCCCTCCAACTACACTAAGAAAATTTCGCCAGTTCTGTAAGCGTTTTTGGCTCAACCAGGGCAGGTGGATGATAGGCTTGAAATCAAACTCTGGACAGCGTTCCGAGATCAAGAACCAATGCTTCGTCAACAATACTAGGATGCGCGTCTTGGCAAAGAATTCGAAAAACACTAGTTGAAGCCTTTCTTTTAATAGCATCCTACGTCGCTAGTAACGTCAGTTTTCCATTTCATGTTCAAGAGGCGTATAAGGAAACCAAAATCGAGTTTGCATCCTGGAACAGGAGTGTTACAAAGTACACGAAAGGGGCGCACAAATCAGAGACGGTGTGTATTACTGTAAAACAAACCTTGAATTTGAGCCCACACGCCTGGAGCACTGGAGAGAGTGCACACTAGAGCTTCCAGCACTGCAATCAACAAGGTCAGCATCGCCTTCCGGGTTCTCTTTGGTTTGTCCATGGATCCACACGTCAAATGACAGATGATCTGGACCTCGTCACTGCACACTGCACCAGTCAACGTAAAAGCTGCTAATTGAAAACGAAGCTTTGTTGTGAGCTCAGTAATTTGTATCCCTCTCGTGAAGAAGCCTCGCAACTCTCAGACACAATCTGTCAGTTTGTAACTGCGGCCAGGCCTTTCGTTTCTTTGCTCTACAGCTGCCAACTTCCAAGTGCCGATAAGGGCAAGTTTGGACGGCAAGAATTGATGGAATGGGTACCCGTAATTGCAGGCCGCCCGTACTACCGACGGTATCAAGAAAACAGTAAGGGAGAGAAAAGAAGGCAAAACAAAGATTCCTCTTTGGTTGAATTTTTAAATCAAGGGAGAAAAGAATAATCTTCTTAAGGTCTGTTCACACTTGGTGGTAGGGACTCTAGTGTTGAGTCCCTTAAACAGCATAAGAGGCATTTAAGACTTAAATTTACTTATAGTGAAAATTTTATAATTAAACTAACATTCACTTTTACCATTAACATTAAGCTATCGCTCATTTAACGTTGAGTGCTAACTAGGATGCCACCTAGATTTTCATTTAACATGGAATTAACATCAAGTGTGGATGCACCATTATACAAATATATCTTGATGGTTGCAAATAAGTACCCAATATTTTTAGGCCTGCTTTACACTAGGAGCCACGGCCTAAAAAACCTGGGACCAACTTTGAGCATTTTTGGGTTGCAAATTGGCCCCAAGTTACTAATAAATGCTAGAACATTGCTATCAGATTATTAGTAAATGCTGGAACATTGGCCTCAAGGGTTGCAGATTGGCCTCCCAAGTTTGATGGAATCCTTTTTTCAGCATTGGGACCAATACAAGGCCATAATGTTCAGCATTGAATAGTAACTTGGGGCAGATTGAAAAGTTTTTTTTCTATATCAGCGTTGACTCCTGGTTTAAAATCCCCGGTGTTGATTTCAACTTTTGCACGAATAGAAATACTGTATTCGGGTTGAACATTGGCCCTGACTCCTAATGGAAAGTGAGCCTTATGGTCATGCCACACTTTGGAGGTAAGTCCCAGTTATTTCAGAGTTAGGGACGGTAAAGTCATTGTTGTGGCCACACATAGAGAGGTACCTACCTCTAAATCCTTACATGGATGCTGATGTGGAAGGGGAGGTAAGTCAGAGCCAGCTAACTCTCTTCTTACCTCCAAATCTACAAAATCGGAAGATTTTCAAAAAATGCCAAAGGTGACTATCTCCAGTAAAAAACCTCAGATAACTCCAGTGGATATTGTGTTTAGATTCATTATACAGTATAATAGCTTAAGGGATTTTGGCCCTAGGTAATAGGTTTATTTTGATACGAGGATTTCTGAATGATGATATTTTGGCTTGTGTTAAAATGTGAGATTAGTTGTAGAGTTATAACATCTTGAAGAATTTTGGTTTCTTTTAGAGGATTTTCTGAAGATCGTATTTTTTGCATGGTGGATTATTTGAGTTCTGATAATTCTTCTTTTTCCTTAGGACACTTGTTAATGTAAATGGCAAGGCCACTGTGTGACACACCCCTTGTTTTCTTTGTGAACTGTAAAATACACAACTGTAAATAAGTCAACCCATGACCTGATACAGATTTTAAAACTCTTTAGATTCGTCAAACTGGCTGGTTCCTGTTAGAGAATTTTGAACCTATGGAAGGCCCACTTTACACTAGGAGTTAGCAAGAATGTTCAACCCAAATCCAGCATTCCTATTGGTGCAAAAGTTGAAATCAGCCCCGGGGGGCTTGGCAGATGCTAAATAACCCCTAACAAGCTCTGTCCAGTGCTGGTTTCACTTGTCTTTTTGCATACCTTTTTCGGCGTTGCACAGTTCTGCAAAAGAAGGGTTTTTTTAATATATTTATTGCATACACAAAGTCAAAAAGGGCAAAAATCTAAAAACCCTGCAGCAGAACAACGCAGTTCACTGCAAGGCTGGACTGTCAGGCCCGAAACCAGCGCCGGACAGAGCTCGTTTGGGGTATTTAGCATCTCGCCAAGGTCACATAGAAAAGAACTTTTCAATCTGCCCCAAGTTACTAGTAAATGCTGAACTTTATGGCCTTGTATTGGCTCGAAGGCCGAAAAAAGGATACCATCAAATGGGAGGCCAATTTGCAACCCCTTGGGCCAATGTTCCATTAATATCGTGACATCATTGTTCTAGCATTTATTAGTAACTTGGGGCCAATTTGCACCCCAAAAATGCTCAAAGTTGGCGCCATGTTTTTTTGGCCCTGACTCCTACTGCGAAGCGAGCCTAAGACTACAGTGGCAGTGAGGAGGAGATACACATTTTCTAATGTCTTTTGGACATGATTTTATATCTTTTGATTATCATCTTTGAGAGTTTTTTTATGGTTTACAACTTTGGAGGTTTACTTCATTTTTTTAATTATTCATGGTCGATAATTAGATTTCTGAGTTTTCTTCTGGAAGAATTTCGAAAAACATTTTGAAGAGCTATTTATGAACATTTCTAATGATCTTTTGAGTTTTACATCTTCGATTTTGAATACAAACATTGTGATTGTAATTAGATTCTAGAAATTGTTTTAAGAACCTATTACTCTAGTTTCTTTAGAGTTTTGTCGTAAAGGAGTCTAAAAGCTAACAAAATAAATCAACAAATCTTGTTACTGTTTGGTGACCATGTAGTGGATCAAAATTTAAGCATTAGCACTCATAATTTTTGGTTATAAAAAAGTTAAAATATAGATAGCTTGACTTATTTTTCTGTAATGTCGGTCTTAGTTGTGGTATTAAGTGTTTTAGTTTCTTAAAAGTTTAAATTGTTGTTTTTGTTATACCTTGAAGGATTAAGGGAAAGGCTTAAGCTAGTTCAAGGTTTTAAAAACTTGGATGTCCTATGTATAAGGGAGACTAATTACTAATCTCTGATTGTTGGGTGGAGTTTATCCAAGTTTGTGTTAGAAGCAATGCAATACTTGTCTTAAAACCTAATAATTTCATGAAATGGCAAGAATAAATTGTAGTTATAAAAGGTTTTTAAAAACAATTAAAATAGGTTATACATAAACTTATTACTAAGATTGTATAGGTGTAAGAAGGGCAACAAGAGTAACATGTGATAATTGAACTTGTGAATCACCAAACATGGAAGCAGCACATTGGGTCGAAATCAATTTTCAATATCAAATGCCAATAAAACATGGTGTACGGAAAGAACCTTCGATTGTTCACCATCTGACTCCACAAATTTCATCCCAATAACATGGAGCAAGTATTCATATTAGTGGCAATATCAACAAACATGTTCAAAATACTAATGAAGCCATTTCAACAAGTTTGCAACCTTAAATATATCATACCTAGATCCATTACACCAATATAAATAATAATATTTATTGGGTTACAAAACAACAAACCAAATCCAAATGTTGATTTGATGGTTCAATAGATTTAGAGATGGAATGCGCCTAACTTGTAAGCTAATTAAATTAGTTTTATCACATTAATTGAATGCCTTTTAACCAATCAATTTTAGTACATCATTTGGAATTGATAAAGGTTTGAACAATACCAACTACTAATCAACAAGGGCCATTACACAAAAAGGTGAAAGCATGGTAAAGAAGACAAAAAAAATGTTGAGCCCAAAATGCAATCTAAAAATGATAGAATTTTTAATATAAACACTTGAAAATAGATTTCAAACTTGTGAAAGTGAAATATGGAAAAACATGGCCCTCCATTAATTTATAATAAGTTGAATCCAAACTTTGAAAGACTTTGGTATATTAATTAGGTGAGAAGTAGATTTGAACTTGGTAGGGCCAACTTGGTGTTCAAACCTACTTTTACACAAGAAGTTTTATCTATTGCGATTATAACATGCATAATTTGATAGCACACAAGTATTTTTCAAGGCTCAATTAACTTGAAAATAGAAAAAATTCAATATTTCATTCACTTGCAACCCATTTTGTAAGATCGGAAACTTCTTACAAATAGATGTAATTTTTGTAAAATCTACTTTAGTATACATGAAGATGTTCATTTTTCAAAATTACAATATCAAAATGAAATATTATCTTCATATTAATTATTGAATACATCTACTTTCAATGCATCAAAAATCATTTATGTTTACTTGTAATTTTTTGTGACAAGGTACAAAGGTTGTTCACTTGACCATGTTTCCACCCCAGAACCTAAATAACCATACCAACTTTTGGTCAAGGCAAAAGGTTACATGTTCATTGGAACACATTAGTTCCAACACAAAATCATAGTGTTGAAAATGAAATATGTACATATTGTCAACAAGTGGGACATGAATTCAAACATTGCCTTTTTTTAATGATAAATTATAACAACTTTTGAAGGATGAGGTGATGAATATCATCAACCTACTACTCCAAATGCCACAATTAGATTATTCAATGCACCTATCCAAAGAACTCAAGCGATCATGCATCCAAGCCTAGGTAACATGGTAGTATTGGTTAATTATCAACTAATTTAATAACCAATCGTTACACCCTTTGTGCCAAATCATAACAATGTTCTCGTTACATCTACCTATCCAATGAATATAATGTCATACCACATTACATTCCTTTAGATCCTAACATGTAACAAGCATATTATACTTAAACCAAAGGATTTGACCCCTTAATTTTCTAAAACTACCACACGTTATGTACCTAGATATGTTCATCCGGTACTAGAACAACCAATCATACCATTGATACAAACTCCATATATTTTTGGTATCCAAATTACTAGAACAATTTAGTTAATCATCAACAAGGATAAAAAAACTTATTCCACCGTAGGTTATGGCTTCGATGATAACCAATGCACTAGTTGTTATTGAGACACATTTAACCAATGGTGGTTTGTACCAACACATATTCCAAGAGGAATTTTTTTTTGTCATCCACCAAATGGAGTACCACCATTTAATCCACCTATCCAATCATTTGGATGGCCAATACTTAATTTTACCAATGTTCATGCTACCAATATGGTATCCACCAATTGCTACACACTTTGTATTTGAAAATTTTGTACAAGTTGTCTTGTAGGAAGTTGCAATACCCAAATTATATTAAAGACATTAACCCTAATGTTCACATGATAAGAATATTTGAAAAGGACATTATTATTAAAGACATTAACCTTTATTTTTCGAATACGTTTGTTACCATATTTGCATTTGGCAACTATAAGTATGAAAAGGGACATTTTAATAAGCATAAAGAAGTAGTAGTAATTTGTGAAGAAAATGGACTAATAACTATAAGCTATTATGTCATATCAATTACACCAAATATTAATACAATAGCTAAAACAATTGTTACTATTATATCAACCAAATCATTGTTAATTTGTATCAATTTCTAGTAAAACAAGTCACACCATTGAAACTTGTCACAATTGAAAGACATTCTTGTACCAATAATATTAATTGCAACTCAAATCTCAAACTAATTATGGAGATAACAACTAAACATTAGAATTGTGAAAGCCTTGAAATTGATGTAATGCAAATTTTCTTCAAAGTTTTCATTATTCAAGCATAGTGTGTTTGAATTGCAACTTGGTGTATTTGTCATGTTTTTAAATTTTTCTTTATTGTTTTTGAAAGCTCTAGAATCTAGCCCCCATGTTGAATTGAAATATTTTGAATTTCTCTTGAATCTTAAGGAACTTTCAATCTTTCATCTATAATAGAAGATCATATCATGGTTCCCATATTATTGCCAAACTTCAAATTCAAATTATTCTTCATAGGTCCAAGTTTTAGCATCTTGATTCCATTTCCAATTCCTACTTTGAATGTGTTTCAATATGCTTCAATGTTAGGTTCTTTTTTTCCATCCTCTAATTGAGATAAACTTGGTAGTTCCAATGTAGTCAAACCATTCTCAAGAAACCTAAAAAGTCATATGATAAATATATGGTTTTCCAATACACATGGGCTAAAAGATTTCCTTGGGTTCAATTAGTTTTGGGATCAACTTCCCAAAACTTTGTAAAACAAACTTTGTGACACCAAAACTTCAAATGAAGTCTATTGTTCCACAATTGAAAAAAGGATAATTTTTTTCCACCTACTTTGGATACTTTCCAAAAGCATGTTGGTTGCCGCAAGGCAATTGTTGCCACATTAATGTTGTTTTCAATGAGTGGTCCCATGTACATCCCATAACAAGGATAAGAGGATTTACATAGGGAGAAGAAATATTTACACAAATTTCCTTCATTGTCAAGATGCATTTGCATTGAATGCAAAACAAAGTGGTTCACAACAACCTAGTTTTGTTTGGTGAGTTTGAATTAATTCTTGGCTTGCCCTAACTTTTGCCCATATTGGAGGTGGTGCATACTTTGATCAAGTTTGTGTAATGTCAAGATGTTTACATTGTTGAATTTGTGGATGTTGTCAAGCTTGCAAAGGCTAAGTTGTTCAAGTTGTACATTACTCCATACTCACATTTTGAAAATATGGATTTTGATGTGTTCAAGTTTTTGATCAACCACTCAAATAAGCAACTGCCTTTAGAGTGGTAGTCCAGTCCTACACATTTAGCTACAATTTTTCAAATGACAATTCGTGACAAAATTTATGACGTGCATGCATGCAGATTGCTAATGGTTTTTGTCATCCAATTTTTTGAAAAGATGTAACTATAGTGGTGACCAAGGTCTAAATTGCATGCATAGATGTAACCATAATTTTGGTTTTAGAACTACAACGTAGATTTCCAAATAACGAGATCATGAGTGGCATGGGAATGATGTATCCCCAATATTGGTTGAACAAGGACAATTATGATGCTTCTTTTTTAGTCCACTTAATTAGACTTTTTTGGCTCTAATTAAATATGCTTTCTACATTGGTAAAAAAACCAAAGCTAGAGGTTTCATCCCCCATTGTTAAATTATGTTAAGTAGATGAAAAACTAACAAAATTCAAGTTCAATTTTATTCAACCCAATACCTATTTGCTTAACACATTGGGCCCATCCTCCCCACACCTACTAGAATCCCAATAGGTCTATTGAAGGTGAGTATGAAATTATAAATTAAATGTTCCTATTCATCTCTAAAAGAAACATTCCCCATTCGCATAGATTAATTCTTATTACCAATTGGTTTATCTACCCCTTTGGGTCATTCCTTCACCATCTTGTAACCCATTCCAACTTGTCTAAACCTACTTCCTCAAAGTTAACAAAACTTACACAAAAATTATACACAACCTTTCCTTTAAGATCGAGAACCTTACAGAAGCATCCAAACCTACGCACACTGCACTCCCACAACCTCCTTCCCCTTTTTTTCATTTCCTTTCAAGTTTTGTGAAAATCCATTCTCCAAATCTTTTCCCCAAGTCTCAAAAATTATCTTCCTTTTTGAAATCCTTTTTCTACCTTCCCCAAGATCCTATTTCCTCTCTATACCTAGTTCCTTTATTTATATACACACATCCTTCTCTTTTCCCCAAAAAAGTTCCCTTGCTCCCCTTATCCTCTTACCTTGCCTTCTTCTTTTTTCCTTTGTAACTTTTATAATCTTCCATAGTTGCAAAATTAACTACCTCTACTTTGTGCTGGGCTAACTAACAATAGGTAATGTTCTTCACCTTCTCATCATTTTACGAACTCTTTTCTCGTTGTCTACCTTAAGCTCGTAAAAACACCAAAATGAACTCCACTACTCCATCTAATTATCATCAAGGTTTAGGGAGTTCACCAAAATTGGCCTAACTCCACACATTTTTGTTTAAAAAAACCCTGATAACATGGCTAGGTGATTGATTGCAAAATGAATTTGATCAAAATAGTTCCTAGAGAGTGCCGGCTGCCACCTACACAAACCCATGAAACCTAGTGAGATTCCCTGCATAGCTTAGCTTGCTAACTTGGGGCCAGTACAGGTGAAAAAGAAGAAGAGAAACGCTGTAAAGGGTCCAGTTTACCTCATCCCAGCCGCCTCGCTAGGGACCAGTACATGTTGAGTGAACACGTCATGATGCTTGATTCCTTTGAGCGTACACATCATGATGCTTGATTCCTTTGAGGGTACAC
Organism: Sphagnum tenellum; assembly: GCA_963921925.1. Taxonomy (NCBI): domain Eukaryota; kingdom Viridiplantae; phylum Streptophyta; class Sphagnopsida; order Sphagnales; family Sphagnaceae; genus Sphagnum; species Sphagnum tenellum. Next base: position 14,672,981 of record OY998157.1, read on the forward strand.
ATCATGATGCTTGATTCCTTTGAGCGTACACATCATGATGCTTGATTCCTTTGAGTGTACACGTCATGAGGCTTGATTCCTTTGAGTGTACACATCATGATGCTTGATTCGTTCTTATCGTTGCTCTTTACTATCACAAATAGAAAATATCCCACAAATTCAAAGATCAAAAAAATATATATGTATACTCCAGAAACGCCAATTGTGATGAAACCCTTTCAAACTTTATAAAAAGAAAGCACCCAAAAAAGGGCGAGAAAAAGTAAAAAGAAAGCACCCAAGCAAGGGAGAGAAAAAGAAACTTGCGACAAGGACCAAAGTCCAGGCGAGCATGCAGCCCAAAAGAGGCGGGCCACAAGGAGGTAAGGGAACCACTAAGTACTGAAACCTTCACCAGTTGCTTGAAGCATATCAACTGGAAAAAGGGAAGGTAAAGCGGACTAAGTGTAGAAGAACGAACGCTTCCCTGCCGATTAATTCTTATCATTGCTGTTCACCATCACAACTTTAGAAAATATTCCACAAATCCAATTGTAGGGACTCAGCAGGTGGTGCTCGGTCATGGCCTCCCAGTAGAGAATCTATTCTTGATGCTTAAGCATCTAAAACCCTGGATGAGATCCTCTCTCTGGTATCCTCGGCATTTTCTCTGGCAAAATTTAGCCAGTTCTTTTTTTTCAAAATGGTTAAAAACTTGTGTTTTTCTGGTTTTCCAGTTACCAATTTTCTTTGAGAACTTTCCAGATTTCTCAAGTAGGTTTTAGCATGTAGCAAAAATGTGAAAGATGCCTCAACTTCTTTTCTTTCAAATCCTATTTATAACAAAAAAATTTTGGCTAAACTGTCTTATGGATGATGGCCACTTCAGCTACATCACAAAAATGAAGAAAACAAAAAATCTGAATACCTCTAGCTAAACCCCCTAGAATGTTACTAAAGTGTTTTAAAACCTTGTTAAATGACATAGTATAGTGTGACTCGTATTTAATTTGTTGTGGGGCCTGGGGACCCCAAAAGGGTTTTTTTTGCCCCTTTTGCGATGGGACCCCAAAAGTTCAATTTTTTCCCTTTTGTTGGCCCATCCCAAATTAATGTAATGAAGGTTTGGACAGTCCCAAAATAGGTATATTGTACCCTCCTCGTTTTACCGCTGGTACTTAGGTTAAAGGAGTAGCACCGGATTTATTTATTTCCAATTTTTCGATATTGCTCAAGTGACGATCATCCATAAGTATATTTAACCAAGTTTGGCACTACAAAATCTTAAGCAGCCTTTCATGTTGCAAGCAATTGTGACAATTTTTGGCGAATCTTTTTTGTTTTTTGGAAATTTGTTGAATTTTCTTTTTAGAACAGGGAATTTGTGACAGAATTTTTTTTCAAAATGCTTTTCACAAAATGGCAAAACTTCATCACCAAAAGAATCACTAAGTAAACCTTAAGGCAATGTACACGGGATAAAGTGAGGTGCTATTGGGAACATGTTAAGGAACACATTAAAAATTGAAGGAACATGTTGGGCGAACACATTGGAAACTTAGGGATCATGTTGAAAACATGATGGGAACACAATGGGTTCAACAAAAATCCAAAAAGGGAGACGAATGTACTTCCAAAGGAGGAATTTGCCAATTCTAATTACAACATACCCTTGGTCTTGCCGATGTAACTTTTTTTCATGCCACATGTCACAATCTATGCGAAAGTCATAAAGAATCAATGGTCAAAAGAGGAATTAATGTTTCAGGGCTTTGCCCGTTGCTTTGGCAGGAAAGGTCTTCAAAGCTAAACAACATCCTTAAACTGTCAGCACCTTAAAATGCACACCTATTTTGCCTATTGAAGTGTGGGATACTTAACTAACCAACCATAATTCTTCCTGTTCATAACATATTCAGGGTTAAATGTGGGCCCAAATACCAATCTGAGTATACATAAAAGGATAGCAACCATTCTTGTGGTGACAGAGCACCAATGGTTTGAACATAGAGACTCAACTTGTTTCTTCATTTAATAAGTTACTAGTGTGGTCTGTGCCATTGGCGCAAGTGTTACCGTGTCCTCAACTGATTTTTCCTTCCAAAACCTGGTTTTTAAAATTTTATTTGAATTTTCTGCAGCAGAAATCACCTAAAAATCAATATCTCCCACATTCTGAATTACCAAATAATTTCCATTAAATCCTACTCATCAAGATCTTTCCAAGAACACCAAAGGCTGCATTCCAATTCCTCCGCAATTTTCAGCTCCAATTTAATTTAATTTAATTTAATTTGCAGTGAAAGAATCATTCAATATTCAAGAACATTTCCACCGCAAGTCCAAACGTCATGGAACCAAGCCCATGCACCCCTCCTCATTGAGAGCTTTCAAAAGACACCAAGAACACCATCTGGAGCATCCTGGTTTCGTCAATCTCATAATTATAAAACAAACTACATTCCTTCATAAATAGATTACAAAGTTTGCTCTCTAATTAATTTCAAACTATTATGAGATTATTTGCTTGAACTAATTAGAGCATTTTCAAGGCACAATTAACTCAATCAAAAGAGACATTCAGTTAGGGATGAAATGAAAATCAAGCCATTCAAGGCACATTTTAAAACTTCACACTAAAAAGAAAATGGCAATTTTTGAATGGTAATGGCAACTAGTTTTTAATCATATACCTCACATGCAACTAAAACTTGATTAGTCGTTTTTAACAAGTCACATACATTTGTAGTTGTAGATGACGAATGAAATCAACATCAAAATATATGCCAACCGTATGGTCTATGCAACTAGCATGCGATAAACATGTGACTATAGATTTTTTTAATGAATAAACAATTCACATTATATCTAGTCTGTCCATCCAAAGTTGTCACATGTCATGTGCAAAGATGAGTGACATCTTAAATTTTAATACTCATGAAAATTAATTTTTGCCATCTTTTTCAACAACCTTGATGGTGCCATGTGTCCTAGGGTTAAAAGGTTTTTGCTGATTAAAACCAACCAAAAGTAAATCTGAACCATCTATTTCAACAATACATATTCTGCCATGTGGCAAATTTAAATGTCATATATCAAATTTTAAGGCTTAAAAATTTCTTTAAAAAAATTTGGGCATTGTTTTTTAACAACACCAATTCTACCATGTGGCCTTTTAATCTGGCCTTAGGATTTATAAAATTAAAAGTCGTTCCAATAAAATTGGGCCGTCTTTTTCTACAACCTCATTTTGGCCAGGTGTCACTACAAAGGTTGAAAGTATATTTTTTATTTTTTATTTGGTGGAAATAAATGTGGGCCATCTTTTTCAACAACCTTAATGTTGCCACTTGTCATGTTCAAAATTGATTTGGATTTTTTCACAAGCCATTTTTTCTTAGTTTTTTATTATTTTCATTTGCTAATTTTTTCTAAATGGTTTCCCACCATGTTTTCAGTCTAGGAGGCTAACTAGATTTAAGGTATCGGACACATTGCTAAATGGTTTTAGGGTTAAGGTGAGCTTATGGTTTAGGGTTATCGAAGGTCGAATGTTTGTAAATTCATGCACACAAAATGGCACCTAATCCAACCAACAAAACAATGCTTACAAGAAGCACCAATCCAACAATAATTCACTTGGCTAATTTGATGTCTTTTCCTTTCCAAAGAAGGTTTGTTGCCCACTATATCTTTCAATTTCAATTAGGGGGGACCGTCAGTTTGGTTTAACACTTACAGTTTCACATTGCCATTACCTTCCATTATCCCACCAAGTGCTACTTGATACCAACTTCTCCAACCTCTACACCATGGTGCACACACCCTAGTCCCCCTACCCCATTTATTATATTTGACACAATTATGTCACCATTTGTAAGATTCAACAATAGAACAAGATCCTTAATTTTCAATTGCACCCCAACAAAAACCCAATTTGCACCTTTAGCATGAACTTAATCAAGTGAATGAAGCAAATGTATGCACATGGTTCTAAATACACTAGTGCTTGTGAAAAACACCATTTTTAACAAATCGTGCCCAATCACCAACAAGCAAAATTCACACCTTCAAAAAAGAATGCATATTTTTCACTTTTATATTAAAAAAATCTACCCTTGCAAATTGAATCGTGTTTCACTATTATTTGGCATTCATTATCATAATTTATTGTGATAAATAGGTTTATTTTTATGTTGTTGTTTTAAATACCCTATGTTATTTTATGATATATTTTATATTATTTTAGGTTACTTTAATGATTTTAACTTATACCTTATGTTATTTTAAAATATTAAAGGTTATTATACATTATTATACATTAAAATATCTGAACTAGCTTATTATAGGTTTTTTATTTTAAATTATTTTAAATTAAATTATTTGATTGACCTTAGGTTATACCTCGGGTTATTTTATTTTAAATTCATATATATTATTTCAAGTTATACTTTAAGTTATTCAAGGTCATTTTGATTTATGTTATTATAAGTTATTTTATCCTAAATATAACAATTTAAATTAATCTAAAATATAATATAATGACCTAAGGAAAAATAACCAATAATAGTTTATGAAAAAAAATTTAGAACACCTTACAATAAAATAACTACCAATAGCTTATAATAATATAGCCTACAATATCCAACAATAACTTATAATAAAATAATCACCAATAGCCACCAATAGAATAACCAGCAATAGGCACCAAACCAGTAATTTAAAATAACCAATAATAACATTAGGTGAAATAACTTTCAATGGCCCAAAGTAATCAACAATAACCTCACACAACCAGAACTAGCCTAAGACAAAATAGCCTATAATAACCATAAATAACTAATAATAGTTGCAAATAGCATAAAATGAAATAGCTTACAATAACCAAAAATATCCTAAGGTGAAATAATTTAAAATAGTCAAAAATAACTTAGAATAATAAAAAGTAACCTAGGGTGAAATAGTTAATAATAACCACAAATAATTGAAAATAACCATAAATATCCGTAAATAATGTAGAGTGAATTAACTTAAAACAATGCAAAAATACCCTAGAATAGTTGAAAGTAGCTTAACATATATATTATTATTATATTAACAAAAATATTATCCATTTATTAAACATTTCTTTTTCAAATGAATGGTCATTGAAATGTTATTGAATAATGATATTTTTAAAAAATTGTTCAAATGATTTTACACTTTCAAAAGGAAATAAATGTAATTATGTGCAATATTGAAAAAAAAAATTAAAATTTTAACCATTTCATTTAGAAAAAAAATTAATAAAATATGAATTTTCAAAGTTAATGTTTTTTTAATGTTTAAAATGAAGTATTTGATAAATGAAATGCACTGTAACACGTTGTACAATGATTGTGGTGGTTGATCGTAGGGGTGATTGTTTTCCTCCTAGAAGGCAAAGGATCGAACCTCACAAATGGTGAGTTTGTGATCAACAATGGTAAGTTGACCAAATATTCTCCTATGTAGTTTTTTAGAGTAAGTGCTTACTTAGGTTGATTGCATGGCCTATGTACCTACGCTAAGTTTTTAACCTAACATAGGTAGTGACGCGTGTTAATAATTCATAAGCTAAAAATCATGAAATTATCAATAATATTAGATAATACATTAAATATTAAATAATTTAAATTCAATTGATTAACTAACAAGTGAAATGATTTGATAAATTTGTATTTCACTTGAAAGTAACCTTATTTTATTAAGTATTAGTGGATTAATTCATTGTCCATAATAAATAGACCCCATTCACTGGAGTTTTGACCAATTTCACCATGGTTAAAGTGTTCAAATTCATTCAAAATCTAATGAAACCCAAAATGAATTAAGACACATTTTGGTGTGGTGAAAAGTAATACATTATTCAAACAATGTTAGTGTACTAGAATGTCTATGTGAACACCTCACATATTGGGAAACAATATTATCAACAATTGGGTATTATAGATGGCTATAAGTCCAACATTGGATTTCCTTGGTATAAATGTTGTAAAAAACATGGGGTTTAATGTAATTGGATACACTACTACAAAATGTGGGTGTAGTTCAATAGTCCCCGTTCACTAGACCAATGAATTCATTGGACCAGTGAATTCATTGTTTTTTCATTAATCCCTATTCATTGTAACCAATGAATTCATTCAAAATCTAATGAAATCACTTAGCATACAAGGATACCTTTCATTGTAGTGATATAATTAAAAAAAATTATACCACATGTAACCTCATGGACTAGATGTTAAAGGAATAGGCATATTACATAATTTTTGGGGCTTAGAAGGCATAATGGATAGGAATAAGCCATTGGACAATTGGGGGTTTGAATTTTGAATTATTGTTGAGTTTTATTTTGTAGTTCATGTTGATGGTGACTTGGGGACTACCAAGAATGGGAGTTTTAGGAAATTTGTGGACATTCATAGACACATTTTTTTGGAATAAAAATAGATGTGTAGGTATTTTGTAGAAAACTATAAATTCTAATGTTGAATTTACAAAAACAATTGTTGTTTGATCACGCTTCCATAGAACATGCATTTTTGCTATAATTTTGTTGAAGTTTTCAATAAACAAGGAAGTACCAACTTTTCCATTAATTTCCATATTCAATTTGATGTGTGAATCATCAATGGTATTAAAAATATCATAAAATGAATTGTAATTTTATTTGTAGTTTTTTGCATTGTATTATGGATTACAAATCTTAGTTATTAGAAATAATCATGAATATGGTGTATTGATGGACTACAAATAGATGTGGTTAGATACAATGTAGAGTTGTGAATGAATGTATATTTGTAATGCAAATATGTTGTTATAGTAAATGTGGAGTGGTTCTGGAGGAATTAAATCCACATCTACCACCAAAAGCTAGCCAAATAGCTTTATATTATAGCCATGGCATATAAGACGAAGACAAACCCATAACACAACCATCCCAAAGTCTTTTGTTTTTAACTACTATACCATTTCCCACCCTCATTTCTATAGGTCCAATGACCAACAAATGGGGTTTAAGTTTTAAGATGTGGTAGGTAACTTATACCACATGCATCTCTAATGGACCAATAACTACCCAAATGGTAGTGTATTGCTACCAAAACATAAACCTACTTGGCAAACCCATAAAGCACATATCTCACTGTCTTCTAGGTTTAACTATTACAACATCTCCCATCTAAACCTCTTTAGTTACACATACCAACAAACCCCCTAATAGAAACCACACATGCCCTTCCCACTAGAAGACATGTTGTCCATTTTTAACCATATTTTTGCAACTACTATGTGACTAGTGTCCAAACCAACTTAGTTTACAACTAGCGACGTGTTAGTTCTACATGTCCATGTAGTTACAACTTGTTGTAGTCATGTATGCAACAAGAAAGGTTGAAACAAATTCTAGTCGTAAATTTGAATACAACTTACAACTAATATGATTTTCATTGAAAATGTAATGAAAGGCGAACAATGTCATCCAATTTTGATTGCATCCATTGATGGATGATAACGTAATTACTTCTGCAACTACAATGAATTTTTTTGCAACTACATTAATATACTTTACCACATGTATAAAGAAACATAGACCGCACATGGCAAATTTTTCTATTTCAATTGATTATCCCTTCAATGTACCCATCCACGAGTCTTCCATGATATAATATCTAATAGCTAATAGGTTACTAGAAAAGGTTATTATAACTTAGTTGGTAAACTAAGCTAGGTAAGTTTAATAAATTATGTTAGACTAAATGGGGCTATGCATATCGGTAGCCTAACTTAGCTTGCATACTTAGTTAATTGGCCTAAGTTATCTATAGGTAGTAGTAAATAGTAGGTAGGTTAAATTGTAAATATTTTATTATGTGGACATATGATCTTAATAATAATAATAATAATAAATTAGGTAGGTTAGGTAATAGATAGTTGGTATGTAACGTACATAATATGTAATAAGTAGGATGAGTAGTACATAGTATGCAACTAAGTTAAGTAATAGGTAGTAAATAGTTAGGGAAAATAATAAATATTCTATTGTGTGGATATATATCATAATGTTTTTATATGGGACAAAAGATGTGATAGTGTTGTAGTGTCATAATGTTTCCTTTTTATTATAATTTATTCCATATCCTTTGTCTACAACTTCAAGCTTGTAAAGTATATAAGTAGGTGAAAGAATGGACTAGATTCATGGTATACACTATAAACCTAGTGCATGTGCCATTTGGGATGAGCTAATCAAAAGGCTTGTCCCCCACAAAATAAATAGGATCCTATTACCTACTTATTTAACCTATGCTAGGTAGCCTATTCTACTTTAGCCTAACATCAAATAGATTGCCTATTATAATTTAACATAAGATTGATTATAATATTTATAATATTTAATTACCATAATTATTTTTATTTTTTTTTGAACAAATGGAAAATTGCCACACGTTTTATGGCCATTGGCTCTAAATTACCATGTGGTTAAATCCTAACCACCCATCAATGGAAATTATCCCAAATGTAGTCACAAATGCAATCGCAAATTGGGGTTCCACATAATATTAAAGAATATCCATGGCAATGGATGAAATTTTATCATAGTAGTGACATACGAAATACGAGTATTTTTCGAAGGTGCTAAAAAAGAAGTATTTTCAATTATTTTTTAAAAAGAATTATAAAAATACAAAGGCTTGAAAATTGGCCTTTGTATCAAGTATTTTCAAGTATTTTTTAAAAAGCCCAAAAAAACGTAAAATACGCGTATGTTTGAATCGAATTGAGAGTATGTCACTACTGTGAATTTTATGGCCTAGTCATAAGGTTTGCAACTAGACTTTCAACTTCATGGCCATGTCATGTCTTTTGTGACTAACTATCTTATGGCACTTGTCCAAAACACCTAGGTTATTTTTAATCGCATATGTCCATTACAATTATAAATGAATTGCAAATTCAATCATTGATTTCCGAATTTCTTTTAGTGTCCATTGTTTCTTACCTTTTTCATGGCCACCTTACATTGTGGTAAAGGATGTTGGACATGCAAATTGGCCTCCTTTTATTATGACATTGTCACTAGATCAAAGTAATGTGACTATGGGGCTTGAAATTCTTGCAGTCTAATAATAACCCCAAATTTTGCTTCCCCATCATGTTCCCTTTCCTCTCCTCTAATTAGCATTGCAGATAATTGATAGTTGCATGCTACCAAATCGAAAATTTGCAAGCATGGTGATAGTTAAGTTGGAGTTGTTGTTCACTCCCTTGTGCACCTCTCCATTTGATGTAGGTGCTACCAAAAGGTCTAGCATATCTTGTGGGTCCACTTGATGCACCAATAGTTTCATCATGAACATCTCAATTGTCACATTCAACAACTTAATGTCCTAAGCTTGTGTATCACATGATTCTAACAACTTGGCATATTGCCTTTTCATTTCAACCCAATTTGATTTGAGGCCCCAATCCAATATGATAGCATCCCAAAATTGGATCCTTGTCACACATTCCAACATTGATTTTTGGAACACATATTTTCCACACCATCATCATCCACACCTAATACAGCAAAGGCCCACATAACCCCAATTTGATCTCGAAAATCATCTACCTACTATCGCAACCCCACTTTGGGCTAAGTGTGAGGATGAAACTCACACTCCCTAAGTTGGGGATTTGGAGTCCTCCGAGACTCCCAAATGTTTAAAGTTCGATAGCAGAGGCCAAAACACCTTGCATTAGGGTGTTTTTAGTGTCATTAGAAAGGTCTTGAAGTGTAAATGTCCAAAATGGCCTCGCATTGGTCATTTGGACATTGCAACCCAAGTTATGGGCAAAAGAAGGGCCGGGAGTCAAATTGGCAGTTTGACTCCCGACCACTAAAAGTAGGAAATCGACCTCTTCCTGACATCCGATTCTAAAGTGCAACATGACGTTGGAAAGCTCTCAAAGAGAGCTATAACTTTGGTTTAGACCTTGTCTTGATCAGACTCTGCAGCCCGGAGATATGAGCGCCCAAAGTTCCAGGACTCTAACCCGGGAAAGTTTCGGGACTCCAACTTCGAAGTCCCGGGAAAAAGAGCCATTTGGATGTAGCCTCCGTGGAGTAACATGGAGAATACTATATGGGGGAAGGTGGTGGCTTCCCCCGAGTCCGGGCCGTGGTGAGTCAAGTGTGTCAAAGTGCCCGTGGCTTGTCCCAACACCTAAGGGTCTTCCCGAATGTGAACTAACCCTCTTGTGGTTGGTTTTGGATGCAGATTCAAGCTTGATAATCTAGTCCCTCTTCCTAGTCTAATCCCGGGACTTCTAGCACGCCCCTCTACCCCCTTTTAGTGCTGGAAGTCGGGAGCAGCCCCCAAGTCCCAACTTTCTGCAACTCTACATAGTTGGACCCTCGAGTGGGTTCAACAAGGGACTTAGGAGCGCGTCACCTACTTACACTTAAATGCCTTCAAGCACTATATGGAATCTTCAAGTTCATCATCTCATGATTAACCTTGTTTCAAACTACACGTGATAATCATGGTTGTGGTTATAATGTACTCACCAAATTCCCATGTGTCCCCACCAAGTTTAGCCTTGCCCTTGCCATCTCAAACAATGAAGGGCTTTTGAAGTGCCTTGGATTTCTACTGCATCCAACAACACAAAAAAGTGGGAGTCTAAGGACTTACTAATTTAGCTATTGCTAGAACATTTTGTCACCACATCCAAATGTGTTTACCTTACCCACTACACCCCGTGCATTAATCAATTGTGACCTCTTCTTTTCAATTTCTTCCACAATATTTCTAATGTTACTTATTATAATGTCACGTGTTGTAAAGGCATTTCATTGGTTTGATTGTTTTCAACTAGTTGATTTGCAATAGTATTTTCAAGGAATCCAACCCAATTACTCTACAATGGTTCCCTAGGTCTTGTAATGGTTAATCAGTCAATTTTCATTATGTTGTGTTGTTTCACGATTTCAACAAATGAATCACATAGATGTTCTTGCTTTTGTTAGTATGTTGTTCCTTTAGCTTTAATTGTTTCTTGATCTTTTAACACCTGTTGCTCTGGTTGTTGGTTATGAAAAGTGATAGCAACTGCCACATTTATTGGAACATTATCAGTTTAGGAGGCTTACATGCCATTGTACTAAATCTAAAAAGTTTGGTTTTAAACATATTCTATATTTCAATTTTCCTAGGACAATTTCCAAATCGATAATTGGCATTAAAACATATAATACAAGGATAATGTAGGGGGGTATTCTAGTAGGTTTAATAGGTTGTGCATTAGATCATGTCAAAGGTTTTATAAATGTCATTATGGCCAGTTGATGCTACTACAACTTCTTTCTTCTAGTTATGACAAGTTTCAAGAATATGACCTATTTTACTACATTTAGTACATGTAGATGTAGATTTAACTATAACATGTATTATTGGATTCAACATACTTTCGTTAGCTTTTGGTGTGGTTAGTAATTAGAGCATTGTAATTCAAATTAACAAGGGTTGCTTTCTTGATCATAAACTACAATAATTTCGTTGTATTCAATCAATGTATCTTGTTTCATTCCTATTGTTGTTAATCCAAGGTAAGGTAATAGTCATATTCTAAAAATAATAGTGAAAAAAACATTCGTTGTTTTAACTTGTAAACAATTAACTATTTCAACAAGTGTTCATAGTAAACCTTAACACATTTAATAATTTATTGTTGAATGTTTTGTAATTGCAACTAGACCTCCTCATCATTCTTCACAATGTCCAAGCAAATTAAAGTAAACCAAATGCTGATCCTTATGCAAAAGTAAAAGTGTCTAAAAAATACATTTTGAAAACCTAAGCAAGAAAAAGTTCATAGGGACAACTAGTACCTAGAGGGGGATGGGGTAAGGGGGCAAGATGTGTTGTTGATTCATTGTTTAGGAAAGGAAGGGTAAGTGGGTGTGTAGAGACTCAAAAAAGCTTGTTGCTTTTAATGGCGGACCATTATAGTAGTTAACGATCGACCTTCACAAAATCCAAATCAAGCACCATCAGATTGTAGGAAAAATTTCTTTTCCCTCTACATTTTTGTGATTATTATGTTTAGGTGTGAAAGATTTTGAACAAAGTTGAAGGTGTAGTTGAAAATTTTGTTGAAAAAATCATCATTTGTGTTCCTTGTTCAAAATTGGAGAGTAACAATTGTTTCAAGCACTCTTGCGCTTTTGTTTTTGTAGTGGGAAGGTGGTTGGTAATTCATTAATGCTTGAATTGCTCTTGTGTTAGTAGACTTTGAACATTTCATCTTTTCCAAGCTTCAAAATTGGGGTTGATTATTTGTTAAGTGTGCAACACAAGTGGATAAATAGGACGTGTATGGTTTTACTTCCACTATTGTTAGATTGGAGAACTGTAAATTCTGTCATTTTAATGCCAACGCCATTCTGGGGCAAAATTTGAAATTGCCATTGGACAAGAATTGATAAATGTAAGGCTTTTTTCTAGTGGTTCCTAAGTTTAAATTGACATTGAAGCTTCCCTGAGTATTCCATTTTATGCCATTTTGCATGAATTTTTGTTCATTTGTCAACCATTAACCAACATTTACATCTTGTATGAAGTTTGAACTGAGAATTCAAGCTCAACTAGTTAGGTTTCATTAGTTACTAGAATAGGAAAGTAACCAGGTTACTTTCACAAGGTTGAATTATTTTTTTTACTTATATTAGTTTGGTTATTTGTGGTTTGGTCTTATAGTTAAATACCTTGGTGTTGATGGTTTATTTCTCTTTTCTTCATTGCACAAGTTTGTGTATTTCATGTGACAAGACCCTTGAGGAGTTCTTGATGTTATGTTCCGTGTTGTGAGCATCATGTTTTAATTTTCTTTCAATAAAAATTTATGTTTGCACTTGAGTAGATCTCCTATTTGTTAACAATTTTGCATGCATCTTTGTTCATTTGTCAACCATTAACCGACATTTACACGTTATATGAAGTTTGAACTGAATAATTCAAAATTGGGAATCCCTTGTTTTTGTGACCTTGTACTTTTAGACTATTAAGGGGGTAGGATGAATACATGTTTTTGGATGAATAAAGCATTTAGGTTAAGGCTTGATCAAGGAACTTTGTTAATTTGAATTTTGAATTTTTGTTGATTTTGAATCATGATGAGGATTAGAGACTACCCAAAGGGAGAGGTTCTTGAGTGAATTCTATGTAGTATCAAAATATAATGAAATGAATTGTAATATTGTTTTTGGATTTTTTTACAATATATTTTGAAGTGTAGATTTTGGTTATATGCAATAACCATGACTATGATGTTTTTATGAATGGTAGTGTTAAGTATGTTGAAAATAAAGGTAGGAATAGTGAATGTATGCATGTGAAATGCAAATATATTGTAGTGTGAAAGGAGGTTGTCTAACTAGTATGCAATCTGATCTAACCCTGAGTTTTAGACATAATTGCATCAACCGACTTGTTGTGACGGCACCCCATCATTGTTGCATGGAAATGCATGGTTGTCTTGTTTTCGAGCTGTGTGGTGTGTGTAAGATTGCGGATGGCGGCTGGCATTGATGGAGCTAGATTTATGAGGTGGCAAGGCTATGGACGGAGAAGGGGAATGGAACGGCGTTGGAAGATTTGGAGAAGCTTCTGGAGGAAGCCAACAGAGGCCTGGAAGAAAATATCAAAAGTCTATTTTTCTCAGAAAAGAGGGGATTGGAAGAAGGAATGGAGAGGAGGAAAGCGGTAGAATGGAGAAATAGGATTAGCATTACAGGCTGATAGAGAGAGCAGAGGAAAGCTCTTGAATTTTGTACTTGTCAACAGTAAGGTCTGTTTGTTTTTGGAAGGCAAACAATGTTGTGATGAGGTAAGTTGAGGGGCAGAAGCAGATCGCAAAGAGAGCTAGAGACGGGGAGAAATTTTGAGGAAGATAGAAGGAAAGAGAAGAGTAAGTAGCTCAGTAGCAGAGAGATTTGGCCATGATCGTGATATTCTACTGCGTCTGATATGTGGTCTAGCTCATTGCTGCAGGAGGACATAGAAGAGAGAGAGAGAGAGCGAGAACTGGAGGGACAATTAGATCCTCTTGTTTGTAAGAAACTGTGTTCGAAGGCAATGCTTGTGCTCTCGGACTATGTATATAATCTGTGAATGAGATCCGAACGTTTTCTCTGATGCATCTATGTGTAAGGCATGACTAGAGTTGTGTGTTGTGTCGAGCGTTGTGTTGCTGAGTCTGTCGGTCTTCAAGTTGCAAGTAGATCAGTGAGCAATAGCAGGAAGATAGTCCAAGTCAGGAGAGGTTAGGTGTCTGTAGATGTGAAACAGATAAGTAGAGCATGAGAGCCAGGGTCCGTGGGAGATAGCGTATGGGCTGTAGGATTTTTGGACCCTCACTTTTGGTATTAGAGCTGGTTTTGATGTTGAAACCTGATACAACCTGTGGATGTTGGGTTGAACAATGAAATAAGGGTCATGTCTTCCTCAAGTGGTGAGGAAATCCCTGTAGAGCAAGTGACGCAAGAGATTAGAGAGCAACGGTTAGTTAGGAGGTTTGATTTTTGGACTGTGCGGAGCGGACCACAAATAGGAACCGCGATTCTACGTTCTCTAGGTTTTGGGGTGGTTAGGCTTGTAGGTATAGATCCAGCCCAAGCTCGAGTAGGAGACATTGCCGTGGAGATAGCCCACAGTGGGTTCCACACCTGTGCACGGGTTTGGCTGAAAGCTGTAGATGGAGCACGAGGGTGGATATGGATCTCAGAGCTACAGACGAGTTTCTACTTCACCTCCTACCTTGTGTAGGGTTGCTCCCGAATTAGCAGAGAGACAATGCAGCATACCTAAATTAGGGGACATTTGGATCCCTAAGTTAGAGGTGTCACCAAATCACTTTGCAAGATTGTATATACCCGGTGTTGAAAACTTGTTCCAGCAAGGAGATCGTTTGATTCGGGTGGAGCATAGCGGGTCAAGATCTCGTCTAATTAGCTGGAGGATCTGGCGGAACCAGGAAGGACCATGGAGATTCTAACAGGACTCATCGAATGAACAACATTTTTCTACTGTTCCATCAAATTTCGAACCTTTGAAACTGATACATGAAGGAGCACAATCCGAATTTGCTCCATGACTTAGATGTGTTTTGTTGGCATTTCAATGATCAGAACTGTGATGCAGAAGCCAAGATCCTGATTAGTTCTGGTGTGCATTTGTAATTTTTGATTGAAGGATTTTTTTTAATTTTTGTGGAGGGGACTGTGGCATTCTTGTTGTGTTGTAGAACCTTTAGGAGATGACGAGTCCACAAGGGTTGGACGATTTGTTTTGGGGACGTGACTATGAGGACGTCACTGACTGGGCTGAGCGATTGACCATGGCTGCCGAAGTCCGTGATCTCACTCCAGACAAATTATTCAAGATCGCTAAGTTGAACCTGCGTGGTCGTGCGATTTCGGAGACTTCAGCCCACACCTACTGACTGGGCCGATCTACGGACTTTGATGATCCAAAAGTATGGCAATATAGATGCTGATGACATCCGAATGAAAATGGATGTCATCAAACAAGAACCCAAGGAGCGGGTTCAGAAGTATTTCGAGCGCCTCGACAAGTTGTTCCAGAGAGGCAAAATACCAGACGTGGAGCAGAGGAGGAGATTCCTGGCCAAATTGAGGCCAAAAATCCGGAAATTATGTGTTGTGAGAGTATTTGCAGACATCGAGGAGTTGGTGGCTGCTGCGATTGAGGTGGAGAGAGTTTTAGGAGAATTGGGTGAAACACCATTCGAGCCTCTCAAGGAGGAACGGGAAGAGGGGACCGAAGAGAACACTATGGAAAAACAGGTTGCTGCTTTAACCCTAATTAATTTCTTTAAAGGAAATGGGCCAGCTCCAGCATCTACATCCTCTTCCAATGTGTTAGGAGTATGCCATATCTGTCAAGCAGGAGATCACAGGGCCACCACCTGTCCGAGGCTCAATGAAGCACGGCCGAAATGCGCCAAGTGCAATATGCCGCATAGGACAGAGAATTGTGGAATCAAGTGTACCTTTTGCACAGGTCTGGGGCACTCGGAGGATCGTTGTTGGAAGAAGCCCAAGGATGGGAAGACGCATACTGGGACGGCGAACTTTGTAGAAGTTCTGTTGAATGATGAAGAAGCAACGCTACAGCAACTTAACAGGTTGTGTGGCAATGAAAAAGTATTTTCATATACGCGGGTACCACGAAAACGAGTTCATGTTGAGGTGGCACCAACAGCCAACGCCCCCTCTCCAGAAGTTGAGGAAGAAGGTATGAGGATGAATCGGGAGACCACAGTCAAATAAAAAATACTTTCACATTTTATAAAAGGGAAGATTGCTCTTAGTCCAATGGAAACAGTTTTGATGATTCCTGGGGAGTTGGAGCATTTGGAGAACTTGGTAAAGCTTGTTCGCAGGAAGAAGGGTGCAGAATTGATGAGTGATCAAGTCTCGGTTGTTTCGTCTGTTCCGGCAATTAGGCGAATCTGTGTAAACAAGACCAATAGGAGCAAGACACTCCATTTGCCGGTGGAGATAAACAGGTATATCATAGAAGGACTCGTAGACACAGGGGCATCGATGTTTGTAATGGCTACCGATGTGGTGAGGGAAATGGGGATGATGCATTCAGTCGTCGGCTCTGAGAGCTACAAGACGGCATCAGGGGTCGTGACGCAGGCCCTAGGACGGATTGATGAGGTACCAGTAAGTGTTAGAGGTGTTCATTGTACCATGACCTTCATGGTGGTGGATACAGATAGTTATGATGTATTGCTTGGCCTGGACTTCTTGATGAAGATCGGAGCTGTCGTGGATGTGGAGAGAGGACTCATCCAGATAAGAAGAGGACCAAGGACCAATGTGGAGGTATTACCATTGACTACGGTGAATTTGTTGCAGAGTGTGAGTGTGGAGTCTCGGGAGCAGGATGCTGCTGTTAACATGAAAGGCACATAATGTGAGACTTTGGAAGTAAATCTTGAAAAATTGTCATTGGGTAGCTCTGATGTGGACAAACAGGGGAATGTGTCAGAATCAGTATCCGACACTGATACGGATGATGACAGTGAGGAGGGATTACAACCAGTGGAGTAGATTGATGAAGCATCCGAATTCGGGAACACCGAATTTGAAGAACTGGTATTGTAGGAGGGACCAGAGCAAATTCTGCAGCTGACGCTGCAAGATCAAACCGATGAATTCATGAAGGAAGAGATCTCAGAGTCTGATGATTATGGTGATTGGATACAATGGGTGTCTGATGCGAAGGAGCGGAGGACATGCAGCTGGGAATATGTAGTGTGTGCAGAATTACCTGCTGTATTGCAAACCCATCGACCAACTAAGGATGAGAATCCTTCTGAGCGATTAGCATTATCATCCAAATGCTCGAATGTGAGCACAAGATGGGAAAAAATCTCTCACAAAATTCGGATTGATCACGATCTAGGAGAGGAGAGGAAACAACAACTCTGGGAGATGCTAGGGAGTTATCAAGACGTGTTCGCATGGAGCAAGAGAGAGTTGGGTTGTTGCACCATGGGTGAACACAATATTGATACGCAAGGATTTTCGCCTTGCAATATGTCTTCGGGCCGTCTGTCTTTCTAGGAAGAGACTGAAGTAAAGGGGCAGATTGATGCATTGGTTGATCTAGGTAAAATGAAACCTAGCAACTCTGAATATGCCTGGCGAGTGACACTGCTAGTTAAGAAGGATGGAAGTAGGCGATTCTGCGGGGATTATCATCATCTCAACGCTCAAACGCGTCGAGATATGTTTTCGATGACACTTGTTGAGGATGTAATTGATCAACTGGGAAAATCGACCTAGTTTACTACTCTTGACCTGTAGTAAGGTTTCTGGCAAATTTGGATGGTGCCTGAAGATGTGAAGAAGACGGCTCTGATCACCAAAACGGGGTTATACAATTGGACCGTCATGCCATTCGAACTCAAGAATGCAACGAGCACATTCTCTCGGACTATGGCAGAGGTTTTCAAGGACCTGGGTAGTAGATTCTTGAAGGTGTTTGTTGATGACCTTAATGTGCATAGCGAAAACTGGGGGGAACACCTTCGACACCTAGACAAGGTTTTCTGCACACTCAGGGAAGTCAATTTGAAACTTAACCCAAGCAAGTGTTGTTTTGCCACTAAGACGATCACTTTTCTGGGTCACATGGTGAGCAAAGAGGGCATCCAGCCCGACCCTGGAAAGATTGAAGCAGTGTTGCACTTTCCAACACCAAGAAATGTAATGAATGTCAGATCATTCCTAGGTCTGACAGGATACTATCGAAAGTATGTTAAAGGATACTCGAGTTTGGCAGGTCCATTGTTTGCGTTGACCAGGAAAGATGTGGCGTTTGTATGGGATATAAGCTGTGAGCAGGCGTACCAGACACTGAAAGCAGCACTGGCAAATGCACCTGTACTCACACGACCAGATTTCAAGCGGACTTTCTGGTTGGATGTGGATTGGTCACCCAAAGGAGTGGGAGCAATACTATCACAAAAGGATGGGAAGTTCGAGAAGGTGGTAGCGTATGCCGATAAGAGTCTGACTGAAGCTCAAAAGAAATTCCATCCAATGGAGGGAGAGTGCTACGCTCTAATCTGGGGTGTGATGCACTTTCGGCAGTACCTGCATATGAAGCATTTTATTCTACGCACGAATCATAAACCACTGGATTGGTTAGCAACTGTTTCAGATGCACATGGCAGGAGGGGTAGATGGGTCGGCTTGCTACAAGATTTCAGTTTCAAAATCATGCACCGACCAAGACTCAAACATGCTGACGTGGATGTACTAAGTAGAAACCCAGTTGGATCAGCTGCAGATGATGACGACTTTAGTGAAGGAATACAAGACGTTATAGCTGATGCATCTGGAGGAGAGGGGGAGCTGCTATATGTTCAAAGGGGAGAAGAGACAGAATGGATGGGTGTTAAGAGGAAGGATACGAGGCTTATCCAACATGATGCATGTTGGTTTGGCATCAACCACTAGATCTGTGCAAGCCACCATCATCTATACATGCTCGATGTGGCAACTGGAGAGAATCCATCTGAGGAGTCGACCCCAGCTGGAGACGCGATCTCAGGAGGGGGCGAGCCTGTGCAGCATAAAGAAATGCGAGTAGCAATCAAAAGAAAGAGACCTCAGTACTTGGACAAGCAACAGCAGTTGGAGTTGGTTCTTGCAGCTCAGGAGATGTCCGAATTTGGGGACCCTAGTCTAAGCCCCACAGGCTCAAACGATGAGGAAGATTGTGAGGTCAAGACAAGCTGCATGGACATATGGAAGGATGCGGACTGTCTGACGCTCCTGAAGGAAGGTGTATTGGCTGATACTGTGAACTTTAATGAGAGCACGAGGATCAGAAGAAGGGTGAGGAACTATTGCTGGAGGGAGCAAAAGCTCTTTTTCAAGAACTTGTTAATACCCAGACCTGAGGAGAGGGTGCCTCTGGTGAGGCAAATGCATGAGGATCTAGGGCATTTCGGGGAACATCGGACATTGGCAGAAATCCGCCGAAGATACTTCTGGCATAATAGAACTGTAGATGTCAAGGCTGTAGTCAGGGAGTGCCAACAATGCCAATTGGTGAAGAGTTCAGGCAGTGTGCGATCTAGAGATGAACACTTGAAAAGCATTCCTGTTTGTGATCTGTTCTACCGAGTTGCACTAGACACAGCTGGGTTGTTGCCTGAGACTAAGTCGGGCAACAAATATATTCTGGTGGCCATTGACCATTATTCGAAGTGGTGTGAAGCTAAGGCTGTTGCTGATCATGGGGCAAAGACGGCAGCTAGGTTCTTAGAAGATGAAATAATTTGTAGGTATGGAGTTCCCAAATTTGTACTCACTGACAATGGGGGTGAGTGGGCTGTAGAAGTAGACGTCATGTGTGGAGATTATGCAATTCAGCATCAACGCACGGCACCTCAATGGCCCCAGTGCAATGGAATGGCTGAGCGCATAATCAAAACTATCAAGCATGGCATCACTGTGCTGGCTGCCAACCCTGCCAACGTGAATTGTTGGGATGCCAAAATTCTATTCGGATATCGATGTGGCATCCAGTCAAGTACAAAATTTTCTCCATTCATGATCCTCACTGGTCGAACGCCACGTTTGAGAGCAGACAACCTCTTGCAGGCACTGACTGCTGAGACGGATGATAGTGGGAGTGTGGAAGCTACTGCAGCACAGTTTTTACAAAAAGTAGAACTCATTGCAAGCATCCATGACAACGTTCTGATCAATGTAGAGCAAGCACAGACGCAATAGAAAAAGAACTATGCTACCAGGAAGGGTAAACACTTGTTCGAGGGTTTGATTGCAGGTTTGACGATGGTGAAAATGAAGAAGCCAAGAAAGAGACAGGCCTTGACTGCGAGTTGGGAGGGTCCCTACAGATTCATTGGGCACACTGATGGAAAGGGAAACCTCGATTTTGAGGAAGGTTGTAGGCTGTGTATTGTTCAAGATGCAGATGGTCACCAATGGGAGAGATCTCATCGAGACCTCTAGATCTTTTATGCTCCACCTGACTGAATGAAGCTGAGGGACTCAGCCATTTAAGAAGGGAGGGGTTACATATGTAGTGTGAAAGGAGGTTGTCTAACTAGTATGCAATCTGGTCTAACCCTAGGTTCTAGACATAATTGCATCAACCGACTTGTTGTGACGGCGCCCCATCATTGTTGCATGGAAATGCATGGTTGTCTTGTTTCTGAGCTGTGTGGTGTGTGTAAGATTGGGGATGGCAGCTGGCATTGATGGAGCTAGATTTATGAAGGTGGCAAGGCTGTGGACAGAGAAGGGGAATGGAACGGCGTTGGAAGATTTGGAAAAGCTTCTGGAGGAAGCCAACGGAGGCCTGGAAGAAAATATCAGAAGTCTGTTTTTCTCAGAAAAGAAGGGATTGGAATAAGGAATGGAGAGGAGGAAAGCGGCAGAATGGAGAACCAGGATTAGCATTATAGGCTGATATAGAGAGCGGAGGAAAGCTCTTGAATTGTGTACTTGTCAGCAGTAAGGTCTGTCTGTTTTTGGAAGGCAAATAATGTTGTGATGAGGTAAATTGAGGGGCAAAAGCAGATCGCAAAGAGAGCTAGAGACGGGGAAAAATTTTGAGGAAGACAGAAGGAAAGAGAAGAGTAAGTAGCTCAGTAGCAGAGAGTTTTGGCCACATCGTGATCTTCCGCTGCGTCTGATATGTGGTCTAGCTCATTGCTGCAGGAGGACATAGAAGAGAGAGAGAGAGAGCAAGAATTGGAGGGACAATCAAATCCTCTTGTTTGTAAGAAACTGTGTTCGAGGGCAATGCTTGTGCTCTCGGACTATGTATATAATC
This sequence comes from Sphagnum tenellum, assembly GCA_963921925.1. Lineage (NCBI taxonomy): Eukaryota > Viridiplantae > Streptophyta > Sphagnopsida > Sphagnales > Sphagnaceae > Sphagnum > Sphagnum tenellum. The sequence continues at coordinate 14,694,379 of OY998157.1, forward strand.
TGTGAATGAGATCCGAACATTTTCTCTGATGCATCTGTGTGTAAGGCATGACTAGAGCTGTGTGTTGTGTTGAGCGTTGTGTTGCTGAGTTTGTCGGTCTTCAAGTTGCAAGTAGATCAGTGAGCGATAGCAAGAAGATAGTCCAAGTCAGGAGAGGTTAGGTGTCTGTAGATGTGAAACAGATGAGTGGAGCATGAGAACCAGGGTCCGTGGGAAATAGCGTATGGGCTGTAGGATTTCTGGACCCTCACTTTTGGTTACAATATTGTTATAGTGGTGTGAAATATTCTACAAGAATTAAATTTTACTTATACCATTTGGCAACCATGTTGTGGGGAATTTTTTTTCTATTTTTTCTTTCAGTTTCAGGAAGGTTTTCTACAAATTTTGTTCTATATTGTAGATGAAAGTGTTTAGATGAGTATTGTTGTTCCTTTTTCAATTCAAATTTAAAAGGGTATGTTAAAAAATATCAAAGGTTTAAATAGTTTGTGCCATAAGGATTATAGAGTGATCAACATACTCTAAGGACAAATAATTGTGAAACAAGATGAATCAAATGGTGACTTAGAGTTTACAATGACAATTGAACTTGGAAGAAAATTAATAAGTTATTGAAATATAGATAGATGAGAATCTTGAATATGGAAAGGAGTATGCACAGCTTAGAGAAATCCCATATTGAAATTTGATGTTGGACAAATGCGTTCTGAGAACAGAGGAAAAACCTGAAAGGCACAAATTGTTTTTACCACAAGACATTACCCAATCATTGGATGTGGGTATAACAACCACAAGAGTTGAAACACTTGCTGCGCCTACCATGGATGTTGTTAAAAAGGGAATACTAATTAGATCTACAACTAAAATGGGTAGTGGATTGGATGGAGTCTTGGCAGGAAGGAAATTGAGTGGGAATACACCATTACCAACATTAGTTATTAGAATTGTTGAGACACCTCAGATGGTGTTTACCAATTCACTAATGAATACTCATGTGAATATGACTATAAATCAACCATCCATTTGCTATAATTATACCAATTCTTGATGATAGAGATGGCCATTATGTTAAGCCAAACAAGGTAGCTCTCAATTATCCTAATTCAAAAAAGATGTTCATGCAAAATGTTCAATTTTGTAGTAAAAGTAAACGTAGAAACCTATAAAGAGTACATCATCAATGCATTTAGCTATATGCTAAAAGATATAACACTATACTAGTCTCATAATTACATGTTAAAGTTCCCTAACTATATTTTTTTGGAGCTTACATAAGCATTTTGCAATCTTCATCGGAAGACTCAAAATGATGAGCAAATATACATGGAGCTGAAGAATATGAAGTAGGAGGAGATTGAAAAGGTGGAGGTTTACTATGAGTAGATTTAGAAACTGGTTCATGGTTTACGAATACTAACCACATAATTTTTTTACTATTATGTGTAAAACAAGTTTACAATTGTATTTCAAAACTGCAACTTTAGTGATGAAAAGGTCAACATTACAACAACATAAGGAGGCAACAATGTTGTCGAAAGAAGGCATGACTACTTCAAAACAAAGGAGTGAACTTTCAGTAGCACAAAAAACCAAAGATGCGACATTAATGAAAACACAAAGTATTACAGGGAAGAGTAATGAATATTACATAAATTGTGGGATGACGAATCACAATGTGGAGACATGCAAAAAGAAGAGAGAGTAGACCACAATGGTAACCAAGGAGTTCACACAACCAAGTCAAATTCCACATAAGACATTTGCATATGCATGTCGCATGTGTGGTTTGAATGGACGTAAAATGACAAATTGTTTAAAGTTTATTGAAATACAAAAAATGTTTCATGGAAAATATGTGACAATAATAGAGGTTCAACCTATTGTTGAAGCACAAATAGGCACTACAAATGGGAATGTGGTGGATGTTAATGTTGCAACAAAAAGTAAAGCAACTAAAGAACAAGTGTTCAAGGATAGAAAATGAAGGAAAGCAAAAAGCGTTGTTGATTGGGAGAAAGAAAAACGGTTGAAAAAGTCAATGGTGGAGATAATTCAACAAATTTGAAAAACACAGACCCAGCCAAAAGGGCCATCCACATCCATGGAGGGATGGAACATAACTTGTTCGGGCATGCCAAATACTACTCCTACGAAAGCACAAAAATCTCAAGATGTAATGAATTCACAAGAGAAACCAATTACAATAGATGAGATTTTTCTAGACATTGCTAAGCAAATGTTAAAAACAATTATACTTTGAACTTGGGACAATTGTTCAAAATAACTCCTAAGTTAAAATAATATCTATGGCAAAAGCTAAAACTGGAAACAACTCAAAATGTAAGTAGAGCAACCATAGAGAAACAAGTTGGTTCTTCAATACTAGAAGTAGGGACATATATTGTAGCAATGGATAATCATATGGCAGTTGTCCAAGTATAGATTAGGAAGAATACAATAGAGGATATGTTGTTTGATGGAGGTTTTGGAGTTTATATTATCATAGAATGGTTGAGATTAAGGTTGGGGCTTCCAAAGCCTAAACCTACACCATATAATCTAAGGATGGCAGATCAAACAACCACAAAACCAATGAGGTTGATAAGAGATTTGAAGATATATGTTCATGGGATTCCTTACATAACTATATTTATTGCACTTCATAATAGTGTGGTAGATTCTAGTCATTCCATGTTGTTAGGGCATAGTAGTGACATACTCTCAATTCGATTCAAACATACGCGTATTTTACGTTTTTTTGGGCTTTTAAAAAAGTACTTAAAAATACTTGATACAAAGGCCAATTTTCAAGCCTTTGTATTTTTATAATGCTTTTTAAAAAATACTTGAAAATACTTCTTTTTTAGCACCTTCAAAAAATACTCGTATTTCGTATGTCACTACTATGTGTTAGGGAGACCATGGTTGAAGGATGTTAAAGTGGCACATGATTGGGGAAATAACACTATTACCCTACAAGAGAATGGGATAATCAAAATAATTACAATCATCAAACATTTGGGATGTCAAGTAAGAAAACTAGAAGTCTTATTGTGCTACAATTATCACAATGGCATCATAGATGAAAAAAACGATATCATCTTCGCTACACAATTAGAATTAATCTCAATAAGAACAATCAATTTACCTAAGACAATTTCATGTATGGAAACCACATGTGTGGAGATCATGGATGCAGATGTGAAGATTAGTATTTCAAAACAAGGATCTGAAGTAGAGCACAAAAACAAAGATAGCTAGCAACATATATGAGCTAGAAGTAGTTCTAAAAAATAAAGTGTATTGGGAGACATACTATAGACATCAACCAAGGAATGTTGCAACGGATGAAATTCTAACAAAATTCAAGGCATAGGAATTATAAATAACTAGATGGATGCTCATTGAATATCAACAATTGATGAAGCTCAATCTAGGAACTGATGCAAAACCACATATGGTGAAAATTAATGCATAGTTGGAAATAGGCAAGGTGTTGGCACTCGAACAATTGTTGAAGGAATTCAAAGATGTTTTTGCATGGACATATAAGGATTTGAAAGGGATTCCACTAGAACTAACACAACATAATATTGAATTGGACACTACTATACCACTCGCACATCAGCCCAGGTATAGATTAAATCCAAACTATGTTACAATAATGAAACAAGATATAAACAAATTGTTAACAACTAAATTTATTCAACATATGACGGAGGCTACACGGTTCTCACCCATAGTTGTAGTACCCAAGAAAAATGGCAAATTGAAAATTTGTATAAATTTCAGAAAACTAAATGTAGCCACAAAGAAGGATCCATACCCATTATCTTTTCATAGATGAAATGTTAAACATAGTAACAGGGTATGAGGCATATTCTTTCTTAGATGGATATTTAGGATATCATGAAATCTCTATAGCATTAAAATGACAAATATAATATCACATTTGTTATAGACTAGAGGGCTTTAATATGGAAGGTGATGCCGTTTGGAGTGAAAAATGGACCTCCAACATATCAAAAGGTTATTATCAACACATTTAGGAAATATTTGGACAATTTTATGAAGACATTTCTAGATGATTTTGCAATGTATAGTGACATAAAGAATCATCGATAAAAATTTAGTTTATGTTTTCAAAAGTGGAGAGAATATGGCATTAGTCTGAATCCAAACAAATGTGCATTTATGGTATTTTCAAGAATGATCTTGGGTTTTATTGTTTTCAAAAAAAGGAAACTACGAGATCCAAAGCAGATACACGCAATAATAAACATCCACCACCCAAGATCCACAACAAATTCAAGTATTTAATGGGATGGCACAATTTATAGATCCTTTATCAAAAACTTTGTTGCTATTATGGCACCTAAAATGACCAGAAAGGTAAAGAATTTGTTTTGGACACAAAAATGTATGAAGCTTTGGGAATTGACCAAACAAAAGTATATTGAAGCATTGATATTAATATCACCAAACTGGCAAGTGGAGTTTCATGTTCATACAAATGCATCCTTCTTAGTTATGGGGGCCATGTTGTTTTAAAATCTAACAAGGAATAATGATCAACTAGTAATGTATGTTTCTAGGCTTTTAAACAAAGCAAAATAGAATTATAGCATAACAAAAAGAAAGGCTTTAGCAATGGTTTTTGCTTTACACAAGAACATACATTATTTGTTGGGAAATAAGTTTGTATTATATGTTGATCATGCACCATTGATCTATTTGGTCAACAAACCACAAGTTTTAGGGAGAATAACTTGATGGTTGTTATTGTTCTTAGAATATGACTTCACAGTAGTGTATAAGCTAGGCAAAATTCATGTACTTGTAGATTCATTATCAAGATTACCAAATATTACAAAACCCACAAGTGTGATTGATCAAACCACAAATGCAACTTTGTTTTATGTAGAGCTTGAATGGCTAAAGGATGTGGAAGAATTTTTGAAAACATGACATATTGAGTGCACATTATTGAAACAAAGATTGGTCAAGAAAATAAAACCATTCACATTGAAAAATGGTGAATTGTGTACAAAATGGGCCAAGACAACAAACTATGGTGATGTTTGATAACTACAAAAACACAAATGGTGATGAGAAAATTACATAAAGGACTAACATGAAGGCATTTTGTAACTAAAATAACACAAAGAAAGTATTAAATGCTAGATATTGATGGCCAACTATGTGTAGAGATGTGCATGATTATTGCAAATCTTGTGATGCATGTCATTGAATAAGAGGATTAGCAACTCAAAGTCTTACAAAGCTGGTGACAAGTTTTCAAAAAGAACAATTTATAAAATGGGCATTTGATTTTGTGGGGCCAATTAATCCAATAAAAAGATATATAAGAAACAAATATACTTTTGTAACTAAAAATTATGCTACCAAGTGGGTGGAAGTAAGAGCATTGAAAATTAATATTGCAACAATCACAACAAAATTTCTGTATGAGTGCATATTAACCAAGTTTGGATGTCCTTTGACTATAGTCACAAATTAGGGAGTTCATTTCATTAATGATGCCATCAAATATTTGATACATCATTTTTTGTTGAAACATGTGAGTTCTACAACCTATTATATTCAGGGGAATGGACATGTTAAGTCTACTAACAAGGTGCTTGGGACACTATTGACCAAGTTAGTTAATGAAAATATAACATATTAAGATGAACATTTGTTTATAATGTTATTTTCATATAGAATTGCATACAAAGTAACAACAAGGTATACACCATATCAATTAATGTTGGATTACATCCATTGATGCCCACAAAGAACATAGCGCAAGTTGTTAGTGGAAATGAAAAAGATAATACTTTAATATAAGTTTTAACTAACTAAATCACATAGTAGGAAGCTAGAATGCAAGTTGCAAATGGAAACTTATAGGAACTTAGAAATGGAATAGGACATTATGGAATCAACAAAAGGATCTAGAAAAGCAATTCAGTTTTGGTGATTATGTTCTATGGTTTCCAAAAGGCAATAAGTCACACCTAGGGAAGTATACTAGGAAATGGTTTGGACCATACATAATACAATATGTGTTGTGAAATAACATTATGTTCTTGGTGACCATTGAAAAGTTTGAAGCTAACCTTGTGCTGGTCAATGTGGATAAGCTCAAACCTTATATGTACGTGGAATCTAAAGTTTGGAAACAAGAATACTAGATGTTAATATACTAGGAACAAAGTGTAGGTGGAGTTCATGCCAAGAATTTTGATACGAAGCAAGACAATGAAAATTATGAAATACAAAAACCATAGGTGAAGAATGTTGCAGATGAAGAACAAATCAAGGATCTTACAATGAACACAATATTGATTTTTGATTTATAGATGAATAATAAATCCATGAGCAATAACTACAAAAGTGAAGGATTTGGGATGTAGGATTCAAAAAAATGATATATCATGGGTATCAATTAAATCAACAATAGTCTTCGCCCAATCATTAGGCATATTTACACAATCATCATATTTGTTCGCATAGTCAACATAAAATTTGGTACAATCAACAAATGTATTGTCATAGTAAGCCAATAAATGGGTATAGTTAGCAGAAAGTGTACAAGGCAAATGACTTAAAGTCAATACAGCTAATGTAGGGAAATTACGAATGTGGAACAATCAGAAGATGAAATCTACAACGTTCATTCATAATGATGATGCAAAGTGCTTCCATGTGGCTATACAAGGGACACAAACATGTAGTGATGGGCCATATTAATTTTGAGGATCATATGTTCATTAAAAGATGATAGGCTAGTAAAAAAATGAATGCGACAGGTGGGATGTTCAAGGTTGAAAAAAAAGGGGTAACTATCGAAAGTAATTTGTGTTTATTGTTAGAAGTTGTGTGCATTTTTGAAACTCTGGAGTTCACAGTAGCATGACTACAAAGAGTGCTATTGAAAAATTATAGAAAATAGCAAGGGAAAAGGAAGCATAGAGGAATGAACATAAACAAACGTAGGAGGAAGCGAAATTGTTGAAAAGAACAAAAGTAGAAAAGGAGTCGAGAATAGCAAAATGAGAAGGCGTGTTGAATATTCAACCATTGGCTTTAAGGTTGCCACCACATTCATCATCATTATCGAAATGTGTAAAAGGGAAGGCGTATAATGAGAAGATACATTTTGCGCAAACGATAATTCAAGACATAAATACAACTAGGACATCTATAGTTCAATTTTTGCATAGAAGCAAAAAACTTTGGTGTCAAAAAGAGTAGATAGGACCAATAGTTACATCAATAAATCTAGTGCACTACAACAAAAGAGGGGTATATTGCGATCCAAATATCATCGCAAACAACAAAGAAATTTTTTTCTGAAAACCCACAGTTGCGAACCACAATTTCTCGCAAACTCTTAAGCTATTACAAAACCATAACATTCGCACCCGTACAATCGCAAGTTCTTCGCAACTCCCGAAATTGATACAATCGCAAAACTTTTCCGATTATAATTTCTTCTATACATCATTTGCAATTCCCAGTACATCGGAAATTATTTGCAACAAACCCATCACCGCAACGACTTAGCGAATCGACTTAAAACTAACTTGGTTTTCGATATAAGATCTAACGCAAACATTTTCCGATTTTCAAAATGCCGCTACCCGTTTGCGATACACATGACATCGGAAACTATTTGCAGCAAACTCATCACCGTAAAGACTTAGCGAATTGACTCAAAAGTCTATCGGTTTCCGATATAAGATCTAACGCAAAGATTTTGCGATTCTCACAATGCCGCTAAAAGTTTGCGATTAACATTACATCGGAAACTATTTGCAACAAACCCATCACCGCAACAACTTAGCGAATCGACTCAAAAGTCTATTGGTTTCCAATATAAGATTTAACACAAACATTTCGGGATTCTCAAAATGCCGCTAAAAGTTTGCGATTAACATTACATCGGAAACTATTTGCAACAAACCCATCACCGCAACGACTTAGCGAATCGACTAAAAATTCTATTGGTTTCCGATAAAAGATCTAACGCAAACATTTCAAGATTCTCAAGATGTCGCTAAAAGTTTGCAATTAACATTACATCGGAAACTATTTGCAACAAACCCATCACCACAACGACTTAGCGAATCGACTTAAAAGTCTATTTGTTTTCGATGTAAGATCTAACGCAAACATTTTGGGATTCTCAAAATGCCGTTAAAAGTTTGCGAAATCATAGATTTCGCAAATCTATTCTGGAATGATTTTACCTGTAAAAATGTAGCAATGTTTGTGACATGGTATATTTGGTCTTTTGGCTTTTACAGTGTTTCAAAGAATTATGATTCGCAAATGGTTTTGAGATCCACTGTGTATCGCAAGAGCATGACATTGTATTCTTATTATGGAAGCAGGGTTTATATTCATTTGGAGTCACTTTGGAAGGCAAAAATAAATATTTATATCAAAATTTCAAGATTTACAATGTAAAAGGGTTTGTAACCCTTGGATATCGAGGAGGTGGCTCTATGAAGTGTTGGATTGCACAACTCTTAGATAATGTTACTAGATCCCCTACCTTCCCTTCCATAACACACCTATCATAACATATCATGACAAACTTCCATAACACACCTATCATAACATATCATGACAGATTTAAGTGTCCTATAATATTCTTCTCTACCCTATAAAAAGCACCCACTTTCAATGCAAGTGTTTCGACTTCTTTAATCTCCACTGTGTTTTACCCTGGAGGATTTCTGCACTATCAACTTGCAACCGCAACAAATGTGTAAACTGTAAGTGTGGAGGTACACACTTGGCAACATCTGGAATTGATGTTTGAGATCCAGTGTGTATGAACAACCTGCTCCATTCACCTCTACTTCGGCTTCCTTCTCTAGCTTTGCAGTACAAGATGTAGGACTGCACATTGACTGTAAAGCATCAGATTGGCTGCACTGTCTTCTGTACTTGAGTGTCATGCCTGAAAGTTCATAATTTTCAAAAACTGCAACTGGAACACTCTGCAGCCAAAGCCACATTTTGAATTAGCCTTCTGTCCACATTTCCTATTGACCAGCCAAACAATGAAACAAGTATCCTGCATGAGTATGGCAATTAGATAACAGAAAATAACACCAAATCTCCCAAACATCAGGTAGAAAAACATAATTATTCTTGAAGCCAAGTGCTCTCAAAAGGAGCTGTCACACACCATTGGTCATCACAAACCGAGGTATGTATGTAAGTAATCAGTAAAAGAAACAAGTGTCTTTTATTTGACTTATGAGAAAACAGGCTAAAAGAAGCTTACCTCCATCACCCATCCAACATATTTCACATCGTTGACATGCTGATTCATGTCCAAATCACCACGTTTTGGCTGCAAAGAAAACTAGAATAAAGAAAACAAAGACAAGCAGTGAACAATATGAACAAACTAAAGATGTTTGAAACAAAGCAGGTGACTTTTGATTTGACAAAAAACTTGAACCCTTTTTTTTGTCCAAGGGCCAGAACCAATCTCATCTCTGGACCTTGGACAAGTCGTCAAGATCACCAACTCTGTTGCACCCACCAAAAATGCCACAGTACACATACAGAACACAGCAATGTCGAAAGCAGAAGCGGTCTTTCTAAACGTAGCCACTTTGGTAGCATCTGTTGCTCTCCCACTGTACATGGCCATGAATTACCCATTGAGCCCCTTTGCTTGCAATATCAAATGGGTAACTGGATGATTCCACTAAAGCCAACAAAGTCTCATCATTTGCATCACTTGCAATATCCTATCAAGTCACAAGGCATCACACTCGACTCATCTTTCTGAGATTTGAAGAAAACTCCATAAGAATGGTTCATAATTACAAGATGAGTCTAGTGATTACCTTTTGGGTGCTACTCACAAAGTATGAGATCATGAACGGAAATCACTCCGTACTCACTATTTCTACCCTACATCCACAATGGTAGGAGCTTTTGCAGCCTAGAAGGATAATGAAGCTCAAAGGAAAAATGTCCTATTCTGCCCATAAGATACAAACACCCAAGCTAGGGACTTAGATCCTTTTAGACTGCGCTGCTCTAAGGAATAGCTACCTTGTATGTTGCAAGCTAAGATGTCCAAAAAGGTTTCACAAATCTGTAGTGCCACTAAGGTGACAATCTTGGGTACATTTGACTTCAATCGGTTTAGCTCCTTCAACGACTAATATCACAGAAAATTTTAGGGTCCATTAAGGTTTAATATGGACACTCGTCAAGCAGCTTTGTATCAAAAATTAGGGAGTTAAAAAAATCATGGTTCAAGTGGTTCCCATGATGGGAAAAACCACCTTGCAACCTCTGCAACTATCTTTGGATTTGCACCAAGGCGGCTAGGTTGTGTAGGCAAGGGAACTGATGAACTCGGTAGTACAGTTTGGCATACCTCTTTCAGCTCCAAGGTCATTGCATTCATCTTCTGCTCAAGCTCACATATTCGGGCCTCTAATGCGTTGTACTTTTTTGCCCAATTTTCACTACCTTTGTTTTGGATTGTAGTGTATTGTATAGGTGGTGGGTGGTTTACCTATCAAGACTAGCCCGAGTTAGATCATAGCTCTACTACTAAAGGCAAAATGTGCATATAATTTTACCCATATGGCATATTTGTCACAAAATATCAAGACTGAAAAACACCCACCTCTTCTTTAACAATTGCCTCTAACTTGTCCCAGTCAGTCCCGCATTTTGTGTTGCACCCAAGTTGCATCCAATGAATGTTCGTAGCCTTGACAAGTTTGATCTCCAACTTGGTTTTCAAGCATGCATATTTACACTCTGCAAGGATCACCTGCATAGTCAATGTGTGGGAGTTAACCTAGTGAGCAGCCTATGCACATTAGTAATGTGCTTATCCTTCTACTGTAACACAAATGGCATAGTTATAATTAGTCACCTTGCCAAACAAGGGGAGTTGTAGCATGCACGACAATGGCTCCCTGAGATTAATGACCAGGCCTAGCTGCCAACACACATTCCATCATTTGCTGTAAGTGACATTAAATCACAACATCCATCATTTTATATGACCTTTAATTAACTACATATTTTCACCACACTTGTAATTCTCCAATGGAAATCGACTGTCCCTGAAGTAAGAAACAAGATGCTAATATGTCAGTGGTTTTCCATTAGGCTACTGTGATCACAACACACTGTGTGTATCTGTGATCACAGCAGCCTAATGGAAAGAGACCCTAACACTGACCCATCTATCACTGGGCCTCCAGAAACACACAGTGACCTGATAATAGAGGCTTGGAGCCATTCTTTTGGACAGTTCAATGCAGGGTGAAAAAATTGCTGTAAAAATTGTGCATCTGATCTGGAAACACATACAAGTCATTAGAAGCCCAACTAACATACAACTAAACTATTTGAGAAACAAAATCAAGGTCTGGGAGTATATAGAACTTGGAACATACAATGTGTTCACTGAAATGAACTTTCAGATTTTCTTCTTCAGCTGCCTTTGCCAAAATACAAACCACAACCAAACTAGTTGTTTGGTACCATTCATACCTGCCACAGCCAAATAGATGCCTAACCACTAAAAGCAAAACAGTCCTAAAAGGAACTTTCTACTCCTACATTGTCCCCTACAGGTTATTCCGTGTTTGATGGAGCATGGACTCTTGTTAGGAAAACCCAGAAACAACCATTGTAACGTAATGCAGCTAAATTGAGCCCACAATAACCATATGCAAATTCGCCATATAAAAATCACCGAGCAATGGGCTTTGTTTTATACAACATTTGGATTCTACAAGAGCCCTTGCTATAGATGCTTACTTGAATTTGGCCGGTGGAGCATATGGTGGTGCAGGGGACACCATGTCAACCACCTTGGTGTTTGAATTGGCAGATGCAAATTGCAAATCCTTCTTGACAACCTTCAACTCCATCTCAACACCCATTCGTGTGTCCATCTCACTTTAGCAAGGATTAATAACTCTTAGGGTTTCTTCCAAGCTTGTCAGGTTTCTCTTCGAGCTTTGGCCCGTGGTAAGGACCTTGCGAATTGTGACCAAGACCAAAACTCGCATCAACACTGCTCAATACTTGTAGAGTCCCCCAGAGTCCCTCCATTAGCAACTAGGTTGTTAAAATCTACTAACCCACCATGTGAACTCTGAGCAATCGTGCATTCTAAAAGAAACATCGCTAGTTTGTAAGATAAAAGTTGGAGGTAGTCGAAAAGGATCTAAAAATAGGGGAACAATTCTATATCACACCTAGAAATTCACTTCTGTGAAGTTGAGCTTCTGAACAAACAACAACCTTCGTGCTGCTCGATCATTCACAAATCTTGGGATATGCTTGCATTTCAGTTTACCATGAACACCATACCAATCTAGACATATTTTGTGCCTTTTGAGATATACCGGATGCTCACGAGAACATCGACAACAAGCATCTAGATTACTTTTGAGATGCTCAATCCCTGAATCCTGGTGGTACCTCTGAACTAGCAACTTTACTGTGACATTGCTTGAAAGCACGCTTGATGTAAGCAACAGTCTTTTCTTTGTCACATCCCCATACAGATTTCGTCATTATAGGTAGTTGTCATTTTCGTAAAGGGTTATTTAAAAGACTATCCAGTACACTGGAATCAGGTGTTGTTCGTGGGCAAAATTTTGTCAAGTTGAGGTGATAATGGAGGTGCATGTACATTTGGTACAAACTACACACTTATTCTCGACCCTAATGACTTGGCTCTTAAACCCTGAACCCTTCGAACCCCAAATTGATCAACCCCCATATACCTCATAAAACACTGTTTTTTTGGCCATATACCTCATAAACAATGTTTTTTTGGGGAGTGAATTATCCCTTTCTTGTATAAAAATCCAAGAAATTTTGGACAATGTTACTTTCTAATTTAATTTCAACCAATTTTGCTATTTTGAGGCAAATTTCAAGGAAATTATAACATCATATATATGGCACACTACTATGTTTCAAAACAAAACAATAATTTTTAGAGGGTGAATTTGCCTACTGTAAGTTAGAAATTGGAAATATATGAAGATAAATATGAAAAGACTGGAAATCCTTGGTTTGTCTATGTCAATTCTTGAAGATAAGAGCACCAAAAAGGAAGAAGCCAAAGTTTCTAGACTAGATCCCTGTGGTTAGGGAAAGAAGCTATGGATTAACCTAACTGTTTTAATATCAATCTAAGAATTCTAGTGTGAATTCAGCTAATTTTGTTATGTCTTGAAAAAATCACCAAATTTTCAATATGACAATTTGAAGAAAAACACTAGTCATGCCATTCCATTGTGCTCACATACTATAATAGAACCTGTCTAAGTTAATACTGCCGGTTTAGATTTAGATTGTATTGATTTATTTTTGGTATTGTTTCAATGATAATTGATGTAGCACATAACATTTGCGGACCTGTTTAATTCATGGCCAATTTATCTTTGGTATATTTGGTGGGAAATAGATGATATTTTTATTCCCATCATTCAATAAACATTAATTCATCCTCCATCCCAACAAATCCTGCACGCAGAGTATAACATGTGATGTTTGTGATGCCATGCTCCCTCCCGACATAACATATGCAAAAAATGATAATTCAATTGCTCACAGTTCGGATGTTGGGCGAACCATGTGTAAAAGATTCCAAAATGGATCGGTGAATTTTACATGGAGATATATGTTGTGTTGCTCACCCGAGGAACAAGCGCTTGGTGCTATACACTGCTATACTACACATACAAAATAGCTTTTGGTTTTCCAAATCGTGGGATTTTACATGACATATTCCTCTTGCACACACAAGAAAATTGGAAAAAAATTAATATCTACCCCCCCCCCCTTTGTTTGTCACGTGTCGTACCTTTTTATTGTCGTCCATGCATATATATGTTATTTATTTGGATAAATGGAATTTAATTTTGAAAAAAGGTAGATTACTTTGTGTTGGATTTGATACGATTATGTATTCATTGCAATATGGGTGCCACCTCTTTCAATACACTTGGGAAAATGTTGAACATAATTTTAAGTATTTAATGTGGCCTGTACAAAAACCCATGCACCATATATGAAACATATTTTATAATTTTTACATGTTAAATAAACTGACCCGTATAATGTTGGGATTGGCCGTCCACAACCAAATGGAAACGTCGTGGCCATTTTGGAGGGAAATAGATCTGATTCTTATTCTCATTGTTTAATAAACATTTAATTCATCTTCCATCCCAACAAAGCTTTGTTACAATGGATGTTTATAGATTAAAAAGGATGTGTGATATATTAAACTTTGTGCAAGCGTGAAAACTCTAATATTGTTTACCAAAAATGTCCTAGAGTATTTACCAATTAAAATTAACCACGATTCGCCACGATGACATACTTTAGATATGCCCTGCGACGTTACCATAATGTTCCTTTTCCCAAAACAACCCTAATTGTTATTTGGTCGTCATAAAAAGCAATTCTTGATTTATTTTGTGATGCGACTTGGGTTGTTCCAGACAAATTCATATCAAATACCTCTTTTATGGTATAGATTTTTAATTTTACAAGTATACTTTCTCCCTTTTCTCTGAGCTATTTATTAATTTTCTTGGGAGAAAAATTTCTCAACCCTAAACCCTAAAACGAGATTTGTGGATGGGGCATTGGTGGGTGTTGGGTCATTCTAGCCCGGGAAACAAAAAAAAAAACCCGAGAAATTTCATAAGGCACGATTTTCTTTTCCCATTTAATCAAGAAATGAACATCCTTGGAGGGCACGAGTCCTACAACACTCCTGCTAAAAAATGATGCAAATGATGACGATTTTCAAACGAAATACCTCTTTACACAACATTAAATATTTATACCCTGTTAAATGTATTCGTAAAACATAAACAGACAAAAAGAATCCTTAGGGGGTTCCCATGTATTTTTCAAAATTTTGAGGGGTCCGATAAAGCGGACTCTGGGCTCTCCGCGTTTACATTCGTTCGTGGAGGGAAAAAGTTCAACAATTTTAACCGCTAGTAAAAAAAAGACATCTTAACAAAATGAACGATTCGAGCGATTGAAAATCGAATAAGAAGAGGGCGAAAACAAGTGCGGCTTGACAAAAAATAACAAAAGGCGACCAATCGCAAGTAGAAGAGGGAAGAGGGGGGTGCGGCAGGGGGGGTTTAGGCTGGTCGTCGAACCAGAACTCAGATAGGAGTAGGAGGACCGGGGGTGCAGGGAATTGAACCTCCTTCCCCTCCCCCCCCCCGGTCTTGACAATCCAGGTTGAACCATTGATGCGACGACCCACAATGGAGCAGTCAGCATAGTGCTTACTGTTTGGTTTGTTCCCAACTATGCCATCGAGAAGTTTTGCAATGACTCAAACATCGGGCTACCCATTTTGTTGAACCCTCCTATGGAAAAAATAAAGTAATTGTTTAAGGAAATTAATATGACATTAAGTAAATATCAATTTTCCCCCGCTCTGTTACCAATAATTTAATATTAGTTTTCACTCTCGCGATCGACGTTTGTATTGTAAACCAGTACGTCTCACATCAAATCTTCATTCATGGGGACCAATTTGCCTAGGTTTCGGGTTCAATTTCATCCACCACACAATTCGGCCAAGGTTTATGCGAACGACACATGTTCGCCATCCAGGACAAACAAAACACGACGGGCATGGCATGCGTTGCATGGTGGCCCTACCATTTATGATAAGAAAAAAAAATTACTTAAAGGGGATATTGTTTAATTTTTCTTATAAATGACAGTAAAAGTAAACTAGATTGTATTTACAAGATTTCTTCTCCTGTGAAATTAGGTCACATTGCAGGATCCTATATCCTATATATCAAAGCAAACGTGGTGTATGTCTATCTGTCTATGTGTAGCTTGAGGTTCCCTAACCATGTCCCCACCTCCTTCTTCTTCTTCTTATTCTTCTTCAAACCCCAGATTCAGGGTTTGAAGTCCAGTTCCATGGTTGCACCTTGAAGTTCCCAAACCAGGTTTCAATCTAGGTTCTTTGAAGCCAAATATTGGGGTTTCAAGTCCAGCTCCAGCTCCAGGTCTCGATCGACATGCAGCTTGAGGTTCCCAAACCAGGTTCTTCGAATCCAACGATTAGGGTTTGAAGTCCAGATCCAAGTTTGGGTAAGAGTCAAAACTATGGATTTCTCCATTTTTGAAATGGATCTGTCTATTTGTGCACCCCAAAATAATCATATTAATTGTATTATTATTATTATTTATTATAAACCCCTCCTTGAAAGAAAATGTAATAATAAGTGTATTTATTTTAAAGGTACCCATTTTTCAACCATATGGTAATAATAGCACCGGTGGGTTTTTTTTTTTGCGAATTGTTTTTGTTTGTAGCCAAAATGGCCATCATCTGTAGGAAGATGTGGAAAAAATGGGCAATTATCTGAAGGAATATTTAGCCAAACCTGGCTACGAATCCAAACATGGAAGCACAAAGAGTTGGGGGTGGCTGGAGTGGCGTAGCCACGGGTTACCCACTAGTATTAGAGCAAACGTGGTGGTGTCTGTTTGTCTATGTGTTCCTCACAGACATTCGCGAATTGCGGCTAGGGTAGTGGGATGAAAGAGCTCTACGTACGTCCGTCTTCCTTTCTTTCTTTTTTTCTTTCTTAGTTTATGTCTGTCTGTTTGTCTGTCCGTCAGTCCTTCCGTCCATTTGTCCTTTTTTCCGTCATTGACCTCCCCATCATCCCTTGCCCCATTTTCCGTTTCGCTTATTTATATATTTTTAGGTTTTTTTTCGGGCATCCACGTGATTGGCCTACTCAGTATGCGTAGTAATGTACATACCACTGCCTACGTGCAGCTCCTTGATTTTTTTTATTGCCAGATTTTTTTGCCAATTTGCACCTGAAATATATGATTTCAAATTTCAACCTATTTGAAGGATTTTTCGTGGGAAATAAATGGTCCCAAATTGGCTAGACTTTGTGGGAAAAAAAAGTTGCTCAAACATCAGACTTTTATGGTAAGTTCTATTAGGTAGCCAATACTACGGAAGGACCCCCTTTTCCTTCTTTTTTAAAAAATAAAACTGTCGTAGTTGGTGATGTTGGCGAATTTGGCCCCTTCCTTTTGGTTTTTCTTTCTTCTTTTTGGGGATGATCGTCACTTTGGTGACATCACAAAATTGGCCATTAAAGACACACAAAAAATAAAAAACAAGGAAAGAAAAAAGGGAAAAAACCACTACTACTACTGCTACTTAACTGGTGCGTACACTCGCAATGTTGTTCCACACACACACACACATACATCGCTTTCCAGACCCTCATGTGAATGTTGATGTTCTCAGAACATTTGTACACAAATATAAATAAAGTGCAACAATACCAATTTGATATATTAATTGTAAGTTCATCATTCTTGAACATGCACTTCCTAGTCACGTGGAAAAGAATGAATGAACAATCAATAGATGCACCAACAAGTCCACCAACAAGCAACAAACAAAATCTTTAATGAAAGGAAAGAATTCAGCAAAGCGTTATTTAAAGCCTAACATGGAGTACGTGGATCCTCGATATTGTGCACTTATCTGAACATTTGCAAATCCAACATTCTGAGAGCCTATTGAAAAGGTAATTTGAGTCGGGTTGCAATCTTGGTAATAATTCTAACATATGAATGCCAGACATCATGCACAATCACTTTCCCAAAAAACGTTCATCATTTTTTTTAATCGTTATGGATGGGGTAGATCATTTCCAAACATTCGTGGATGTCGTGGATCCTTTTCAATCACCCGTGGACAAAAGAGATGATTTATATTCACTCCATAGGGTGGATCCTTTTTTGGTAAGGCATGGATGATGTGGATTATTTTTGGTCATCCACACATTATTGAGATCACTTTTAACTGCCTGGAAAAACACCAATTGCGCAGATCATTTTCATTTTCCCAATGCCCCTAGATCATGTCCATTGTCGATATATAACCCCAATATGGGGTAGATTATTTTTGGTCACTGATACATGGCCTGTATTGGTATTATTTTCTATACCAGGCCTTAAGGTATGATTCGCTTGCATTTGAAAGGGACTTGAAGTCCGAATGGGTGCCAAATATGATGGCGGAACCAATGCAATTTGTTGGAATGTTGACATCATTGCCAATGAAAAGTTGACACGTCACATCAATTTTTGCCCCCCCGTTGGCTGGATAAGATTGTGCCTAGTTGAAAGTCTTATGGAAATCAAAATTGCTTCGTGGGCCGTCGATAGGAACAAGTGTGTCAGGGATCGATAGGTCGAAGGCAAGTAGGTCGATGCTTGCAGATGGTTGATGTTTGTGTAACATGCACAAATGGCACATTGGTTGGTGGGTGGGGGCAAAAAGGTGCTTAGTAGGCCGATGCAAAGCTCACCGAACTCACTTGATTATCATTATATATTGTAAAGGAAGAAAGTTCCTTCCCCTGAAGTTGTCCAAGGTACTAAAATAGTGTAAATTAAAAGGACCCAATCAAATGTCACCTTCTGGGTCAATCACTGACATTAGTGAACCAAAAGAACTTTTTTCATCAAAAAAAAAAAGATAACATCCCAAAATAGAGGAAAATGTTGCTTTTCTCCATCTTTTTGGGTTTCTTTGATCCTTTTTTTTTTTAAAATAAAAAATGTAGGATAGTTTTTATTTAAATGGTGTGATTAGTGTTTCTCTCTTTCTAATTTTGTGGTGTAGTTGAAGGGGTGATCTTCCATAACAAAGATTTAGCCAAATTGGGCTATAAACAAGATATGAAAATGGAACGATTCAAGCACTCTTCTATATTGTTTCCTAACTACGGGCACCCAACATAGAATTCTTGGTATTTCTTTCTCTTTTTTTTCCCCCCCAAAACTTGGTGATAAAACCCGCAAATTTCACTTTTTTTCAATTTATATTTTCTTCATCAATTATATAGTCAGAACATCCCTATAAAAAGTTGTTCATAGAAGGATGGAGTCATTTTTATGAAATTGTTACATTAAAAAAAAACTATAAAAGGATAATCTTAAAAATAGGGAGCTAGAAGTGATGATTCATAAATTATTTGTTTTCAACTTTTGTGATGTAGACAAAACCCCAAAGCATACATAAAAAACTGGAGACAACCACGATAACAATCGTCTCTTTTTGCCTAAGTGGCCAAAAAATCTCACAAAATTAATGCCCATGGATACTTCTGACAATAATTTGATTCCCAAAAACCATTGAATTTTAATATTTAATGTTTTGAATTCTCACCTCAATGTGCAATAAATTCCTTAATTCATTACCAAATTATGAATATCATGTACGATACATAACAGAACATGGACATGTGAGAAAACACAATCAAGATAACTTACATGTCTCAATAGCAAGTGTACTTGGGCCGATGAGTAGGCATCACACTATGCAATGGCTTTTTGTGACCTTCAACATCTTCAAAAAAAATGTTGAGCCCAAGCTATTTTTTAAATAAAAGCCCTATTCTGACAAATTTTCACTAATCTTCATCTAAAACATGTTGGACAACTTGATGTTCAGGAATATGCTTTATTTTAAGGGTAATATATAAGGGTAGAAAATTAGTGAAGACCTACTACCAAAAAATGGTCCTTAAAATCAAGAGCAAATTCAATGAATTCCTGAATATTTTGCTAGCATGACCTGAAATGCAAAGCATATCCTTTTGCATGTAGAATAAATGTTGGAGGTCCATGTGTATTAAAACCTACCTTAAAAGTATCACATAAATGAAAGCTTACCTTAAAATTATTCATCCATCTAAATATCTCTCTCTCACTACGGACGTTGACAATGTATCATTCATTAGACGCAAACTCAATTGACAATCACCATTAAAGAGTGAACTCCTAACATGAACACGTCTAGCAAAGGTGATAGGATGGGTTTCCCCATGTCCATAGACAAATGATGTAAACCCACCAAACCTTATGACAACAAAACACAAGAAAAGAGGATGGGAGTGAAAAGAAAGAGGGTTTAGGGTCAAATGGTCATGAAACTCAAAGGCCCGAAAGAAAGGGGGGGGGGGGGGGGGGGAGGGAACATTTTCCCTTCCATTTGAGCTATACCTATTTGGTTTTTCTTGTCACAAATCTGTTCAAGAGCCAAATTTGGCCTCACAAAGAGCTGGCCAAAAGCCCATTTTGAACTACCCAGATTTGATGAGAAGCAAAGGCTTGATTGCCAACCCCCAAGCCCCTAGACGTGGCTCGATGCCAAATTTTAACACGTTTCACATTCACTTACCATAAAACGACACTACTCAAGAACTGGCAAGTGTAACAAAGACAATTTATTCATGAATGGGGTCAAAAAGGGGCCAAATAATGGGAGATGGCCAAAAGTGATGCCAATAAAACTAACTGAAGTGGCAGTTCATAATTAACCCCAGTCCATCAGTTCAAAAAAATTTGCCCTCATCATCTCTATGTTCCCTATGTGCGAACTCGTAAGTATTTGTTTACTTTTACGCGGGCTTTTGATTTTTCAACCTTTTACACCTTTCGAATGGGCAACCTCCCATCTAAGATGGCGCCAAAGGGGGGTCTTTTTTGCTGATTTGGCGCATGTTGATTGGCCCTCACCCTTAAAAATGATTTTTTCCCCTAGGCCATGAAATCCCAGGATGCCCCGCACTTTTCCGTTGAGTAAATTGCGTGCCCATTCCAGGGCACACTTACCTACCCAAATTGAATGCGAAACTATTTGAATCCCTTTTCACACACAACCAGCAAAGGAGATAGAAACCCAACGACCTAAAAAAACCCCATTTGTTCAAACCCAGGTGCTGACTTCTCATTAGTGCCAGTCTGGTGGACTCCTCGATCTGGAGGCGCACAACTTCTTGGCGCATTCTCATTGGGCGATAAAATTACACAAGAAGCCAAAAAAACAAGTTAAAACAAGATTACACAAGAAGCCAAAAAAACAAGTTCAAACAAAAAGTGAAAATCAAAGGAGCTCCCCCCAAAATGAAAAGGGCAACGTATGAATAAGCTTAAGAAAAAACCTTATGTAAAGAGTCTCAAGTGCGGGCCAAAAGTATTGAAGTTACCACAAGTGAAAATTGGAAAAACCCACTTATATAGTTCCATGTAAAACACACCTTCAAAAACATCCTATCTAATCCACAGTGCAAGCCTATAATAACTTTGTAATGATTTAAAAAAATAAAAAGCCTGAAAGTGCAAGCTTTAAGAAGTCCCTCCAAAGTGCATGTTTTAAAAACAAAGTCTAAAAAAAATCAAAGAAGCCCTTCAAGTGTGCCCTCAAGAAAGTTTCAAGGGGGCCCTTCAAGTGTGCCCAAACAAAGACAATATGTTGGAAAACATTTCAAAGGAGTACCTCAAAGGTGCCTAAACAGAAAAAAAAGGTCCAAAAAAAGTTTCAAAGCAGTCCCTCAAGTGTGCCCAAACAAAAAAAAATGCGTGTGAAAAAAAGGTTCAAATCCTGCTTCATCCCCTATTTTAAGGTCTGATCCTCAGATTCGAGATTTCACCCCCTTTATGGAGATTTTAGGGATATCTGAAAACCAAGGATGAAACAAAGAAAGGGGATGAGACAAGGTATGGGACGGGGGAGTACTTTCCAAATAACTTTATTGCAAAGAAACATTTTTGTTTTTTGTTTTTTGGGACTCTTCCGTGGTTTTCAAGTCCAGTTGGGCCCTCAAACTTTTGGCTTAAAAATCAAACTCAGCTAGGCCTCCAAACCCAGGAAGAGCTCAAAATGATTTCTTATATATGAAAAAGAAAAAACTTTTGAAAATTTTGGAACCTTACAGAAATTGAAGGTCCTTTCCAATTCAAATGAGGATCTTCCATGGGTACAAGGATTATGTTGTGAGGTCCTCCCACTAGGACCTATACCAAAAGCCCTTGGCTCACAAACACTCCCATGCAAGAGCTCATTACCGTGGGCAAACCCTAAACACCTCAACTCACCCCTCAGAAACCATTGCTTGGACCAGGGCTTCAATATTATCCCTGACATTTGCACCATCATGAAGAAAGAAGGGCATGGGCAGGCGGTGCACTTTGCATGACCCTATAGTGGATGGGCCATCACAGTAGCATTGCCCCAATACCATGATGCACCAAGGTGTAGGCACCGCTTGAAAACAAAGGCACTTGTAAGCACTTGCCGAAAGAGCATTTTGCAAGGTTGGTAGTTGTTTGTAAAGCGCTTTGTAATCCGCTTGGTCTCTCTACTGGGCACGAAGTTCCAAACAGAGGGTACAATAATAATACATACAAACCACTTGCCTCTTTTTGCCTTGACAAAATCACACACATTTCATTCTGTCAGCCCTGGGGTAGAACTAGCTGCTTTTTCTAACATTATTATAGTTATGTGTACCCCACTCCAATTTGGGGCACAATTGTGTGGCCATTTGATCAAAACTGGGGACTAAATGAGGAGTCAAGATGAAAACAGTACACAGGAAAATAATTGGTGACCAAACTAGTTTTCTTTCATCTAAATTCGTCGGTCCTCAGGGGAATTTCAGCCCCAGTTTGGGATTTCCTTTAGCTTTGTCGGATGAAGAACACCCTTATTAGAAACACAAATTCCTTTGCAACCAATGAGACGAGGCAACAGGCAGCCAAGAGCCTCAATTCTTTTTCCTTTGGCGAGGGCTGGAGGTTTGGATTCTGATGTTCCCAATGTGTTCCCATCAAGTTCTCAGTGTGTTCACATTACGTTCCTAATGTGTTCCTGATATGTTCTCAATTAGTTCCAAACTGGTTCTGCAAATTCTCAATGCGTTTCCCAAGAATGTTCCTGTTCACACCACACATGTCCTTTGCCCAAATTTCTATCCTTGTAACCTCTGTAGCTAGACCAAAGGAAATGGCTACATAATTATTCCCTATTTAGGAAGTGTTCATTTGGTGAATGTTTCCTTTTTGATGATGGGCCTATCAAAGAGGCTTGATGGCCCATCACAAAAAGAAAAAAATTCGTTTTGAATGCACCCCTCCAACAGTGCTTCAAATTTGTGACTTTTAAGGAATTTTAAGGGTCGGTGTAATGACGTCTTGTGACACGTTAGGGACCGTCAAATTAGGGACAAATAGGGTCACACAATTTGTGACTTTTTTCGCCATTTTTCGAAATTTTTTTTAATGAAATTAACCACATCTAGACCTAGGCACTTCCTAGGTCGCCACTTGTAGCGGCAGTTTTGTAAAGGTGCTACAGGCCATTTAGGACAGTTGCCATTTAATGGCTAATTAATGCTGGGGATCCTCGCCATTGGACCTGCTCGAGGAATTTGAAAAGAAGAAAAAAACCCTGCCCCACAAAGTTCAACTAGTTAGTAGAACTAACAATAAGGCCCCATGCTCATGGGGGGGGGCTGCAATGGCAAGAAAGAATTAGAGAAAGCAAATGGGCAAATGCAAAACCTGGTGGATTGACGAAGAAAGGCAAGTGACTTTTTAGGAATGGGTTTAAATCCTAACTACGTAGTACCTAAACAGAATAGGTAAGAGGGAAGAAAAAACACACGCATCCCAAGCAGGTTTTTTTCTCCACAAAATAATGTTTCGATGTTTTGACACCCAAAAAAATTTGGAAATTTTCGGAAATTTGCATTTTTAAAGTGTAAATTCGACTAGTTTTGCGAAAAAATTGCCAATTTTGTTGATATCACAAAATTGAAGAAAAAACCCTGATCCCAAGTCTCCAGATGAAATCCCGGGCCAATTCCAGTCTCGATGATTGGGGGCCATGGGAACCCCCCCCCCCCCCCCCCCCCGCCCACTCCCTCTCCCGGACCCCATCCAAAATTTGACCCTACCCGTGAATCTCAGTCTCTTGTTTCTGCCCAACAACTGGACCAGCTTTAGTTGTGATTGATCACCTAAATTCGTCTTGAATGTCCAAAAACGGGGACGTTTCGCATTGAACGTCCATGACCGTTGCCGGCAACGGCTTCTTGCCCGACTGATTAAAGGCTGATGAACACCTATAGTCGACGACCGAGAGCGGAAGGGTAGTCGATTTTCTGTCCCTAATGCATCGATCGGGGAATATGCATCTATCGAGTTTCTTCGTCTACATATCTCATCCCATGTAATCGCTTTCACGAAGGGAAACGAAAGGTTTTTGAATTCTCATATGAATTTGGATGAAATGTAGTTGGATGAAAAAAAAAGACAGACCGGTCGGGGAAGAAGAGAAGCGGGGGGCAGAAGAGATCAACACCGCCTCTCTTCACTCTTCTCTCTCTCTCTCACAAAAAAACTCACTTCCTCGCTCGCTCTCGAGGCCGTGCATATTCGTCAGGCAGGCAGCTGTGCCATCGTCGTCTGTGCAGCAGCAGCAAGCTCCAGACACTTTGCTGGGTCTTTGTCTGACATTTTGGTACGCATAATCTTCTGGGTAGTGCTTTCAGCGCTTTACAACAAACACAATAGTTGCTCAAAGGTTCTTGCACGCTGCAACATTGTTGTAGGCTGTTGAAATCATTCGTAGTGTCTTGGTTTGTTTTCTCTTTTGCTATGTGTTTGTGTTTCCTCTTGCTTGTCGGCTCCTTTTTTTTTGGCCTCTTCCAGTGACACCACAAGCTCTGTGTTCATTCGCACTTTGTGAAAAAAGTGAGGGAAATGTGACGTCTTCTGTGAAGTGGTGGTTAAGGGTGGTAAAGCTGCTGCACCTACTCCTGTTCCAGCTCCTGCACCAGCAAAAAAAGCCCCTGCACTTGCTCCAAGCAGTTCTGAGGCTCCAACATCTGTGCTCGGAGTGCCAGCACCAGCTCCTTCTCCTAGTCCATCTGTAAGCTGCTTCATGTCCGCATTGGGAGGTTTCTTGCCTTGCTCTTGTTTGTTGTTGTGATTCCAGACTTACTACAAGAAGTCCAGACATTGCTTAAACCATGGGAGCTGCTGCTGCTGCTTCTGCTGTTGCATTCGCAGAGATTTGATAAGCACTTTGGATTGTTCATGTCCCCAACCTGCACATAGCAAACCTAGTTTATTGCAGATGATAGTCCTTTTTTGCAAGGCTGGTGAAGCTTGTTGTCAAGTTCTAGACTGTCATTATAGTTCACCGATGAGAACTCTCACTAGCTGGGTGGGGGCAAAACAGTGCAGTTGGATCAGAGAAATTTTGAGGATTGTGCTAGCCGAGAGGATTCTTTTGTGAACCTGCTTGATGGCCAGCATTCATTCGTCGTCTCTGTCAACACATCCAATGGAGTTCAGTTCTTGGCTCAGTACAATTGGACTGTAGGTATGTAGTATCTATCTGCAGCTTGAGATCACCCTACCCTCTCTATGCTTCATAACAAAAAGCAAAGAAAACAACGAGTCTTTTTCTGTTTGCAAATCGGTCATTTTGGAATGTCATGCGCTCTCAGTTGATACTTCTATCGATGAATTGTGTGTTTGGACACTTTCAGCATGAGATGATGTAAAAAGCAAGATTTGTTTGTTTTGTGAAAGGCTCTAAACCCGGCTAGTTCTTTGGTTGGCTTTGAGCATTCTTTGCCGAGAGTATACCTCCAACAGCTACTATTGATGCTGGGCCGGCATTCACAAATGCAGTCAATATCACCGTGACTATAACTTTCACTGAAATTTGTGAGGGACGTGGAGGAGGCTTTCAATGTTCAAACACAAGCTTCTGTGATGTAAGAAGGGTCTTGACTTGGAGACAATTTTATTTTTATTATTGTGAAATTTCTAGTGAATTTGCATAGCATTTGTAAAGGACAAGGAGATCAGATGCCGAAACTTTTTGAGTTTTGGGTTTGGCTCGTATAGTAGTAATTGTTCCAGAAAGTCTATCCATGGATAGACGGGTATCTGCTACTACCATGGGTCTTACTTTGTTACATTGGTGTTGTTGCTTGATCATCTGAAGCTGCTTGTCTCTGGAGATGGAGCTGTTATACCTGCTACTTATAAGCAAATAATGCCTGGAATTGTTTATTCTCTGCAAGTTGGGCTTTCCACTCAATCTCCATCAGGCAGGGTTCGAATCTCAATGAGAAGAGGATTCTGCATTGATGCAGCGGGAAATCTCTTCTAGAGAACTGCAAACTCTAGTGTTCTTGTTCACTTTGGTATGCGTGTGCATTCCTTTTGAATCGACTAGACTGGAATCGGTAGTCCTGATGAAATTTAGGGTTGGAGAGAGACTGGAAGGAAAAAGGTTTGCTGGATTTGCTCAGCCGTAATATAAGCATCTTCAATGAATCTCAGTTTGACAAATATGTGGGTTTACAGATGAGGATCTGAGGATTTTGCAAGCAATCTGAAGATTTCTCCTGTGGGTGGGCACGCAATGATTTTGAGACCGGCCAGCTCCCATGTGCTTGGCTTTTAGGCTTATGTCAAAAACTCCTGGTTTTGTGTTTTAGATCGAACAGTGCCGTCTGTGCTTCTTTGGACAGCAATCCCAGAGTCTCATCAAACATTAATCAATCCTCTATCCTTACGCACTAGGCGGTGAGTAAGGATAGAGGATTGATCATGAGCAGCTGGAAGCATTATGCAAACGAGAATGTTGGGCGGCGGCAGAAACAGCAGTGGAGGACGTGACTAGGCTGACCACTTAGAAGGCGTGATGATCACAGCCAGAGCTAGCTTCTTCTTGTGGTTGGCTTGGTTACCAAGAATCATGCATGGGTACCTCCTCCTCTTGTAAGCTGCTTCATGTCTGCATTGGGAGGTTTCTTGCCTTGCTCTTGTTTGTTGTTGAGATTCCAGACTTACTACAAGAAGCCTAGACACGGAGAATTACGTTCACGGAAGCACCTGCCAAATACACTTCCAACACAAGTGCAACATTTCGCTCCAGTTTGACAAGTGCTGCAAATGGCAGCAGCAGCAGCATTGATACGTGTGCCACTCTGTGCTCAATTCGATGCAAGGTAGGCAGACATTTTGTTGATGCTCTTGCAGCAGATCAGGTAAGTAGACTTGCTTCCTATTTTGCACTCCTCTATCCAACTCTCCCCTTTTTAGTGTGTCCTTTTTTGGGTTTAAGGTGGCTGTTTTTTAGTTATCGCGGATGCACACCTCCTGACCGGTTGTATGGCATTACAGACCGCTCAATCAATGATGATCGCGGTCTGTAAGGGCCAATTGGCGTGGGCTGTATGGCATTGCAGACCGTTCGCAGTCTATAAAGGCCAATTAGCGTGTAGGAGGTGTTCACCTTCGATTCTTAAAAAATGGAACCTCACGAACCCATCGTCTTAAATTTCTCGCCGTTTGTATGGTTCCCCTCCGTATTTGTCAACCCTGTGTTCTTGAGGGAAGGTCGGGCTTGCTTCATCATCCAACACTCCCCTTTTTAGTGTGTCCCTTTCTGGGTTTAGGGTGGCATGTTTTTTAGTTATCGCGGATGCGCACCTCCTGACCGGCTGTATGGCATTACAGACCGCTCGATCAGTGATGATCGCGGTCTGTAAGGGCCAATTGGCGTGGGCTGTATGGCATTGCAGACCGTTCGCGGTTTGTAAGGGCCAATTAGCGTGCAGGAGGTGTTCACCTTCGATTCTTAAAAAATGGAACCTCACGAACCCGTCATCTGAAATTTCTCACCGTTTGTTTGATTTTTATTTGGTAAAGGTATCTTCCTATTGAAGAATGGCTAAGTCTTTTTTTTTTCTTCCGAAATTATAGTATAAATTTGTGTTGTGACAGCCCTGCTCACGGATTCGGCATCCCGGGTGAGATATTTTTTGAAATCGTAATTACCATGTAAAAATGTGCAACAGTAATTTTGAGCAATGCTAGAGGTGTGCACTCGATGATATATTTCATTCACACATAAATATAGACTTAACTAATATGAAAGTTGCATCCTCAAATTCCAGTTTTACAACAAGGAACGACTCATGTCGATCAGGATGCTTCAGAGATACATCTGTGCTTAAGCCATGCTCAAGAACCAGATATTGATGAATCTAGCACCTTGATGCTCCTGTTAATTAGCATATAACCAAACAACAAAAGAAAGACCCACCACCATAATCAAGTGAGATAGTGCAATATTTGAAACATTGGTATTCACACCTGTGTTAAGCAGATAAGCCCAGGGTCGGATTGGTCATCGAAGATCACAAAGCTCAATGAGAAAGAGTTCAAAAATTACCATGACTGTAGAGACTGTCATATTTGGAACACAAAAGAGATGCTGGATAGCAGTGAAGAGCCAATTGAGAGTTAAAACTGCAACCAGAGTTCCAAGAGCTAGTTTCTATTATCATATAAGTTGTTGACTCACAATGCTTAACACAATATTAATTTCAGGATTTCCACTTTGGATGAAAAGAGAGGCCGCACCTTTGACTGTGGAGTTCAAGGGCAATTCATTTAGGACTCTAGAAGCAGTTGGCATGATAGGAATATTGTTCGAAATATTGTGCCACATTATGGAAAGTTGGAAGAGATCTTGGTGGTATCTTATGATGCACATTCAAAGTTTGAAGAGTATGTGTTTAAGTGCAAGTGGTTTAAAGTGAACCTTGCCGGTGCAAATCGCACTGTAGTTTAGGATGAGTGCGGACACACACGGTTAAAGACATCTGCCACCAGTTATCAGCCATCTCATTGGCAAACTTCAGAGCCATTTACTTTTCCCAGTCATGTAGAGCAATGCTTTTATCTTCCTTATCCCCCAGACCCAGAGGAGTGGTCACTTGTTATCACATATGTGCCACGGCCCTGTTCTATTCTAGGTGAGAAACCAGAGGTTATGTTTACAACCTCTGAGGTGGATGATGACCACGTATAATGTACTACTCATTAATTTTATGCAAGTTGCCATTGAGGCTTGTGGTTTTATATTACTACACAATGTTCATTGTGTCATTTTCTGCCTATTCTGCTCCATTACGTAATTTTATTTTTAAGAATAGGAGCAATACTATGTGTACTTTACTAACATTTTCACTCAGTCTACCAAGGCAAAATAGATTCTAATAATGGTTAAGTGGATTTATAGCTTCCATTTGGTCTAAAAGATTTTTATTTCCATTTCTAAACCTTAGATTCTGGTGGCTCTTCCTAGTAATGCACTAAGTAACTCCTGAAGTATTGCAATTGAGCTATTGCCTTTGGTATATCTTCTGGATCGTCTAGCTCTAACATTCCAACCACCTTTTGTATATTGCTGGCATTCCTGTTCCTTAAGTATGCCTCATACCTCTGTTCAGGAGTAGGCTTTGGTGGTAAAAATTTTCTGGCCACTACTTCCACTGGTTCCTCCTCCATTAATGGCTCTGGATTTGGCTCTGGTTGAGGCTGCTGGACATAGTCCCCTTCCTCTTTTTCAACTTCTACTGCAGCTAACCTTTCGTCCTCCTCATCACCCAGCTCTGGACTTGGATACAGTTGCTCCATTCTTATATCCATATAGTCTAAGGGAATTTGAGTTGTCCCCATTCCCCCTTGGATTTCACTCCCCTGGTCTGTTTGAGTCTCCATATCCCTTGTCCTTATAACTAATTCGACCCTAGAGATAGGTTTATGCTGTCCTTGTCCCTCTTCCTGTCTTTCTCCTAGATTCAGCAAAACACTAACCAATCCTCTGGTGTCTGTCGCACTCTGCTGAGGTTTAGAAACCTGTGAGTCCACTACTGCTGCTGCCATCAAAGGTTCCATCATATTTGTACTCAGTGGCTGATTTGAGCTCATGTAAAAAACTCTAGTCTCCTCCTTCAGTTTCACCATAATCCTCCAATGGTACCTCAGTGCTTTCCTCCTCTGTCTCCTCATAAGTTGCCTCTTCCTCATCAGTGAGCTCATCCTCTGAAGTACCATATACTTCCTTGATTACTTTTCTAACCAGAACTCTGTGATGCCTCTCTATTACTAGCTGGCAGTCCCCATAAGCATAGAGTTGAGCTAGATAACTGGGTAAAAAACACAACTTCTTAGGCCCCAATGCTCTAACCTCATCCTGTATCACTTTGTGCATGATGAAAACCCAATTGATCTCCCTTTCTCCTTACCACAAAGCTATGACAGTATTGGCCCACTTTACTGGTATATAACTACGCTTTCTGGGATGGAGAATTGGTATCAAAAAATGAAAAAGCATCATCAATTCGGGATCCTTGCACTGTGAGATCTTGTAACCATGTGAGACTACTCTATCCTGTGAAAAATACCTCTCAAACAAAGGATCCTTCTGTGACAAAAATCCATGCCCCTCCAAAGGTAATTGAAATGAATCTCCTACAACTGGTTTAACTCTCACTGTTGCAGAAAATCTTGGATCTATTCTCCCGTTGTAGAAATCAAGGTAAGTGCCATCTTGTATGTCCCAAGGAATCAAATATAGATGCTCTAGTTTCATCCTTCTCAAAATCTCTCTCAATATGTTCTGTAGTTCCCTAGTAGTCGGATACTGCATTGATAAGGATGAAGGTATGGCCTCCAAATCTTTGGCCATAGCTGAAATCTCTGAACGCAAAAAGGTTTCAAAACCTTAAACCCAAAAATTTCGTGAACTACTGTTAACCCTAACTAAATTCCTAGACCTCCTTCGCGTCTCTGCCAACCCTCTCGTCCTCTTGAGCTCTCTCCCGAAGAAATCGTGAATGTTAAAGGGATCTTGACACAATGGAACTATTCAAGAATTTCAGCCTTTATAGTTCTTCAAGTAGGCCCTCTAGGAACTTTGTACTATTGTCCTTTGCATTACTGCATATACTACCTCAATGGCACTGAGATTTTTTGTGACTTAAAAAAGTCCGTGATAAATCAGATGACATTGCGAAACCTTTTACGAAACTACCTTCTCCAGTAACCCTTTCACTAATTTGCGAACTAACGCACATCGCAACTTGTGATACATCCACCACCGGAAAGTTTTGAAAAAATTTGTGATGAGGTTTGCGATACATATTCAAACACAAAATGCGAGGCGCCGAATAACGCAAGCTTGCGATTTCTTGTGACTCTCAAAGTTTTTAGCGATACATTTTGTATTGTAAAGTGTGCGATGTTTTGAGTATGATTAAACATTGCGAAGTGTGGAATATCGCTAGGGTGGACGGAGACTGAGCGGGTCGCAAAGTTTTCTTTGTGGTATATGTCGCAAAAGTGTTGCGATGATTGTAAAGTACATTATAAATTAGCGATGGGTGGTGCACCACAAGGTGCGATGCGTGTCGCATTGCAAATATGGCAGGTTGTTTTTGCTTCGCAAACCCTTCAGGTTTTTTGTTTGGCCTTTCGCAAAAAGGCAAAATATGTAGTAGTGGTGTTCATTGAAGAATCGGAGGATGACGAATGGGTGGAGCAACATTTTGTGGAAGAACAAACAATGGAAAAGGACATAAGGGAGGAGAACATTATTGAACTAAAAGAGCATCTATCCCTAGAAGTACAAGTGGAGTATAACAAGCCAAAGAGGTGTAGGCAAATGTAGAAGCACAATGAAGGGCGATGGAGATGGAGAGGCGTGAAGGAGAAGTTGTAGTGAAGAGAAGGCGAGTAATCCTTAATAGAGCTACACTTCTAGAAAAAGGTATCAAAATTTTAGACACTAAGCGCTTCATGTGTACAAACAAAACAAAACAATGACAAACATGTTGAACAGATGGAAAATTAAAAGGATATTATTAAAGAAGAAGATTGGCTTCTAAAACAAGGCTTGTTCCTTTGTTTCTTGTGGAGTGGGAAGTACTAATGCTTGATGTAAAATTGGAATTGTTGAACACATTTTTAATTAAGGGTGCATATATCTATTATGGGCATAAGGATAAGGTGTATCTAATTAACAAACAATTGATTATAGATGTTTTTAGAGTGTGCAAAAGGGTACGTAGAAGAACCAAAAGGACAAGTTAATAAATCACTAGCAATTCAAGCATTACAAAGTTGTAGACTTACACTTCCAAATTCTTTTGCAAATCAATGGAATGCAAAGAGTCTGGGTCTGCCATACTTTGTTAAATATCTTGCCATTATATTTATTAAAGGGAGAAGGTACAATAATTAGCAATAAGAATGTTATTATATTGGTGAAAACAAAGAAGGGGCAGAACGTAGATTGGGCACATATTATATTCAATAATTTGTGTAATGAGCTAAATAGGTGGTATAAATATGTTTAGGAAAATAAGGGGGATAAGAAAGATACCTATTAATATGCCTTGGTATTGGCAAAAATCTTTCAATATTTGGTTGTGCATCAAAAGGGCAATCCAAAAAACCATCAGTCAAGGTTAAAAAAACTAAGGAGGAAATGTAGATAACACTAAAGAACAAAAAGAAAGCTACCATAGATTCTCCAAGAAGTGCTTTCAAAAGGAAAAACAAAGTTGAGGAAGGAGGAGCCTTAGGCTCAAGAATGAAAAGGGAATAGGAGAGTATACATTTGAGGGCATAGAAAATGATGAGGGGAAGAGTGGGACCATCCGTAGTGCTAGCAATGGTAACGATAATGCTAATAGTGGTATAGGCAGTTAGAGAGACTCTAGCATTACCATAGATGACATCTCCACAAGAAAAACAATTGGGAGTAAAATGAGAAAGTTAAAAGGGAACATGACATAAGGTTTCCAAAAAGTGAAAACATTTGCACTTTGAAGGCAATATATATGAAGATTGGATGGAGACCATTCAAGTTTGAAACATTTACAACATTTACAACAACATTTGCAATAGCAACAATAGGAGACATAAGAAGGTCTACATGCTAATACACTATACACATAGAGAGTGGTGAAACAACTTGCTTTTGAAAAGTTCAGGCAAATAGAACTAAAAGTATCACCTAATAGGCCAAAATCTACATAAGGATTCCCATTTGAATTTGAAATGGGGAGAAGAATGGTACAAGAACTAGGATCATTTGTAGAAGGATCTAGAAATCCTATGACATAGACAAGTAGACCAAAGTCTATGGAGGAGGTAGCTACAAAAGTGATGAAAGTAGATACAATAGTTGAGTTATTTCAAACCATGGTAATTGTGAGTCTAAATATGGGGAAATTTGACTTTGGAGGTAAATACTTTGAAGAACATCAAAGTTACAGGGGAAAGAAAAAAGGTAGTGTTACAGGAGGAATTGCATGAGGAAAGAGATTTCTAGAAGGGGTATAAACATGACGTGGAAATCTCGAGGAAGAAAAGGGCATAGGCTGAACAGAAAAATAAACTGTTCATTAAGAAACTTTAGGATGAGAACAAAGAGCTCAAGGGTAGCACAACATAGTTGAAATTGCAAGATGAAGAATTGCAGGATTCAAGGTAAAAGGCTGAAATATGGGAAACCATAAAGAGGAAATGGAAAAAGGCAGTGTTTTTTCATAAGAAATAACAAGAGGTTTTGGATAGTCAGGTGAAAGCATTAACTATAAAAAAAAAGGAGAATGAAAATATTCTAACAGATTTGGAATTGATAAATATGAGGAATGTAACTTTGTTGCAATTGAAGAGCTTAGAAGGAAGACAACAAAGGTA
Source organism: Sphagnum tenellum (assembly GCA_963921925.1). Taxonomy (NCBI): domain Eukaryota; kingdom Viridiplantae; phylum Streptophyta; class Sphagnopsida; order Sphagnales; family Sphagnaceae; genus Sphagnum; species Sphagnum tenellum. The sequence goes on from OY998157.1 coordinate 14,727,883, forward strand.
GAAAAAGAGAAGTTTATGGAAGATAAGAAAAAGTATCAGAGAACTTTGTAGCACCTACAAACATAGTTGTAGATGGCATATGAACAAAGGAAGAGTTTGGATCTAGTTAATCTCAAGGAAAAACTAGAGGATTATGAATATTTGTTATAAGACTATACCCTGATGAGGACAAAGAACAAGATGAAGGATTCTAAGGCAAAATTTGAGGAATGGTGGGAGGTTGCAAAGGAATATTTTACAAAGGAGTTGGCAAATAATATAGTTCAACATAAAGCTGATGAAAGGATTCTAGGGTACAAGTTGGAAGCTTATCAAAAGAATTTTCCATATTTCATTTGTGGTAATCCAATAAGTACAAAGGTATCAGGTTAGGATGAAGAGACAGAAGCAAGGCCCAATGGAATAGCTTAGGAGCAGGAAGTACAAACTAAGGAACCATAGGACCTCAGAAGTGGAATAGCTCATGAGGAAAAGGTATAACCAAAGATACCACAAGACCTTAAGGATGGGGTTATAAAGAAAAAACACCACATAGAATTCAAGAACAAGAAAAGGTGGAGGCTATTCCAACACCAAAAAAAAAGATATCCAAAATACATCATCTGGAAATAAAACATAGACTAAATTAGTGGGGGAAGATATTAGAACTACAAAGCCAAATTTAGATATAGAACCTTTAGTTTTTGTACAAGTTGACATTACAAGATCGTAACAAAGGAAAGAAATGCTTAAAAGGTATTAAATATTTTCATTATTATGTCATTTTACAAGGATTTTAAGGACAAAATCCAAAGTGCAAAGGGGGTAATGTTAAGGGGGTAGGATGAATATGATTTTGGATGAACAAGGCATTTAGGATAGGGACTAATCAAGGAACCTTGTTAATTTGAATTTTGAATCTTGTTGGTTTTGAATCATGATAAGGACCCCCAAAGGAGAGGTTTTGGAAAAGAGAGGGGAATTTTGAGACACAAAGTTTAGAAAATAGTAGAACTTGTAGGTATTTGGAGTAGAAAACCATAGACTTTATTTTGATATCGTATATATTTTGTGTTGTTTTGGATTTTTTTCAACAAAACTTGGGATTATGTAGTAATTTTAATTCATCTTTTATGCAATAAAAAGAAGCACAAATTTCTGAAGTGAATTCTATGTTCATTTTGTTGTGTGAATTTTTTATAATATCATAATATGATGAAATGAATTATAATCTTGTTTTTGGAGTTTTTTACAATGTATTCAAATGTGCATATTCTCGTAATATGCAATAACCATGAAGATGATGTTTTAATGAATGGTAATGTTAATTATGTCAAGAATTAAGGCATGAATTGTGAATGTATGCATATGAAATGCAAATATTTTGTTACACAGTTGTGAAATATTTTGTAGGAATTAAATTTCACTTCTACCATGGATTAAGGTTGGCTTTTGTTTTGATTTGCTAAATAGGGATAAAGGTTTTATTTTTTTAAGTTTTTGATCATGGCTTTTGAACTCACTTCATTGGACCCTAAGGAACCCATGGAAGCTTTCAACATGATTGCTTGTTCAAAAACTATCAACAAGCAACAAAGAGAGAAACTAAGAAGGTGGGCAATACCTTTGGAAGAATGGCATGGACTATGGATGATTTCTATAAAAATATAAAACTATGTAATGTTGGCATTGATATCAAGAACAATTAAAACCCTGACCTTGTTACAAATGTAGAGTTGGAGGATGTGTTTGCGACGAGAGGATACAATGGCTAGAAGCCAAAGCCAAATGATAAATTGACAATTGCAAATTGTGTTGCTTTGTTGAAGTTGTATGAAGTTGTTTATGCTCACCCCCCTTATAATGGGCAGTATTCAACAATCTTCTTACAAAGTTGGTTTGCCCAACATAAGGGGCACAAAATTAATTGGATCAAGTATGCATATGATTACATACAACTACATGTTAAAAAGGCCATGAACCCTATTCTTGCCTTTGCAAACATTGCCAGCCCACAAGTCTTTAGGTCTACCAACTCATTGTTAGATTCAACCTATAATGGTTATAATTTTATTAATGAAGATTAGGCTTCAATTCACATGGGTGGTGTAAGGGCTTATGCCATTGTTTTCCCTCCAAGTCATGAAGCATTAATGAAGAGGTTATTGACGGAGGCTCGTGGAGAGGAAGGGGAATTTACCTCTAAAATGGCAGTGTTAGGAGAAGAAACTATGGACCTTGGACACAAGGTCCAAGATTTGGTTCCCTAGTTGCATGACATGAAGTCTTCATTTTAAGAGGAATAGAAATCAGTTCCTTTATAAAGAAGGTTGTAGTGCTTGGAAAAAGAGATTGAAAAGAAAAAAATTGAAGTAGATGCAATAATAAGCTTAGGTGCATGTCAAACCATTGTTGATGATGTAATGTTTTCATTTCCTAAATCAACTGGTGAGCTACGATACCTTGAGAAATAAATATAAATTTAGATGATTATAATTGGATTATTTTCCTCTAAGGTGGAAGAAGGAAAGGTATAACTTGAGGCAACTACCAAGGAATTCTAGAGGTTTGAAAAGGACCTTTAGTTCCTAACAAATGAAATGTTAAGTAACAAAGTATGGATTGATGGCTTGGTGCATCAAATCCAACTCATGGCCCATGGAAGAAGGATAATTAATGCACCCCTTCCTATTGAAACCTTAAGAACATGCTTGCAGAATAGTTTGGGAATTTTTGGGTGCCACCTTGTCCAATTTATGGGTTATTATGCATGCAATAACATTCTTGTCTCATCTTTTGGATGGACCTATAACCATTTTTGCATGGGTGTACATCTAGAGACCAAGGCTATTGTTTGTGTTATCCCACTTGTGGGAAAATATATTATATGAAGAATGGATCACAAGTGTTGATTTTAATCACATCAGCATGAAATTCAAGAGCCCCAAGTTGGAGATGCCCAACCCTAGATCTATAAGGTTTGTCCAATTTGATTTGCAATAAAAAAATTCCATAAGTAGTATGTTGTTTTACAATTTCCTTTGGACCACTTGAAGTTCTTATAATTTAGGGTGTGTCAAATTTTGGTAGAGTAAAAGGTCTAAGTTTATTGAAAATGTACCAAGTCTAGCTTTGTGCCAGTCACTTTGGGTAATTGTCTCATTTGCTTTGTATATATTGCAAGTCCAAAGTCAAGTACAAGTGATTTTCCAACCTATACTACACATTTACACTTTGCCCAATACCACATGTGACCTCAACCTAAAATCCTTTTTTTTCAAAATAGAATAATAGGTTGGTCACTCATTGACTCCGATAGGTTATGTCATGACATCAAATGATCTTCAAATAGTTGTAGTGGTTTAAAAGTTGGAAAACTAGTTGTACAATTCAAGTATAGGTTATCGATCCTCCAAGTAAAACAATATGGGTAAAAACTATGACTATCATTTTGTTTATTGACCTTACTTTCTTACAAGGAGGACTAGTTGGTCATGTAATGTCAAGTAGAAATTCCAAGTATTAGGTACTTGTGTACAAGTATGACATGCATTTTGGCTATTGTTCTTACTATCTCACAAATAGAACATGAATTGGTCAAGTGAAAGTATTGGTTGTAAACTGTCCAAGTAAAGTGGTAAGGGTGTGAGTAAAACAAGCCAAGTGGTAACGATACATGTAAAACTTCCAAGTAAAATGGTAAGGGGTACAAGTAGAACATGTCTTTTCTTCAAATAATAATTGTTTCACAAATGAATCAGTTGTAATTCACAAGTAATTTAGTTATAATGAAAGTAGATTCTACACCTTTCAAGTAGAATGGTATTTGCTAAAAGACAAGTATTTTGTTTGAAATAACTACACGAGTAATTTAATTGTATTGAAAGTAGACTTTACATTTTCCAAGTAGATTGTAAGGCTACAAATAGTACAAGATATTGTGCATGAAATATAATTAAATTTCTAATGATGTAAGGAATTTTTAGATATATGACAAATTATGTGTAGGTTATATCAATATTTATGCGTGAATCCATGTTGGTTGCAATGGGCCCAACTTATAGTTGTACTCCAATTCTACATTTATCCTCAAGGTCATGTAATAACATTGGGCCTAGGAATACACCAAAGGTGCAAGGGTAAGTGCCTGCAATTGAGTCATTTCCATTGGTTTCCCATTCACCAACAATAATCATTTCCAAGGACTCAAACGAGATTGAAGACGCCCATGTGCTATCTAATAAGGAAGACAACCTTCTAGATTTTGATGTGGTTGTTTTCCTTGTTCCTACAAGTGATCCCCTCCTTAAGCCTACACTTGTAGCACATGTACGTGTAGCAACAAATGTAAACAAATCACTAACAGTTCTTAATGTGACCCCCATGGTTGTTGCACCTCCTAACCTTGAGTCCCCTACAATGATGCAGACTTCTCTATTACAACATACCCTAGATGCTTACAACAACTCTAAGCCTCTAGGTGATTCTGTTTAAATTGTTAACTTATTTTTTACCACTAAAAACCTAAGTGTGTCAACAACTAAAGGATTGGTTTTAGGAAAACTTGAAGGGCATCATGGGACTAAGATTAGGACATTAGTCAAATGGCTATTGGTTCAAAAAATGACCCAACAATAGGGCTTAGAAATTCATCCCAAGATGGGAATGGGCCCAAGGGTAAAATGTGTCAATGGACCAATGAGAGAACTGAAAAGTGAGTCATTCCTACTTGAGTTTGACCACTTATAGACACCATTCATAATGTTGGTACCAAAACTCATTCTCTTCGTTAACATAGAAGTAAATACTCATCACGGGTTAGCCATTCATTCATTATTTTATACATTACATACAATTTGTGTTGAACTTGCCAAACATAAACTCATACCCATTATATGCAGAAGTTTAAATTGTTGTAGTTCAAATTTATACTCAAAAATCAAATAGGGCAACAATTAGGTTGTAAATCAATAAAGTGTTTTGCCCATAATTAGCTAGTATTGAATTGTCCCACATTTGACAAATGTTTGGGCATATTATATTATAATTCTCATAAAAAACTTTAGTTAAAGTGCAACTAATTAAATATTTTGATGCATTATGTAGGTTATACCATTTGGAGTACAGAAATGAGTTTCATGCATGTGTAATTTGTTTATGTAGGGAGATGTGGCTCTCTAAGAACTATTAGTTTCTAGTGGACTTTATTTGATAACTTGTGGACAACTTAGTTGGATTCTAGCTAGACTTTTGGTTAGTAGGATTTTAGCTAGATTTTGAAAGAATTTCATCTTAGGTTTAGTAGAACTTTCTCACCCTTTAAATTTGTGAACTAGGCCTTTGAACTTTTTAGACTTATTTTTGACACATGTTTCTTCTTTAGACAAGGCAAAACAAAATTTTATTTAATGTTATTAATGTCTATTAATATTTGGTATACTAATATGCAAAGTTAAGGCCTATCCATGTTCATTGTGTAATTAGTTTGATTACTATGGGTCAAGTATGTCCATAAGGTCTATAAGTAGTTCCATAGCTTTTGCAAATAGATCCATAGGGTTTGCAAGTATGTCCATAGGGTCTGTAAATAGGTTTGTAGGGTTGCAAGTATGTCCGTTGTGTCTATAAGTAGTTCCATTGGTTAATTTGCAGGTAGGCCTAGAAAGTATATAAGTAGGTCCATTGGTTTTGTTTATATGTCCACAAGGTTTGGAACTATTATACATGTATGTCTCCACATGGTCTCTAGCTACTATGTCCACAAGTTGTGTAAGTAGTTCAATATGGCATCCAAGCAAGTGCATAGGTTTCGTGATTACATGGTTGGTGGGAACTATTTTTTATTTCTTTTGTAGAATTGCATTATTGAACTAGATGGATTACATGAGGGTGTCCATTTATAGGTTAATAATTGCATAATGTACAATCAATAGTTAACCTAAATAGTTTGTTGATACTTAGGCTATAAGTTAAAAGGTCCATAGTAATTGTAATGTACAATCTTAAGTAATGTTATAAATAATGCCTTAAATACATTGATTATTTGTCAAGGATTAATTAAGTAATTGTACCTAGGTAGAATTATACATAATTCAATGTAATGTGGAAGTAACGCATGTGTAATGTGTGGGATCTAGCTTCAATTACTGTTTTAGGTTCATTACAAATTCCATGTGACTTCCAAATGCCAAGGTTGTGTGACATTTAAATAGAACCCATTCCTCTAAACCTTAAACCCATCTATCTTCTTCCTTCACCCATCTCTCCCAATTTGTTTGGACATTGCTTGCATACTCCATGCTTTAAATGTTTAGCGACTAAGTACAAATTTTTAGTGGTGTTTCAAATTTCACTTGGAGTGTTGGCATGGGCAGAGTTTAACTCTTTTATAGCTTTGATTCAAGTCCGCTAATGAACTCAATGTGGTCCATAAAATTGTTTGGAAGTTCATCTTAGAAAATGAAGGAGCTAATTGAAGGTAGTGCAAAATGGTTCAAAGTAAAAATGGGCTTGTGCGATCATGGGCTAAATATCAAGAAGGAACTAATAGATTCCCATGCATCTATTGTTGAATGTGAGGCCATGTTTGGGTTTAGATATGAAAATTGTGTTGAACCTACTTTGGTTGCAAGAATGGAAGAATTATATGTTGTTGTTCATTAGAAATCAAATATTACTAATAACACAATCAGGGTGAGCTTTGCTAGGGTAGTCCTTGTTGAAAGAAAAGGAAAATTCAAGGTTAACTAGGTTCATTTTGTAGCTGAAGTAAAGGGCGTCAAGCAAGGGGGCACAAGGGCAAGGTGGCTATAGAGAGTTAGGGTAGAAAAACAGGAGGTGCTACTACTTTAAATGTACAACATACATTTCCAATCAACTTGGGATCACCAATTGTAGAAGCAAAAGAGGTAAATATTTTGATTCCTAATGAGGAACAAAGTCCAAGCACTCCAAAAACTAACTCATTGTCTCAACTTTTCAAGCAATTTTTTTCCACACATCAATTACAAGCTTTGCACATCTTTTTTTTCTTCTATTAGCCTTGCCTACTAAGGCAAGGATATTGTGTTTAGATTCATTATAGAGTATAATAGCTTAATGGATTTTGCCCCGCTAGTTGGTTTGATATGACATTTTGGCTTATGTTGAAACTTGAGATTTACTTATAGGGTTATGATATCTTAAAGGATTTTAGTTTTTTCTAAGAGGATTTTTTCAAAAGATTATTTTCTACATGGTGAAATATTTGAATTTCCATAAATTGTTTTTGTTTTAAGATATAGTTTTTAATGTAAATGGCAAGTCCACAATGTGACACACCCTTTGTTTTGATGGCCTTATTGTAGAACGTCTCTAAACATTCCTAAAGGTTGGAACTTTCCAATAGAAATTCGCCATTTGCCTTTTTTCTTTCTATCCAAACTTTTGCCCTAGGAACTTGAAAATCAAACTGAACCCGATTTTTTTTTTTCAACAAGTTGCACTTGGGCAATGTGGCTTAATTCTTGCAAACATGTTACCTAAGCTTCAATTTATATAACACAAAAGCACTTTATAATTCATATAATGGGTGATAATAGAGGTTGTTCTTCGATGGATTGTGAGTGCAATGACCATAGTTATCATATATGTAATTCTATCTCAAAAATTTATAATTTTCATCCTTGATTTTGAAGGCAAATGTGTTTTCAACTTGCAAATTGTGACAACTTGTAGAATGAGAGGTACATTTCAAGCAAGCATTCAATAGGTGCTTTAGACATCACAAAAAAATACACCAAGGTGGAAATTTATTGCCTTTATTTCCAATGTATTTAGTATGCCTTCAATGATAAGACCTATTCCTAGAAGATTCCTAGAATAGGATCATTCCTAATCTATAAGATTTTTTTTTTATGTATCATAAGTTTATTACTTTGGATAATAATGTGCATTTTTAAAATTAAAATAATTCATATGTTGTGTTATTAATGTTTTGGGCATTGACATGCACTTTGATACACATTTTTTGAACCTTGAATATTAGGATTATAACAATGTGAAGTTTTAAAATATATGTTTCTTATAACAACTTTAAAATTCTTGAAATTTACATTATTTATATGTATGGAAAATGTAAATTTGTGTCTATAATGCGACAAATGTGCTCTAAACAATTATTAAATGCATCATATGTAAGCTCATTCATGGTTGGGGTTGCAGAAAAAAGAAAAAAAACATTAAGTTCTTTTTAAAACTATTTTTAATGAATAACATCTATATGGACAAAGATTTGAATAATCCAAATTAAGATTTTTTTTTTGGTGGTGATGATTTTTCACATTTGTACATCATTGTGCATTAAAAAAGCTATTTCAAATTCATAAGTGCAAAAAATGATCAAATAAAAATTTAAGGACAATTAAATTGATTTTCCATGATTATTTCTTGCACATGTGACCCACATTATGGGTTGCAAAATCTAAACCTAATGAATACAAACAATCAACCAAATGACCAAAAGTATCAATCCTTTACCTCACAACTTCAAAAAATGAAATTTGTTGCTTTCAAAATTTTCATATGATTTATAATATGACCAAAATCCTCTAATGGACATGGCCAAAATAAATTTAAGCATTGATTATCCATTAAAAAATTGACATCAATTGCATTCCTTAATGCATTTGTTTCCATTTCCTTACACCTTTATAGTATTACATAAAAGCAAAATGTTTTTTTTGGTTAATTAAAATTTAATGTGAGCTTAAAAGTCATGGATTCACCTTGAATAACCAACCTTGTTCTACCACATCCATTTAATTAGATAATTCATTGCTTTCAAAACTCACTCAAGTAAGTACTTATGATTCCTATTACAATGTTATTATCTTAAAAATCAATAGCAATAAAGTGATTTTAACCTTAAGGTGCAGAAATCTAATATTCATATGGGAAATTTTGGTGTCAACTTTATTTAAGTGATAGAATGATTGATGATTATATTTAATCATAATAAGAAATTGGATATTTTAAATAAGGAAACACATATGATTTGATTTTCGAATTTTATTCATACAATTATTTTTCCAAATTGGCTTAATTCCAAATATCCCAAAATCCCATCCATATTTTATGGATAAATTTTTTTTGGGAGCCTATGACCATTATGATTGTATCCCTTTGAATCATTGAATTTCCTTAATTTGTTACTTTTGGAATTGGTTAATAAATTAGTAATCAAATGGGATAAACCATTTTTGTAAACAAAGTGTTGACATGGGTGTGAAGTTGTGAACATGTGTAAGGAGAAGGCCCACACATGCACCACTTCATTTGTCTAATAGTTTATTAGCCAATTCCAAAATGAACAAATTAAAAGAGGTGGGCTAATTAGTTGGACATTTTCATGTAAACATAATAAACATTTCCAATACTAGAACTTTAATTTTTGACCCTAAAATATGCATATATATTAAAATAAACAATGATTACATTTCCAACATGTGTAGATTTGTTTGCACCTTAATGCTTGATATTAAATCATTGGAATAACTTACATGGAACAATATTGAACAAACAAGTAGTTGAAGATTTTAAATGATGAATTCATGATTGATGAATCTATTTCACCATTTAGGAATCCATTCTACCCACTTATGTTAAAAGTTGCCTTGAACAAGTTTCAAATTAGCACATTTTGAGCATTGCACTTTGGGTTTTCGTTTGATCATGAAACATAATATAAATAGAATAGGATTTGTACAAATGTTTTTATGGTCATTGGAGTTTGTGAATGGCCTTAATGACCATCAAAATCCTTTTTTTCATTGTTATTAGTTGAATTTCATCATTGCTATTAGTTGTTAACATGTTGTATAATGCATAGAACTCACATTATAACTTTCAAACTTTCATTGCTCCATACTCCCTTTCAAAAATGAAAATGTGATAATATGTGCTTAGAAACATTGTGGCCCAATTGCATAGTAGTGACATACTCTCAATTCGATTCAAACATACGCGTATTTTACGTTTTTTTGGGCTTTTTAAAAAATACTTGAAAATACTTGATACAAAGGCCAATTTTCAAGCATTTGTATTTTTATTATGCTTTTTTAAAAATACTTGAAAATACTTCTTTTTGAGCACCTTCCAAAAATACTCATATTTCATATGTCACTACTATGCCCAATTGTTTTCCCATATTCCTAGGCCTAATGTCCATATTTTACATAATGAGCTCATTACATTTATGTTTGTTACTATACTAGTTAAAAGATTTAAATTTAATATGTATTGAATCAAAATGGCCATTAATATATTGGTTAATAGATCTAACATAAGGAAGCCATAATCACGATGCATTTTGTGAACTGAATCAACTTTGGCTTCAATCTCCTACATGTAACTAGATTCAATTAATTTATTGACTATATTAATACCATACCTTTTTTCATTATTTGATAATTGTTTTTCTAGGAATGTGAATAATTGAAGTGCCTAGATGACATTAAAGATCACATATAAATGAAATTTACGATTGGTATGAAACTTATTGTGTTTTTCAATGTTTAGGATTTTTGGAAATAACCCAATATTAATATATCCAATAAAATTTAATTACACATAAGATAACTTTTAAATTTTAAAACATGTTTTGTAAAACAAAACAAAAACTATCACATTATGATACATGTGAATATTAAAATTTGAATACATGAATTGAAGCTAAAACCTCTATATAGATGTTTTTAAAAAACTTTCAACAGCCATACCAATACAATTTTCTAACTAGATGCAACATTTCATATACTACTCATATATGAGATAGTGCCCACAAAGTTACAAACTTCTATTTGTTATCAAGGACTCATCAACACCATTTGAGATCTAGATTGATCTTGAATTTCACATATCATATTATGTGAATAATTAGATGGTAGTGCATTGCCTTCTTGCAAGTTGATTGCAGTTCGTAGTTCTTCAACTACCTTGGTCATTATTGGTCTATGAATAGCTTTGGGTTCCACACATTGGATGGCAATTTCTGCAACTTTCCATAAAGCATTAAGGTTGGGATTTGAATCTTTCACAATAGGATCCAAAATTTTGTTTATATTGCCTTCTTGGAGATTGATTCGCACCTATTCAACAAATGCATATATATTTTTGTACTTCAAATGATGTCACTTGCAAGAAAAACTTAAGGTGAATATTAAACAAACATATTTTTCTTCTTGCTATGTTAAAACTTGATGGATTATCTTCATTATCAAAATTGTGTGACAAAAGTTTTAGGGGTAAAAACTTTCACATTATGGCCAAAAAGATATGTGGCATATTCTTTGTATTTAAAAAAGAATGACAACGGTTTTTTAATAAAGTAAGATTCTTCCAACATTTGGGCTAGGAATTTAGTTTTGGGGGCAAATTAAATTGCCTTTCTAAAATGGTTTTGATAGGTTTCAAAATGTTGTTGTCATTTAAACCTAAGATGTTTTTGAGTTATTTGATTATAATGCTACATTAGAAAATGGAAAAAAATAATTGTGTGATAATTATTATCCCCACTAAACTAAAACATATGATTGTCACGAATAACTAAAATTGTGTTTTAAACCACAAACATAATCAAACTTTTCGGAAAATGATATAAGAAAAATATTGTATATATATTAGTTTGAAAATGAGAATTATGAAAAAAAATTAAGTTTAAAATGAAGATTTAAAATGTAATTTATTACATGATTATAACTTACCCAATCACATAGGTTCCAAGCCTCTTGATTTGGTAACATTGTATCAATAGCTTTGCGTCCAGATACTATTTCCAAAAGCACAACACCAAAGCTATATACATCACTTTTTACTGATAAACATTGTGATGTAAAATACCTATCAATGATAAAGTCCATGGACACCAATTGTTAATTCCAAATTAATATAACATGATATGTCAAGTTGGTCTTGAAATATTTAGTAAAAAAAATGGAACATGTGTTATAAATTAAGATGAATAACATGTACTGATCAAATTGATTATAGGACCACAAAATATTGTTTAGAAAAAATAGTTAAATACTCACTCTGGATCAAGATACCCTGCAGTCCCCTTAACATTAGTTGTAACATGGGTAATATTTTCTCCATATGTTAGTTTTGATAGTCCAAAATCTGCAACTTTTGCATTTTTCATGTCACGAGGAAGTAGAATATTACTAGTTTTTACATCACGGTGAATAATGCTTGGATTGCACCCCAAATGTAAATATTCCAAACCTGTAATTCCAAAACAATGTTTATAAAACATGACAATAAAATTCATCATTGCGAGTAGATTAAAAAAAAATCTCATGTTGGGTTTTAATTGATACATGATCAAAACTAAAATATTAAAGGCATGATGAATTGTCCTTCAAAGAAAGAAAATAATTTCCAACATTGAATTGCAAGAATGTACATTAATGAACATGAATTTTAATGCTATCTTAAACCATTACCTTGTGATGCATTGAGGGCAATGTGCAAACGTGTTGTCCAATCAAGTTGTTCATTAGTTGATGTTGATAAATCACCTATGTTTTGAGAAAAGGAAAATAAGTCATATTAACTTAGAATCATGGATCTAATTTATAGTTGACTAATAGGTAAAACACAATTAAGATAAGTTGAACAATGAATAGAAAGTTTCTACAAAAAACAACTTGTTGGTCAATCAAGTTTTCAATAAAAATTGATCGTACCATATAGATGGTCCTATAATGAGCCTTTCTCCATGTATTCATAAATCAACATTTGTTGGTCATCTTCTAAGCAATATCCAATCAATAGCACCAAATTTCGATGACTTGCCCTTGATAGAACATCCACCTACATCAAACACAATCATTCAACATTGCATAGATGATTACTCCAAGTTCAAACATGAGTACAACAATTTAAAACAATTCATAATTAGCATTATATCAAACAAGTTTGATGCAATTTTTTGAAGTTGGTGTGCCACATGAAATTGTTCAAACTTTTATGCATGTCAATGTAGGTATCACCTCCTCTTACATGTGGGGTTCACATGGTTGTGCACCATTCATCCATACAAATATTTTAGCCCATCAATTGTTTAATTTAAAAAAAAAAAAAAATTTCATGTATCCATAATCACAATTGAAAATTTATTTTATGGGCATTTTTTTTGGTTTAAAATGATCAATTTCTTGGTGCATGATTAATACTGTTGTTCCAAAGCTAGTATAATATCATAATTTACTAATTATTTTTTTGTTACTTGATATTCATGATCACATATTCATTTGAAGTCAAAGTTTTCAATTTAGAATAATCTGCTAGTCACACAATCTAAATTACTTTGAAAAAAAGGTATATGTTCAATATAAATTCAAATAATATTTGAAAGTTGGATGTTTCAACCTTTTATGTGTGGAGCTCCAATTTGAAATTCAACAACTCTACATCTTGATACAGGGTAACTTGATTAATTTGGAGTTTAAGGATGGGTATATGGGTTACAATTATCTTCCTCACAATAAATTTCAACTATAACCAACATTGTTAAAATGTCTTGAAATTCTACTAACCTCATTAAAGAATTCAGATGGCCCTTGGCTAGATTTAGCATCAAGTATTTTAATTGCCACTTCTTGTCCATCTTCAAGCTTGCCATAATACACAGGTCCAAACCCTCCTTTTCCAATTTGAATCTTAAAGTTGTTAGTTGCAATAGTAACCTCAGCAAGTGAGTAAGGATTTGCACCTACATGATCAAATTGAAAAAAACATGAAGTCATTGACCTTGTTACATGCAATTGAATGTCCATTCTACCTAGTTGCCATAAATTTTCATCAAATTGAAATCACATTATACATGCTTTTATATTTTTAAGCGACTTGTATATTTCACATAGTTTGGTGTGAGAATCTACACAATGCTTTCATTCCTTGACTTCACATGGTAATCTAAGTTAAAAAATAATAAGCCATCATAAATAAATTTCCAACTTGAATTTCAATAAAGTGAATAAAGATTCAAAGATAATGTAACTAACTATCCAAATTTGAACTCAAGAAGGTTTAGGGTACATGTCATTGCTAAACATTAGGTAATTGGCAAGAAGAGCCAATTTATGATATATAGTTGAGTTGTGAATGTGTTCAGACTATTTCAATATTTTGGCTCGTCTCATTCGTCAAGGTGTAACTAGTTTCTAGACCAATGAGAAAGTGACTAAAAGTAGACAAGAGAAGGGAGAAAATTATGTGTTATAATCCCCTTCTTCTAGACCAATGAGCAAGTGACACGTTGGACAATGCAATTTAAAAATCAGTTATGTTTTAGTATATCATTCGTTTCAACCTAAACATTATGAGGAGATTATATGGAGCAAAAATATGTGAGGAAAATGTGTACTACATTAAATCCCAATATGTAGCAATTTGGTTTATTGTTGGATGACACAAAAGACATAAATATAGATAGTCAATCGCTTACCTGCATGAGCAGCCTTCATCATTTGTAAATGTCCACCAGCCAATGTCCTTTCCTTCGTTTTGATATGGGATTTACATTGAATAAAAAGAATAAGACAAATGATGATGACAAGTGCTAAGATGCCACCTAACACAGGACCGATTATGATTGCAATATTTGTCGATTTTGTGTTGGACATCGATGATGGCCCTTGTAAAAATGGGTTTCCTGGAAGGTACCTTGAAAGTTTAACAAACATAATTTGTCAAATGTTGAAGTAGCAATTATTATCTTTTTTTCACATTGGACACAAATTCATATATAACAATCTTTTTACAAAAATTATTGGCACATATTGGGATGTTTGATAAGAAAAGACTTACGTGAAATTCCAATTGGAATTTCTGGAGAGTAAACTTGGGGGAATTGAGCTGCTAAAATTGTTATTCCAAACAAACCTATTCCACATTGTAAAAAATCCGATGTCAAAAACAATTTTGTCATTAAACTTTGTTGGACTCCTTTATCCAAGGTCTCAAGTAATGCAAATTGTGTCATATGATATGAATGTTTGGATGGTGGTGTTACATAATTGTAAAAATGAAATGATAAAATGATAAACATAAATATTTGAAATGTAGTCCCCAATATTATCTAGAAGTTTCCATCATGAATAACTAATCTTGTTAGTCAATATGAAATATTGATATATAAACCAAAAACACATTTTGAGAGATAAAGGGTAATACTTACAATTCAGATAAAGATGGCAAGTCCGCCAGCCAATTTGGGATCGTCCCAGATAGCGAATTGTTTTGCAAGAACCTAGTTGTGTATCATAACACAATAGCACCATAAGTTTTTCAAAAACTTTGCTGCATGTCTTTTTTATCCAATTCTAGGTGTACAAATACTTGAAAAATATAGCTTAAATTTGAAAATAAAGATCACAAGAAAATCAACATGCGTGCATATTGTTGTTAATATTAGAAAACACAAATTCAAACCCCACCTCCCCCCCTGCCCGCCCAGCCCCCAAAACAATATTTAAGTTTTAATGGTAGAAAATGGATTGAACTACTGATTATCTATAAGTTTAAATGAGATTAATTTACAAAAATAAAGAATTGAAACTTAAAGTTTTCATGTACAACATATCTACGATTAAATATCATCGCCTTTTGAAAGTTGGAGGTGCATCTTGGTCTTTCAATTCACCTCCAATTACCAAATCTACCAATTGGACTGTCAATTTCATTAGTACCTAGTTTTTGGTACCGTCACGAATCATAAGGGCTTGATGGTTTAAAGGTCATTTGTTGTTCCCAATGTTTCATTACAGGTCATGTGCATAAATGTAATTACTTAATTCAAAACATATTGAAAGCCATCAACATGAGTGAATCAAAACCTCATCTACAATCTCCATAAGCTATAAACAAATTACCAACAATGAAGAAATTAAAAGGTTCTTTTAAGATAAACATAAAACAATTATGTGTAGAATATATTCGATCATATTATTGGTATGCAAACCAACTTGGGGCACCTACACATGAAATATTTAGAAGGTGTTACATTGAAGTGGACAAGGCAAAATTTAATCTAAGAAAACCAAAATAATCTTATGAAAATATATTTAGTTTGCATTGAAATATATAAGGTGGGGGTATGCACTCACAAATATTGTAAATTAGTTAAACGCTTTAGTAGAGGTAGCGAACCATTCAAATCATTATAATCCAATGCACTGCACATCACATAAAAACACACCATTATGGAAAAACGAACTAAAATACAATCATTGAAGTTATGTTATTTGTAATTATGATAAATCCCATTGCATCATAGCAATTGTCATGGCCATTTGTTTGCTACATAATAATCTATGAATCATAAGTTAGGGTTGGGTCATGTTGCTAATGATAATTACTAGCTAGATCATGTGACTATTTGTGAATAAGCATACGGGTGTCAGTTATCCTATCACATTTT
Source organism: Sphagnum tenellum (assembly GCA_963921925.1). NCBI lineage: Eukaryota > Viridiplantae > Streptophyta > Sphagnopsida > Sphagnales > Sphagnaceae > Sphagnum > Sphagnum tenellum. The sequence goes on from OY998157.1 coordinate 14,744,324, forward strand.
TATCCCCTTCATATATTTATGTCTTTACAACATTTTAATAATGTGTTCAAGGTTAAGTGCTAGTTCAATGTTGATAAATCATTGATATTAAATTATCATGGCATTGTAACAGGATGTTTGATTATCACAATGTGTTGCAATGTAATCACAATATCATATCAATGACTAGATCAACATTTAGTTAACACTTAATTTTGAACACATTGTTAAAATGTTGTAAAAGCTCTAAACCTTGTAGGGGGCAAGCATGACAACCTATCTAGACTTACACCACAAGATCAGCATTCTATTGGTTTAAATAGAATAGTAGATGCCTAAAATTGCAATGTGATCCATGTTTTGATGAATCTCAGAAGAGTTAAACCACCAAAAGAGAAAATAAAGATTATAATAATCCAGTACAATATTGGACATGAAAGTTACTCACAGGCTGGTGAGACTCCGGAGATTGCCAAAGCTGGGAGAAATGGGCCCAGTTAGATTGTACCCTGAAAGATTCCTGTGAACCATCACAATAAGAGGTCCCAATTTTACAAAGAGTCAGACATCATAACATGGAAGTCTTGCCATATGTGAAATGTTCATAGAGAAGGGCAGGTTGAAAATTTCAAAAGATTTGGAAATTATGCAAATCTTACAACTCAAATATTATTTGAAGGTTATTTTCTGCGAATATGGTCAAGGTTTGAGAAAAATATGTAGTTAATTGATTTTCGTTATTAGAAGTCGAATATCATCAATCAATTTTGTTAATATGTCTGGCTGCATTAACTTGTAATTCAGGGTTTTTCATGGATCAAACATGGGAAAAAGTTCAGGAAACTAGTTAAAACTTAAAGTTGTCCCAACCCTGAAGTTTGAACTCCAAAGATTATCATTTGGATCCAGTGGAGTGCATGACCTCAAATAAATCACTCAATTACTAATTCTCAGACCCAGCTAAAATTAGCAACAAGTAGTCCCTCAAATTGTATTGTAGCTGCTGGAACTGAACACAATTTGAACATTCTGTCTGTGCCGAATTTAAGTTATGCCAAACTTGTTTTCCAGTTCGAAGAAAGACATCTTACACATCATTTGGTTCCTTGCAAGTTCTTTACACGTTTGAAGCGCCTTAAATGGGGCATAACCAAGATTTGGAATCTGCCCAAGGCAGTCTCCTCATTCTGGTAATGCCCCCATCTTGGGCCATTACCTACCACAAAACTCCCCCCGCTTTTTCCATGTGATAGGTGGGTATTTCCAATTTTTTTGAATCTCTTCCTGTGATACCGGGCAGGTATCAAGAGGAAATTTTAAAGAAATAAAAATTTGGTCTTTACACTCGGTAAAGTCCTTGGCAGCTGGCTTTACCTGCGTCATACCTACATTTGGCTCTTCACAGACCCTTATTCTGGTAAAGCCTGCTGCCTTGGGCTTTATTGTACACTTTACTGGGGAAAGGTCTAATGTAGCGTGAAGCTTGATGGGCACACTTTACAGGGCATAAATACTGCCATGGTTTTCTTTTTTAAATCTCGTGATACCTTGTGGGTATTGGGTGGGTACCCACCAGGTACCACAGGGAAAAGGTGACCAACACAAGCAGGCATTTAAAAAAACTACACTAAAAAAATTGGCATAGGTTTTTATGTTTTCATCGGAGGTCCCTTGTTTGGAAGAAGTTTGTCCTGAAGGTGTCATTGTGAACTGGAAACTTCATGAAATATTCCCTATTTTAAGTTGCTGGTTTGATGTTTAAACTTTCCACAAAGGAGCAGAGCTAGTGTATGACAATTGGCTTTTTTTTTTTTTTTTCATTACTTAGTTTTGAAGATTCCATTTTGACAAGTAGAATATCACCAAATATTTCAAAAAGATACTTCATCTTGGAGAATTATTATTTTTGAAAATTTCAGCATGTTTAAAAATAATATTATTTTTGTCAAACCTACCATTCAATATGGTATTGTAACAACCTCGGAAAGAATTCTTAGTGTATTTATAGGGCAGATTACATTTAGTAATCAGGCTTGGAAAAAGAGCCCCAGCGCTGACGGTGTGAGATTGTAAAATCCATAGGGCGCAGGATGTAATCAAATAAGATCTTTGGAAGGGAATTAAAAAAAAAAAAAAACCATTGATTATCTCGATTGTTACACAGCGTAAGGCCCTGCTGCCCTACTGTCAGGGAATTACTGCATGGACCTGGGCCTCTGCCCTCAGCGCTCATGCGTAATTCTCTGATAGCAGCAGGGCCTTACCCTATACCTATAATGTCATCGAAATCATTATCTACTAAAAGAGGAAAATTACTCACACTGCTGTAATTGAAGGGACGAAGTTGCTGTCTGTGCTACAAGTAACCCAGGGATGAGGAACTGGAACACAGGGATCGCCAGTCCAATCGGTAAGGCTCATACTTGACTTGATCTCCTCAATCGCGATGGCTGCATGCACCCCGAGACTAGTTGCAGTCAGCTGTCACAATCTCAAGATCAATTGGTAACCCAGTTTAAGGGGTGGCTATTTTCGAGGGACACTTAATGTAAAGTATGGGATTATGTGTGTCAAACGATCATTTCTAGAGCGTTATTAAATAATTATTCAACTTATTTTTGTCGTTTTACTATTATTTAATTATTTTAAAATACATCTTGTGTTAATCATAATATATTATTTCAAATTATTACGTATTTTGTATTATAGTTAGATTAATTATTTGAGTAAAATATATCCTATTTTAAAACTAATTAATTATAACTTTTACCCAACAAACAATATATTGCACCTTATATTTTTACTCATTTAATTTTTATTTCTAGTGTACCCCCCAGGGGTTATTTGGGGGTGCACAGCTGAGGGTGCAAGGGGGTATGCTAGTCCAAATCTAACATTTCCTGGGTTTAATTTGGCCACGTAGAGGCCTCACTCAAGAAGGCGAAGGTGCTAATGTGGCTGTTGGTTCTAATCTTCCAATAGATCAATCTCGTGTGAAACCCTGTTTCTATAACAGAGAGTCTGTGTTTCCATTTTCAGGGACGAAGTTAGGTCACTTGTAGCGACCAGCATAAGGCTGTGACTCGGAAGCAAAGGAAAATTACAGCCTCACAGTGTTTACAGCCTCACAGCCAGATCAATAACTCACCGTCCTGATTGTTTGTCATTGGGGCCATCGGGTTTGTGTTCATATCCCAAGTCTCGAGAGCGTTCGCGATAGGACCGAGAGGACTGGACACAGTTTGATCTGGATACAGAACAATATCCGTTCCAGGGTTGTAAGGCGCGTCCCAATAAACATATGTATTAGCAGTGAACACAGCGTTTGAGCTGTCGGAGTATGGATTCAGGAGAGTGACTCCTAAACCTCGTACCTCTACATAAAAAATCCGTGAACTAGCATTGGCAGTTGAATTTAATTCAGCATAGTAGAACGACAAAATATATTCATAGTTGTCGTCGTCTGGGAAGGTGATTGTTATGTTGCCACTGCTTGTAAGGGCAGTATCCATCACTGTTTCAGGGGGTGCGCCCCATAACATGTTGTTAGGCCCGACTATTTGGTTTGCAACTAAACTTTGCAGTGGCGAGGTACTCTGTATAAACGTTGAGTTCGACCCTTGAATTGGAAACCAATATCGATCAAATTCATCATCGGGATATCTGCAATAACCAAAAATGCAATAAAAGCAGAATGAGAAGTGATCAACAACCGCCTGTGGACAATGTACATGTACGTCAAGGGAATAAGTCGGTGTCGATAGGACTAAGATACATCGAAGAAGTGAGACGTAAATTGGATCAAGATACGAGCAAATTATGTGTTTAGTGTAGTGAGTCGCGCAGACAACCTAGTGTATGTTCGAAGGACCAGTCTTGAGGCCATTCTGTATTCCTCGGTGCCTGGAAACCTCAGACCTGCCTTTCTACTTTCCTCCTCCTCTGATCTTGGGGTTTTTTTACTGAAAGCATGATGGGTTCGCCGGTGAGGATAAAGTGGGAGGTCCCACTGAATTTAGGAATGGCAAAATACTACTCGTCATGCCTTTGTTAATTAGACGTTTTTTCCTGCGCCAGTGCTTTACATATCGAACAATTCAGTAAAGATGTTAATCAGGAAACATATTTTCTGACACAGTGACCATTCGTGAAATGCTGTTATTCTAAAAGGATGTACTATGTCCTTCCTGCAATTGTTCGATGATATTGTCTGAGGATCTTTCGAGCTCAGTAATAATTTGATCCTAATTGAGGCTACTGTAGTTTGATCTCTACGTGAAGGGCCAACCGGTCACCTCGCAAAGAACATAGTGTGGCTGAAAATTATGACATACCTGACGAGTCCGTCTCCACCAAAGTTCAGCCTGTATTTTGTCTCGAAGTATATCCTTTGAGGACCATATAGGAGGCCATAGACAGAACTGTCGAAGAAATAAGCCGGCAGAAACGAAAAAGATATCGCAGAAATGAACGGAACAGAGTTAGAGGAGTCCCGTAATAGGCAGAGAAATGTTACGTTGGAAACAGACGCAACCATAAACTCATAGTACACAAATATGGTAGCGTTATCAAAGGTAACGTTGGCGACTATAGTCCCGTCTATAGCCATCTGAAAACTGGGGAGCGTGGTACCATTGTCATAATTACCATAGAAAAAAGTTCCTCTTATCAGGTACGTAGAGTTTGGCATTACTGGAAAGCTGTAACAGTTTTTGGCTCGAGTATCAGGAAAGTATCTAACGGTTGTAAACTCGGAAAAGTTTGGATAAATTGATGGTGCACTTGGGACATATCCGTTTACACCAGTTGTTATATACTCAGGAGCATCAGGGACCCATGATATATTTGTGATACTGCCAACATAGCTGGCCATCGAACCGCAGTCGACAAAGACGGATCCTGCCAACAGGAGAAAGAAAAAGAGTGAAAGCTTTCAGAATTTTATACTCGGACTATGAAAGGCTACCCACATGGTGACCACTAAGAACTGAAGTGTCCGACCTTTGAGATAAGACAGCTGAATCAGATCCCTGACTCTTTGAAATACGTACTAGACATCTGGTTACGCTAGACTTTGCAAGTTGCCACCAAGTTCGGCAGTCGATAATTCGCACCTTGTTTCATTGACGCCTTATTTTAAGTGGTAGGTAAGGCCCGGAGGCGTTACCAGAATGAGGCGTCTGTCAGAGGCAGAGCCTAGAGTGGATTCCGAATGCCGGGTACGTCCCCGTGTGAGAACCTTAACGCACGTCAAGAACTGGCGAGGAAGCATATGAAGTGTAGAAAGCTTGCTAAAAACGAAAGATCATGCCTACCTGGCAGCGGAGGTAGTCTTACCTTTGTAAGTGCCCTCCAACTACACTAAGAAAATTTCGCCAGTTCTGTAAGCGTTTTTGGCTCAACCAGGGCAGGTGGATGATAGGCTTGAAATCAAACTCTGGACAGCGTTCCGAGATCAAGAACCAATGCTTCGTCAACAATACTAGGATGCGCGTCTTGGCAAAGAATTCGAAAAACACTAGTTGAAGCCTTTCTTTTAATAGCATCCTACGTCGCTAGTAACGTCAGTTTTCCATTTCATGTTCAAGAGGCGTATAAGGAAACCAAAATCGAGTTTGCATCCTGGAACAGGAGTGTTACAAAGTACACGAAAGGGGCGCACAAATCAGAGACGGTGTGTATTACTGTAAAACAAACCTTGAATTTGAGCCCACACGCCTGGAGCACTGGAGAGAGTGCACACTAGAGCTTCCAGCACTGCAATCAACAAGGTCAGCATCGCCTTCCGGGTTCTCTTTGGTTTGTCCATGGATCCACACGTCAAATGACAGATGATCTGGACCTCGTCACTGCACACTGCACCAGTCAACGTAAAAGCTGCTAATTGAAAACGAAGCTTTGTTGTGAGCTCAGTAATTTGTATCCCTCTCGTGAAGAAGCCTCGCAACTCTCAGACACAATCTGTCAGTTTGTAACTGCGGCCAGGCCTTTCGTTTCTTTGCTCTACAGCTGCCAACTTCCAAGTGCCGATAAGGGCAAGTTTGGACGGCAAGAATTGATGGAATGGGTACCCGTAATTGCAGGCCGCCCGTACTACCGACGGTATCAAGAAAACAGTAAGGGAGAGAAAAGAAGGCAAAACAAAGATTCCTCTTTGGTTGAATTTTTAAATCAAGGGAGAAAAGAATAATCTTCTTAAGGTCTGTTCACACTTGGTGGTAGGGACTCTAGTGTTGAGTCCCTTAAACAGCATAAGAGGCATTTAAGACTTAAATTTACTTATAGTGAAAATTTTATAATTAAACTAACATTCACTTTTACCATTAACATTAAGCTATCGCTCATTTAACGTTGAGTGCTAACTAGGATGCCACCTAGATTTTCATTTAACATGGAATTAACATCAAGTGTGGATGCACCATTATACAAATATATCTTGATGGTTGCAAATAAGTACCCAATATTTTTAGGCCTGCTTTACACTAGGAGCCACGGCCTAAAAAACCTGGGACCAACTTTGAGCATTTTTGGGTTGCAAATTGGCCCCAAGTTACTAATAAATGCTAGAACATTGCTATCAGATTATTAGTAAATGCTGGAACATTGGCCTCAAGGGTTGCAGATTGGCCTCCCAAGTTTGATGGAATCCTTTTTTCAGCATTGGGACCAATACAAGGCCATAATGTTCAGCATTGAATAGTAACTTGGGGCAGATTGAAAAGTTTTTTTTCTATATCAGCGTTGACTCCTGGTTTAAAATCCCCGGTGTTGATTTCAACTTTTGCACGAATAGAAATACTGTATTCGGGTTGAACATTGGCCCTGACTCCTAATGGAAAGTGAGCCTTATGGTCATGCCACACTTTGGAGGTAAGTCCCAGTTATTTCAGAGTTAGGGACGGTAAAGTCATTGTTGTGGCCACACATAGAGAGGTACCTACCTCTAAATCCTTACATGGATGCTGATGTGGAAGGGGAGGTAAGTCAGAGCCAGCTAACTCTCTTCTTACCTCCAAATCTACAAAATCGGAAGATTTTCAAAAAATGCCAAAGGTGACTATCTCCAGTAAAAAACCTCAGATAACTCCAGTGGATATTGTGTTTAGATTCATTATACAGTATAATAGCTTAAGGGATTTTGGCCCTAGGTAATAGGTTTATTTTGATACGAGGATTTCTGAATGATGATATTTTGGCTTGTGTTAAAATGTGAGATTAGTTGTAGAGTTATAACATCTTGAAGAATTTTGGTTTCTTTTAGAGGATTTTCTGAAGATCGTATTTTTTGCATGGTGGATTATTTGAGTTCTGATAATTCTTCTTTTTCCTTAGGACACTTGTTAATGTAAATGGCAAGGCCACTGTGTGACACACCCCTTGTTTTCTTTGTGAACTGTAAAATACACAACTGTAAATAAGTCAACCCATGACCTGATACAGATTTTAAAACTCTTTAGATTCGTCAAACTGGCTGGTTCCTGTTAGAGAATTTTGAACCTATGGAAGGCCCACTTTACACTAGGAGTTAGCAAGAATGTTCAACCCAAATCCAGCATTCCTATTGGTGCAAAAGTTGAAATCAGCCCCGGGGGGCTTGGCAGATGCTAAATAACCCCTAACAAGCTCTGTCCAGTGCTGGTTTCACTTGTCTTTTTGCATACCTTTTTCGGCGTTGCACAGTTCTGCAAAAGAAGGGTTTTTTTAATATATTTATTGCATACACAAAGTCAAAAAGGGCAAAAATCTAAAAACCCTGCAGCAGAACAACGCAGTTCACTGCAAGGCTGGACTGTCAGGCCCGAAACCAGCGCCGGACAGAGCTCGTTTGGGGTATTTAGCATCTCGCCAAGGTCACATAGAAAAGAACTTTTCAATCTGCCCCAAGTTACTAGTAAATGCTGAACTTTATGGCCTTGTATTGGCTCGAAGGCCGAAAAAAGGATACCATCAAATGGGAGGCCAATTTGCAACCCCTTGGGCCAATGTTCCATTAATATCGTGACATCATTGTTCTAGCATTTATTAGTAACTTGGGGCCAATTTGCACCCCAAAAATGCTCAAAGTTGGCGCCATGTTTTTTTGGCCCTGACTCCTACTGCGAAGCGAGCCTAAGACTACAGTGGCAGTGAGGAGGAGATACACATTTTCTAATGTCTTTTGGACATGATTTTATATCTTTTGATTATCATCTTTGAGAGTTTTTTTATGGTTTACAACTTTGGAGGTTTACTTCATTTTTTTAATTATTCATGGTCGATAATTAGATTTCTGAGTTTTCTTCTGGAAGAATTTCGAAAAACATTTTGAAGAGCTATTTATGAACATTTCTAATGATCTTTTGAGTTTTACATCTTCGATTTTGAATACAAACATTGTGATTGTAATTAGATTCTAGAAATTGTTTTAAGAACCTATTACTCTAGTTTCTTTAGAGTTTTGTCTTAAAGGAGTCTAAAAGCTAACAAAATAAATCAACAAATCTTGTTACTGTTTGGTGACCATGTAGTGGATCAAAATTTAAGCATTAGCACTTATAATTTTTGGTTATAAAAAAGTTAAAATATAGATAGCTTGACTTATTTTTCTGTAATGTCGGTCTTAGTTGTGGTATTAAGTGTTTTAGTTTCTTAAAAGTTTAAATTGTTGTTTTTGTTATACCTTGAAGGATTAAGGGAAAGGCTTAAGCTAGTTCAAGGTTTTAAAAACTTGGATGTCCTATGTATAAGGGAGACTAATTACTAATCTCTGATTGTTGGGTGGAGTTTATCCAAGTTTGTGTTAGAAGCAATGCAATACTTGTCCTAAAACCTAATAGTTTCATGAAATTGTGGAACTTGACATCATGAATTTATTTGGTTTCACTTTTAAAGATGTTATTAAAAATAATATCTTAAAATGGAATGAGAATTTTGTACAAGATCATCAAAATTGCATGTTTGGAAAATCAAAACAAGTTTTTTGCAAATGGTTTTGAACTATGAAGAATGATGGAAAGGTTTATATGTAACTAAGAAACATTCAACATCAACTTGTTAAATGTGTGGAAGTTTATTATGAACAATTATTAAAGTTAGCCAATTGCCTATAGGTTAAAGCAACGGATGTTTTCTTTAACCTTTATTTTTCGAATACGTTTGTTACCATATTTGCATTTGGCAACTATAAGTATGAAAAGGGACATTTTAATAAGCATAAAGAAGTTGTAGTAATTTGTGAGGAAAATGGACTAGTAACTATAAGCTATAATGTCATATCAATTACACCAAATATTAATACAACAGCAAAAACAATTGTTACTATTATATCAACCAAATCATGGTTAATTAGTATCAATTTATAGTAAAACAAATCACACCATTGAAACTTGTCACAATTGAAAGACATTCTTGTACCAATAGTATTAATTGCAACTCAAATCTCAAACTAATTATGGAAATAACAACTAAACATTATTATTGCGAAGGCCTTGAAATTGATATAATGCAAAGTTTCTTCAAAGTTTTCATTATTCAAGCATAATGTGTTTGAATTGCAACTTGGTGTATTTGTCTTGTTTTTAAAATTTGCTTTATTGTTTTTGAAAGCTCTACAATCCAACCCCCATGTTGAATTGAAATATTTTGGATTTCTCTTGAATCTTAAGGAACTTTCAATCTTTTGTGTCTTTCATTTATAATAGAGGATCAGATCGTGGTTCCAATGTTATCGCTAAAATTCAAATTCAAATTATTCTTCATAGGTCCAAGTTTTAGCATCTTGATTCCATTTCCAATTCCTAGTTTGAATGTGTTTCAATATGCTTCAATGTTAGGTTTTTTTTTTTCCATCCTCTAATTGAGATAAACTTGGTAGTTCCAATGTAGTCAAACCCCTTCTCAAGAAACCTAAAAAGTCATATGATAAATATAGGGTTTTCCAATACACACGGGCTAAAAGATTTCCTTGGGTTCAATTAGTTTTGGGATCAACTTCCCAAAACTTTGTAAAACAAACTTTGTGACACCAAAACTTCAAATGAGGTCTATTGTTCCACAATTGAAAAAAGGTTACTTTTTTTCCACCTACTTTGCATACTCTCCAAAAACATGTTGGTTGTCGCAAGGCAATTGTTGCCACATTAATGTTGTTTTCAATGAATGATCTTTCTACAAATATGCATTCCATAACAAGAATAAGAGGATTTACATAGGGAGAAAAAACATTTACACAAATTTCCTTCATTGTCAAGATGCATTTGGATTGAATGCAAAGCAAAGTGGTTCACAACAACCTAGTTTTGTTTGGTGAGTTTGAATTTATTCTTAGCTTGCCCTAACTTTTGCCCATATTGGAGGTGGTGCATACTTTGATCAAGTTTGTGTAGCGTCAAGATATTTACATTGTTGAATTTGTGGACGTTGTCAAACTTGCAAAGGTTAAGTTGTTCAAGTTGTACACTATTCCATACTCACATTTTGGAAATATGGATTTTGATGTGTTCAAGTTTTTGATCAACCACTCAAATGAGCAATTGCCTTTAGAGTGGTAGTCTAATCCTCCACATTTAGCTATAATTTTTCGAATGACAATTCATGACAAAATTTATGACGTGCATGCACGCAAATTGCTAATGGTTTTTGTCATCCAATTTTTTGAAAAGATGTAACTATAATGATGACCAAGGTCTAAATTGCATGCATAAATGTAACCATAATTTTGGTTTTAGAACTGCAACATAGATTTCCAAATAACGAGATCATTAGTGCCATGGGACTGATATATTCCCAATACTGGTTGAACTAGGACAATTATGATGCTTCTTTCTTAGTCCACTTAATTAGACGTTTTTGGCTCTAATTAAATATGTTTTCTACATTGGTAAAAAAACCAAAGCTAGAGGTTTCAACCCCCATTGTTAGATTATGTTAAGGAGATGAAAAACTTACAAAATTCAAGTTCAATTTTATTCAATCAAATACTTATTTGCTTAACACATTGGGCCCATCCTCCCCACACCTACTAGAATCCCAATAGGTCTATTGAAAGTGAGTATGAAATTATAAATTAAATGTTCCTATTCATTTTTGAAAAAAACATTCCCCATTCGCATAGATTAATTCTTATTACCAATTGGTTTATCTACCCCTTTAGGTCATTCCTTCACCATCTTGTAACCCATTCCAACTTGTCTAACCCTACTTCCCCAAAGTTAACAAAACTTACACAAAAATTATACACAACCTTTCCTTTAAGATCAAGAACCTTACAGAAGCATTCAAACCTACGCACATTGCACTCCCACAACCTCTTTTCCCTTTTTTAAAATTCCTTTCAAGTTTTGTGAAAATCCATTCTCCAAATCTTTTCCCCAAGTCTCAAAAAATTATCTTCCTTTTTTAAATTCTCTTTCTATGTTCCCAAAGATCCTATTTCCTCTCTATACCTAGTTCCTTTATTTATATACACACATCCTTCTCTTTTCCCCAAAAAAATTCCCTTGCTCCCCTTATCCTTACCTTGCCTTCTTCTTTTTTCCTTTGTAACTTTTATAATCTTCCATAGTTGCAAAATTAACTACCTCTACTTTGTGCTGGGCTAACTAACAATAGGTAATGTTCTTCACCTTCTCATCATTTTACGAACTCTTTTCTTGTTGTCTACCTTAAGCCCGTAAAAACACCAAAATGAACGCCACTACTCCATCTAATTATCATCAAGGTTTAGGGAGTTCACCAAAATTGGCCTAACTCCACACATTTTTGTTTAAAAAAACCCTGATAACATGGCTAGGTGATTGATTGCAAAATGAATTTGATCAAAATAGTTCCTAGAGAGTGCCGGCTGCCACCTACACAAACGCATGAAACCTAGTGAGATTCCCAGCATAGCTTAGCTTGCTAACTTGGGGCCAGTACAGGTGAAAAAGAAGAAGAGAAACGCTGTAAAGGGTCCAGTTTACCTCATCCCAGCCGCCTCGCTAGGGACCAGTACATGTTGAGTGAACACGTCATGATGCTTGATTCCGTTGAGCGTACACATCATGATGCTTGATTCCTTTGAGCATACACATCATGATGCTTGATTCCTTTGAGTGTACACGTCATGAGGCTTGATTCCTTTGAGTGTACACATCATGATGCTTGATTCCTTTGAGTGTACACGTCATGAGGCTTGATTCCTTTGAGTGTACACGTCATGATGCTTGATTCGTTCTTATCGTTGCTCTTTACTATTACAAATAGAAAATATCCCACAAATTCAAAGATTAAAAAAAAAAATATGTATAGTCCAGAAACGCCGATTGTGATGAAACCCTTTCAAACTTTATAAAAAGAGAGCACCCAAAAAAGGGCGAGAAAAAGTAAAAAGAAAGCACCCAAGCAAGGGAGAGAAAAAGAAACTTGCGACAAGGACCAAAGTCCAGGCGAGCATGCAGCCCAAAAGAGGCGGGCCACAAGGAGGTAAGGGAACCACTAAGTACTGAAACCTTCACCAGTTGCTTGAAGCATATCAACTGGAAAAAGGGAAGGTAAAGCGGACTAAGTGTAGAAGAACGAACGCTTCCCTGCCGATTAATTCTTATCATTGCTGTTCACCATCACAACTTTAGAAAATATTCCACAAATCCAATTGTAGGGACTCAGCAGGTGGTGCTCGGTCATGGCCTCCCAGTAGAGAATCTATTTCTTGATGCTTAAGCAACTAAACACTGGATGAGATCCTCTCTCTGGTATCCTCGGCATTTTCTCTGGCAAAATTTAGCCAGTTCTTTTTTTTCAAAATGGTTAAAAACTTGCGTTTTTCTGGTTTTCTAGTTACCAATTTTCTTTGAGAACTTTCCAGATTTCTCGAGTAGGTTTTAGCATGTAGCAAAAATGTGAAAGATGCCTCAACTTCTTTTCTTTCAAATCCTATTTATAACAAAAATTTTTTGGCTAAACTGTCTTATGGATGATGGCCACTTCAGCTACATCACAAAAATGAAGAAAACAAAAAATCTGAATACCTCTAGCTAAACCCCCTAGAATGTTACTAAAGTGTTTTAAAACCTTGTTAAATGACATAGTATAGTGTGACTCGTATTTAATTTGTTGTGGGGCCTGGGGACCCCAAAAGGGTTTTTTTTGCCCCTTTTGCGATGGGACCCCAAAAGTTCAATTTTTTCCCTTTTGTTGGCCCATCCCAAATTAATGTAATGAAGGTTTGGACAGTCCCAAAATAGGTATATTGTACCCTCCTCGTTTTACCGCTGGTACTTAGGTTAAAGGTTTCCAATTTTTCGATATTGCTCAAGCGACGATCATCCATAAGTATATTTAACCAAGTTTGGCACTACAAAATCTTAAGCAGCCTTTCATGTTGCAAGCAATTGTGACAATTTTTGGCGAATCTTTTTTGTTTTTTGGAAATTTGTTGAATTTTCTTTTTAGAACAGGGAATTTGTGACAGAATTTTTTTTCAAAATGCTTTTCACAAAATGGCAAAACTTCATCACCAAAAGAATCACTAAGTAAACCTTAAGGCAATGTAAACGGGATAAAGTGAGGTGCTATTGGGAACATGTTAAGGAACACATTAAAAATTGAAGGAACATGTTGGGCGAACACATTGGAAACTTAGGGATCATGTTGAAAACATGATGGGAACACAATGGGTTCAACAAAAATCCAAAAAGGGAGACAAATGTACTTCCAAAGGAGGAATTTGCCAATTCTAATTACAACATACCCTTGATCTTGTCAATGTAACTTTTTCTTTATGCCACATGCCACCATCTCATGCGAAAGTCATAAAGAATCAAGGGTCAGAAGAGGAGTTAAGGTTTGAAGGCTTCACCCATTGCTTTGGCACGAAAGCTCTTCAAAGCTAAATGACATCCTTACATTTCTCAAGTTTTCACCATTAGTTGTGTTTTCATCTCTAAGATATATGAACCTTAAACTGTCAGCACCTTAAAATACACACCTATTTTTGCCTGTTAAAGGATGGGATATATGGCTTCATCTACTTAACTAACTAACCATAATTATTCATGTTCATAACATATTTAGGGTTGAAGGTGGGCCCAAATACCAAACTGAGTATACATAAAAGGATTAGCAACTATTCTTGTGGTAAAAGAGCACCAATGGTTTGGACATAGAGACTCGACTTGCTTCTTAATTTAATAAGTTACTAGTTCGACCTGTGCCATTGGCCCAAGTGTTACCACGTCCTCCACTGATTTTTGCTTCCAAAACCTGGTTTTTTGGAATTTATTTGAATTTTCAGTGACAGAAATCAGTTAAAAATCAAGATCTTCCACATTCTGGATCCAAATCTTACTAAATAAATTCCATTAAATCCTGCTCATCAAGATCTTTCCAACAACACCAAAGAAAAAATTCAAATTCCTCCGAAATTTTCAGCTATGATTTAATTTCATTTGCAGTGAAGAAAATCATTCAATATTCAAGAACTTTTGCACCACAAGTCCAAACGTCATGGAACCAAGCCCATGTACCCCTCCTTGTCAAGAGCTTTCCAAAGACACCAAGAACACAATCTGAAGCATCCTGGTATGGTGAATCTCATAGTTACAAAACAAACTACCTCCCTTCATAGATAGATGACAAAGCTTACCCTTTAATTAATTTCAAATTATTATGAGAATTTTTTCTTGAACTAATTAGAACATTTTCAATGCACAAATAAACTCAATGAAAAGAGACATTCAGTTATGAATGAAAAGAAAACCAAGCCATTTAAGGCACATTTAAAAACTTTACACTAAAAAAAACTGGCAATTTATAAATGTAATTGTAACTAGTTTTTAGTCACATACATCGTATGCACCTAATTATCGATTAGTCATTTTGAACAAGTCACATGTGTTTGTAGTTGTAGATGACAAATAAATCAAAATCAAAATATACATATCCATCCATATGCCAACCGTATGGTCTATGTAACCAGCATGCAATAAACATGTGACTATAGATTTCTTTAATGAAGAAACAATTCACATTATAAATAGTCCATCCATCCAAAGTTGTCACATGTCATGTGCAAAGATGAGTGACATCTTAAATTTTAATATTCATGGAAATTAATTTAGCCATCTTTTTCAACAACCTTGATGGTGCCATGTGTCCTAGGGTTAAAAGGTTTTTGCTGATTAAAAACCAACCAAAAGTAAATCTGAACCATCTATTTCAACGACACATATTCTGCCATGTGGCCTTTTCATGTGGCCTTTCGATTTATAAATTTGGGCCATCTTTTTCTACAACCTCATTTTTGCCATGTGTCACTACAAAGGTCAAATGTCAGTTTTTTATTTTTTATTTAATCAAAATAAATCTAAGCCATCTTTTCCAATGACCCTAATGTTGCCACTTGTCAGGTTCAAAATTGATTTGGATTTTTCCACATGCCATATTTTGTAAGTTTCTTATTATTTTCATTTGCTGATTTGTTATAAATGTTTTTATGCCATGTTTTCAATCTAGGAAACTTACTGGATTTAAGGTATTGGACACATTGCTAAATGGGTTTAGGGTTAGGATGAACTCATTGGTTTAAGGTTATATAGGGTTGAATGATATTTAATCTAGTAGGCCACATATTCAAATACATGAATAAAGGTTTATGGCCTAAAATTGCAATAAGCATATGGACTAAATTGCACAAATGCACAAATAAAATTTAGAATTAGGTTTTTTTTATGCAAATTACTACATAAGAAACCCAATGTTTGTAGATTCATGCACACAAAGTGGTGTATATTCCAAACAACAAACAATGCCTACAAAAAGCACAAGTACAACAATAATTCACTTGGTTAATTTAATGTCTTTTCCTTTCCAATACATGTTGTTGCCCATTACATATTTCAATTTTGATTAGGGGGGATTGTCATTCTAGTTTAACACTTCATACCTTCAAAAAAAAAAAGCATAATTCTCATTTTTACAAGATTTTGTCTGTTCTTGCAAATTAAGGCGATTCTCATGTTCACACCATTTCTAACCACATGTCATCCCCTCTTCTTCTTGTCACCCCATCCCATTCAAAAACCCATTAGGCATATGCATTTAAACAATGATGTAAAGTGATTTTAAAAAACAACATATGCCTTGGACCAAAACTGATCAACAAAATCTTAAATTGGCATGTCAATGAAATTGAAGTATTAGGGTTTGCATGGGATGAGCAAAAACCACTAGACCAACATGAATATAATCATAAATGAATAAAATTGTGAAAGAAAAGCAATAGTTTCTTATCAATAAAATCCATGTTTGGCATTAGGGTTAATGGGTTGATCAATTTGGGTTTAGATGGGATGAACAAGGACTACTAGAGTAACACCTTAACAATTATGTAAATTGATGGTGAGAACCATCATATGACTTGGACCATAATTCATCAACAAAAACCACATTTGTGGTCTTCAATGAAACAAAAATATTAGGGTTTGGATGGGATGAATAAAAATTGGACCAAAACAGAATGAAAACAATCATCGAAATTATTGAAGATAAGCACCAACTATAATTTTGGATCAAATCTGATCAACAAAATTCACATTGGGATTTGGTTTTAAATGTTGATCTATTTGGGGTTTAGATGGGATGAACAAGGACAATTAGACCAACACTTCAACAATGATGTAAAGTGATGGTGAAAACCAACATGTGTTTAGATTAAAACTAATCAACAAAATCCACATTTATGGTTTCAATGAAATTAAAGTATTAAGGTTTGGATGCGATGAGCACAAATTGGACCAAACCAACATGAAAACAATCATCAAAAACTAGTTTACTCAACAACAAGATAAAGTCATTACCAAAAGTGTTAAGATGGGTGGTTACAAAATTGGAATAATCCCATAATTAATATACAATTTGAATGAACTGGTCATTTTTATTAATAATAATGAAATCAGGCTACATGTTAAAGCACTTAGCAAGGTACATTGGCATTTCCAAAACTCTAAAACAAAAAAATACAACCTTGTTCCAAATGCAAATGTTGGGAATTTTTCATGTCCCATAATTATTGAAACCTTAAACCCCTTAAACCTTCTATTGTTCACTTTCTGAAACCTCTTTTCCATCCACCAAGACAAATTGATCATCAAACATGGCAAAAAATCCTTCCAAATATTACATTTCAAACTCTATGTGGTTTTTAAAAGAGGATTTATGGAGGCATTTTCAAGATATCATTTCTTAGTAATTAAGATTGTTGGTTTTGACAATTCAAGTGCATTCCATGTTCTTGTGTTCCCCACAACAATAGACTATTCCTTGCTTACTTGGCAAATGTGCCAAAGCATGGAAGGATTGGTTTAATGGCAAGTGGCAAAATGTGTTCAATTACCACAAAATTTGGGGGAGGGAACAAAAGAACATTAGATGCATATGGAATTTCAGTTTGGAGACTACAATTTGAAAAATGAAAGTGCAAGTTACCAAAAGATTGGAATTATGGGCTTGGTTTTAGCTCAAGTTGTTTTAGGAATTGTGCTAAAAATTGACCAATCACCAATTGTACTAGCTTACCCACTTTGCAACAAAGAATGGAAAAAGAACACACTGAAAGCAAGGACTCCCACAATGTGAAGTCATGGCATCAACAATCCCTTCCACATTGATTGCATAAGCACCGTCAATGTTATGTTGTTTTGAAAAGAACAACCTAGGTAAATTTTGAAAACATTCACCTACCTAAAACCTCACCTTATTGCAATGGTTTTAGTTCTAGAAGCCTTTTTTGTTTTTTTTTAAAATGTGAATTGGTTGCCTTTTCCTCCCTTAACAAAAATTCCAAGTCTTGGCGCAATTGATGCAAATTTTTGAGCTCTAATGCAACTATGATGGCTCCTTTTATCGCTACTTCTCTCCAAATGCAAAGCATGTGTGGTCTTCATCTCCTCAATTAACACAAAGATGTGGTCTTTACGTTTCCATCTCCTCTCTAAGTTTGAAACCTCCAAATTTGAAGTGAGATTTATTTTCATCCAAAGTTTTTCTTATTGCTATCTCCTTTCTAAATGCAAAGTTTGCATTGTCTTTGTCTCTTCACTTAATGCACACCTAGGGTGTTGTCTCTATTTTTGTTTTGTCTCCAAACACAAAGGCCAAGAATGCTTTTGCTACTCCTCTACACACTATCTTGGTTCTTTAACTAAACCATTACACTCAAAAGTTTGTAACTTTTTTTCCTCCCTTAACTTTTGTCATTTAAATCATCTATAATAATGCAAGGAACCTAGGCTTCTTATGGTAGAAACACACATCAAAACTCTCACAAGCTCAGATGAATTGCTTTAAAAAACAAGCTTACACATCATCCATGCATAAGAAAATTCTTCACATGATGGGTCTTCATGCAACACAAAACACAAAATCCAAGATGGATTTAAGACAAAAATTGTGTTTCATCCTACATTTTCTTTTCTTATGGTCTCATTTTGACCTTTTTGTTACATCATCAATTTTGCCCAAACCCAAGGTTTTCATCTTATGTTTTACTTGCTTTATGGATGACTTTAATGTGTGCACAAATTGTGTTTGTTTCCAAGTGAAAAAAAACAAAAACTTTAGAAGGAAAACATTGTATAAAAAATCAAGGATGAAACCCCATCCATCAAAAGTATAAGACAAATGAGAGCACAAATATACACAAACCAAAGAAAAAATGAAAACAAACAATCAACAAAAAATAAGGAAAAAACCGCATGCAAATTGGATTCATGGCTATGAAATGATGATCAATGATAACAATGAAGATCTAAGATGGGAAAGATGTTGTTTGCCACAAATTGATTAATGATAAAAGTGCACTAGCTATAATCTGTGGAAGAAATGAAAAACCCTGACCAAGTGCAATGACCCACTGAAAAATCGCTATGTCTTGCGCACATTATAGGGCTATGGACACACATTATCAATATTGTGAAATAAGCATTAACAAGACTAAAAAAGATCGCTAATGATGCACAATAGTGGTTTATGCACAAGTGATAAAAAATGAATCAAAACGAAGATGAAAACACCCATATGTCTCAATAGCAAAGGGAATGAAATCATCGCCTAATGTTCGTTCAACATAAGATTGTGTTTTTTCCTAAGCAACCATCATCATTACATGTGTTATTGTTGTCAATGATTGCTACACCATATCTATGCAAATTGGACCAACAATGACAACATCCATCAAAGTTCAAAGCCATCTCTAGTGATAATAATATCCATTTACTGTCAAATGTGGCAAGGGAAAAAGTGGGAAACGTCCCTTTCAACATGTGCTCCACTCTCCAAAACAATAGTTACAATAATATCATGAAGTATGTTGTGGAGTATTATACACTCATTCCCGTAGCGGCATTGAAACAAATGGGTATTCAAATTGTCAATGGTACGATTACATTAACATTGTGAAAAGTGGGCAACTATAGGATGTGACAATCGAAGACGGGTACATAGTGTTGTAAAAAAATGAATTAATGATAAACGAAATGCTAGTGTGGTAGAACGAGCTAATAACCAAACACTTGCCCCTGGACCTACACATGAGTAGAGACATGCTTGCATGATATTCAAAGGAACATATATTAGAAATGAAACAAACTTTAGTTTGTGTAAGCAATCCACCAAAGAAGCTTGCAACTAAGGATAAAATTAAACCATTTGGCTTTCAAAGAGTGGGAGCTGTCAAAGAGTGGGAGCTGAAAGGGAACAACCTAAGGTAATATGGCTTGAACATTTCCTGGTTTTATGTAGAATGGGGAAGTGTTGGTCTCATAGTGATGACATTCTTGGTGCGAGAATGTTATGGAAGCCCAAAGAAGCAAGAATTTTAAAAAAATTTATAGATCAACCAGTGTAAGAATGTCATCACTAGGGTTGGTCTTAACATGTGCTACTACATTTAAAATAATAAGGTGATTGTTCTGTTGGAAACAAGAGACAAGTGCAAAAGCAATCAATGTCCAACACCCCAAGAATGTGAAGGTAGTAGTCCAAACCACAAAAGGGAGGTTGAGCCCACTTGAAGAAATAAGACAAGTGGCTTAACCACAAACTAAGTGACTAATAGAACTATCAAAAGATCCCACACCAAGTAATTTGTCCAATGTAGTTATGGTACAAGTATTGAACTTAACATAATGGTGCAAAATACCTAGAGATGGGAACATTGTATGAAGTAAATAGCTTGGGTGTCAGGCATAACACAATGAAAGCATCACAAAAACCACCTAAAGATTTGCAAACATAAGGAGACTAGATATTGTCCCAAGATTTTCATGGAAAGCTTTAATCACAAATGATTCAACAAATGACAAGGATCCCATTAATGTGCCCAAAATACAAAAACCCAAATTGGAAATAAGAAAGCAAAGAAGAAGTGATATAAAATGGTCCAACCTTTTAGGAGACTAGGCTACACATGTCGATGGCTACACTGAAAGCCCCGATGCTAATAACTCTTTTTACAATTGTAAAAACACAAAAACCACATCTGATGCAAGACTTGTTATATGTGTATCATTCGCCAACGAAGGGAAAACATAAGTAAGGTGGGCTATAGTTGTAAGGTGAAAAACGCAAAGGTGAGCCAGAGCAAACAACATTCATCCCAACGGGTCACTTTGTTGTCTACCTAACTCTGACAAAAATGACTATGAAATCCCCATGTTAGGAAGCTTAAGAAAAATACAATGGGGATGGGCATGTGTAAAATCATCGAACAAATGGGAAAACTGATTTAGCAAACTAGGTGAATACCATAACTCTTAAAAAATGGCTAATTATGACATCGAATTGAGGGTGTTACAAACATCTACCTATGACACCACCCAATATGGGTGCAAATTTAACATCAATTAAACACACAATCTCACACCTAGCACAAGTCGTTACACCAAACTAATGAGGACTAAAATGTTCTATCAAAATATCCCTAAACTGAATGACTAAAATGCGAACAACTAAGTGATAGGTCACTTCACCAATCACAATGGGATGTATGCTCCCAAACTACTTCTCTAATGTTAAAAATCAATTTTCAGTGTATAAGAATGAATTCAAAAGATTTAAGCTTTGATAACTGATTATAAACACATATTTTGGTGTCAGGTCAGGAGATTGAATATGATTGGCCAAAACCAAGAGTAGCATAGAGTGGTGGAGAGATGCAAAACAATCTCCTTGAAATAGCTGACCCGTCCAAGAATTCCTAATACAGTAGGTTTTTCAACAAAAAAAAACCATTGGGGTCCCTGCATTTTAAGGGCTCTACACAAACAATGGTGATAGCTATTACTGTTTTTCCTCTTGGAGGTGGTAGATAACTTCAGCAGCTACCTCTGAAAAAAAATAGTACAGAAAATAACCTAGTTTTGAGGAAGACCTAAAATCAGGAGCTACCCATTTAGGGTTGCATAGGCATTTAGGTGTTAAAAGAATTACAAATGTGTTGCTTCCATTGCCTGTTGATCCCACTGAAGTGAACAAAAAATGTTAATACTAGAGATTCTGAACTTTCCACATTTTGCATACATACAACAAACATAAGAAAACAATCAAGAGAATTGCAATCTGTAAAAGGAGAGTGCTCTTTCCAGCACCAGGGTTCCCCCCAGCAAGAATCAGAGATCCTGCACCATCTGGTGACCATTTAGACATATTTCTAGCAAAACCAGTCTCACATGAATAGGATACAATGGTAAGCTTTACTGTTCACCCTACTGTAATCAAGCATTCACAATTCCCAAAACCTGTTTACAGCAAGGTCAAAAGTAAAGCTTACTATTGTGAATGCTATAAACAGGAGTTGAAAGCACAGACCAAAACACTCATTCACAATAACAAAAACACGGCACTTTCTAACAGTGTAACTTTCAGCTTAAAATGACAATAACCTTGACAAGGCCTTCTCCCAAAACCCTGAAAATTCCCACCCTGTCTCTCCTGGCCTGTTTCCAGCAGTATGCAAGACAGTATCACTATATCTTGTCATTTAGCTGCGGCACAATTTCTTAACCAGAAAAACCTAAGGGATACTCTTTTGTTCCACATGAGTCAATCTCCACCAATTACAGCATCTTCACACAGAGAGGTCAGCAGGAAAGCTTGTCTGTTCATGAAGCACCCAAAACTTTGTGCAACTCAAACCTTTGCTGTTCACTCAACTCATGACAATTAGACAGAGGACAATCTGGTTGTGGTGCTCTGCTCTAGCATTTGATGCCTCCCCTCATTCATGCAGTGGAGCTATGTCCGCAGTGACTGTGTTCCTCTGTACAGACAACTGGCAATGGCTACTACTGCCAGATTATTTGATTCAAGAGAGGCTATCTGGCATTTACCAGGATGTGCTGATACTGTTGGTCTCTCCTCTGGTGTCTCTTTCTGCAGCAGATGAACCAATGTTGAATCACAATCAAAAGAAATTGAAAGAAATAGGAAATAAACTTTTGAAGTAGTAAAACAAGAGGTTTATTCACAATAGATTGCAACAGCAACAAAGAAAGTAAAAAAGAGCTCAATATTTGCACAATTCTTGTGTATCAAGGTTTAGAGAAGAGTTTATGACAGGTTTGCATTAGGTGAAACCATACTGTCCTACTTCAACCAGAGTTCCTTCATAAAACAGCCCATCCAAGACTATCCAATTCTCATAAGGGAGTGTGATTTCAGAATCAATCTCACAGATTGGTGTTGCAGAATAATAGTTGAAGCTCACAACAGCTGATTGACCACACAGTTGGGAACTCCCATTAATGGAAGAAAACCTGCATATCACCAAGCAAACACATCAACAACAACAAAGAACCACTGTGAGCAGAGGAAAAAAAATCAACACAAAAGAAAACATAGAAAGAGACCAAAGAAAAGTTCAATATGCAAAGCACAAAAACTACTGTACACCTATTCTTCTGCATGCACAAGATGTCTTCCCTGTGATGTTCCTTCAAGCAAAGGAAGAAAGAGAGTGCAGACATTTCTTCTTATGATTTTTTCCAAGCATCATCAGCAGTCTCCTTGAAGATCCTCCATAATAGCGATAGAACATTATGTGAATGGCATAGAGCAGGCAGGTGCTGGAAACCAGAGCCTTAAGAGGACTGCCTGCTCAGTGGTGGTTTTGAAAAGGGCACACTTCCTTCACCTATGGACATATCAAGCTGCAGTCTGCATGGCAGTGCAACACTCAGAACTAAACTCTATTGAAGAATTTTTTTGAGTACCTCTAGAGATTCTATCAATAATATGGAACTCACCAGAAAGATGCTGATCATGATCATGATACACATCAGATTCACATCTCCATTTTTGAATCCAACTTCTGAGGATACAGATTGAAGCTCTTTTTCAGTTCAGTGGACAAATTCCAAAAGGAATCAATGGCAAAGTTGTGGTTGTGACTTCTTACCAAACTTCAGCAACATGTGCTCCTCCATCCCAATCCACTCAATCTGCAATCCAGCATTCTTCTTGACATTGAACTCTTTTGCAATAAAGATGAGAAAATGACCAAGCTCTCCCAATTCTTCAACCTGTATGGCATCGATAAACTCTAGGAAAATGGCTCTTGTCCAAGTGACATGAACAATTCCATTCACTTGTTCTGTAGCCGTCAACAAAGAGATGTATCCTGCCCTATCCACCCCACACTGAGTCATAACTTGAGATATTATTTCAAGTTGTTTTCACCTCTCAGGATCAACATCATCCTTGATGTTTCAAATCTGATGCATAACCTCTTGCAGGAGACTCCCATCTGCAAACTTCTGAAGCTGTGTCATTCTGACATCTTTGGCACACGCATGATACTCATTGTCGATCCCTTTCATAATTTTTTTGTTCAAAGCTTTAGTTGTGGGCATACCTAACCAGTCATCAACCAAGCTTTGAAGTGAAATGCTTCTCTGCATCCTCTCTACTTTGCATTTCAATATCTCCCTCTCCAACCTTCCAGTATTTGCCTCCCTCTCTAACCTCTCTATCTCGACAAGTTGTGCTTCTCTATCACCTCGTATTGCAGACCCAACCACATTCTGACATGCACTTGAACCGACTAATATCTCGGCATCCACTTCATCAAAACCCGATCCTCTTCTAACACCCCTCCCCTTGCGAATTACATCCTTCACTTTCATCGCTGTCGGTGAGACACGGAAACAATGTAACTTATCGCACGTTAGATCCTCCTGAGTCAATGGAGCTGCACAGAAAAACGTGGCAATCTCAACTTTCCCTTCTCTGCCATAACAACCCCCCTCCTCCCGAAAACAACAAAATAAACTACTGATCGTCTTGAAACTGAACAAATATGCAATGAAACTATGTTAATGCCCCCAACAA
The DNA here is from genome assembly GCA_963921925.1 of Sphagnum tenellum. NCBI lineage: Eukaryota > Viridiplantae > Streptophyta > Sphagnopsida > Sphagnales > Sphagnaceae > Sphagnum > Sphagnum tenellum. The sequence continues at coordinate 14,768,645 of OY998157.1, forward strand.
CAAGCGACACTACTTCCCTTTGCCATGGCCGTTTCTTTGTGTATCCGTCGTCGTTGCTTTTAGAGCTTCCATCTGTTTCCCATCATTGCTCGCTTTCTTCTCTTGCATCTGCATACCATATCAAACAGTAGGAACGTATATTTACTGGTGCTCGAGCTTCTCAGGGTTAGCGGTGCCTTCTTCGTTGATATCGTGCTCAATTTTATGACTTGTGAATTCTGCGGGCAATGATTCAAGGGCTTCTCAACAGAGAAGCCTGCACACTCAGTTCACAGGACATTGTCTTGTTTGTATCCTTCTGCCTCATGAAGACAGCCACTGAAGCCGAGAAGGTCAAACGTGCTGTTGCAGTGTTTCCAGTGTTGTAGAAATGCTGTAAACGAAGGTCATGAATCAAAGGATCGTATGGATCCTTTCGAAATCTGCAAGAGCTTCCAGTGCACGGCACCTGTACCAAACATTGCAGTTCGAGAAATAGAGCGCGTGATAGAGAATCAGGTTGAACACTCTCCAATCACCCTTCATGCTACCGAATTTTGGAATACATGTGAATGAGCCCATTGCCCAGACAAGCAGCGTGCATTATCTGTTAATGAGCAATGCCGCCTTATTTTCCTAAGCCATTTCCACACCAACTTGATGTGAACCCGGCGAACTTCACGTCACCTCTGTCATTCCACATTTGCGGCACAATTCTTGCATTAGGGTTAGGGTTAGGGTTGCGTTCTGGTGCGAGATGTGTTACGCACAGACACAGAGTTTTTGTTGTGGAGGAGAAAGAAGACGATGGGGGTAGCGCAACCATGGCCAGCACCATTCCCTATACTGTCATGGAAGGCTTCACCCACATCTATGCAAAGCTCAGCGTTTACTTGCATCCCTCTCGTGCCGCCAACGTTCAGCAAGGTGTTCGTGAAATCATGAACTCTCTCCTTCTACGTAAGGTCTTCTTGTTATTTTCAGTCTCCCGCTTCGTCTGTTTTCTTTTCGGCAAGTTTGATTTCTCTTTCTGCGGAGCTGGGGAGCGTCTTCAACGCGTAAACCGATAAGCTTTTCTTGCCTGAACTCTCAACCGAATCTGAGACACAATGCTGAAAGAAAAACGCCTAGGAGCTGGTTCTCTCCGGCATCAGGAGAGATGCAACGTTTAGAATGAGACGAGAATGCTCTGCTCTGGATCAGTCTGAATCCCTTCCTTTCATACAAATAACGTCTCCCCTAAAGCCTGCCATTGTGTACCCTAGCACTTGGCAGGCGTTCAGATATAGACCAAAAGGCATGGCATCTCTGGATGCGTGCATGTCTTCAAACAGTTAGGCTGTTCCCAAGGTACTGAGAACACAGAAAAAAAGGTTTCCCAGTAGCCTGCCATTGTGTATCCTAAGCACTTGGCAGGTGTTCAGAGATAGACTTAAAAGGCATGTCTTCAAACAGTTAGGCTTCTCTTCCCCAGCTACTGAAAACACTGAAATCATCCCAAAAAGATGATGAGTAAGTTTCCTGAGTTGATCCTCCAAACGCCAAGGATATCATCTTTTGGCAGGTGGTGGCTTCCATTGCAGAGAGTGCCAGAGGCATGACTATATAGGCAACAATGGTACAGTCAATGGTGAAGATGGTCTTATCAATGTGCCCCAGAATCTTTCCTGACCTTCTTGTACTTAACAAATCCATCCAGAAATCAGTAAGTCTCATGTTATGGGCAGCTGATTCCTGAGGTAGGTTGTTGCTTTGACTTAGTGTTTGGTTCTATTTGCTCTCAAAGTTGTTAGTTGATATGCAAATGGACATTGCAGGTATAATGAGGAATTTGAAAGAGTGGTGCTGGACCCCAAAATTCAAGGGCACACAGCAAATATATTGTCAGGACTGTCACCATATTTCCATGTTCAGTTGAAGACTTCATTCCTTTTGTTCTCTCCCAAGATTGGCATGCTTGTAGGTATGTGCCACATCCAATCAGTTTATGAGGTTTTGCTACACTAGTGCAGACTGCCTTGTGGTGAATGAAGTAAGAAGATCCTTATAGTTGAACAGGCTTGAAATTCTGTGGTTTGAGGCAATCACATGCTGGTTTTTGTTAAGGCTCTTTACTCTAAAGTTTTGAAGGAAGATAGACTTTATTCAGAGAGATCAACTACCAATGAGTGCCCTGATGCTGTGGAAGCCCTGTGATGCAACTGATTGCTTATAATTGCAATTGTAGTGCTCTCACTTTTTGTAATTGGTGTATCCTAGGGTATAGCTTGAACCATTTCATGTTCTCATAATTGTCAGCTACTCTTCCCTGAGACTCTTAAAAGGGACATTTCTGTGAGTATCACATTTTCAAGTTTGAACCTTTTTGCAGGTAATTGACTGAAGTTTTCTCTTGGGATTGAACAGAGGGGAAGGTGAACAAAGTGGAGAAAGACTATTTAGGGGTGGTGGTCTTGGGCCTCTTCAATGCAGCCATTGGCATTGCAGACATCTGTGAAGACCTGTACTATGATGATTCAGTATGTACTTATCTACATCCATCATCAGGAGCTGGTGAAGTCAGTGGGTAGTCAGGGCAGCTCATTGCTGCTATGCATGATGGAGGTGAAGGTCTGACACTTTGTGAGTGACTCTCATAAGGTTCTGACTGGATTCATCATCATGTTACTTTCAAAGTGGTTTTGTGGAGATCTATCTGGAATATCATAGATATATGATCTTGCGGCACATAACTGCTTTGAAAGTTCAGGATTAGAAATTTGCTCACATTAAGGTTGTTTACATATTGCAACCTGTCACCCATCACATCACTTGTTACAAAAATGGATTCAGTGAATAGTATTTTGCTATTGTAACTGATTTAATTTGTTTTCTTCAACCTCTACTGCATCAGGGGGGCATGAAAGCCTGGCGGGGTGAATCAGACCACCAACATTCCATCAGCTTGGGCAGCAATATCCGCTTCGTTGTGACAAGGTCTTCTTGCCCACTCTTGCTTCAGTGAAGAGGAATTAATGTTTCAAATCAGACAGTTCCTGATCTGTATTAGTGACAGTGGGGTTTAAGTAGCACACCTTTCCCTCCACAGCATTTGTGCTGTGGCTTCTTTAACAGGCTTTGGTCTGTGACTTTATTCTCTTTGAAAACTCCTCTCAATTAATGTGGTCTACTAGTTCCAGTCTACAAAAGTTCACTGCATTGTTGTATGCCAGCTCTAACCAGCTCGGCTTTAGGTGGGTTATCTTTGGACAGGATGGATGTTATCAAACCTTATATAAGAAATCCATTTCATTGTAAATGAAGTCAGATCATGATAGATGTCTGTTTCATGTACTAGTTCATTCAGTTAAAAGTGAGCTAACCAAGCTGCCCTGCAGTGTGCAGGAAGGAAACTGAAGTAATTGACCTCTGTGGTTCTCTACAAGCAGTTTACACAGGCTGTGTCAAGTGGCTTGACCATCTAACAAAGGCAACAAGGAGAGAAGAGACCTCCAGTCCTCAGAGCAGGTTCTACTCCTACAGTCTTTTTGCTCTTGATAATCTTGCACTGGTGTATGCCACATGACATACTACTCTGCATTATCCTATGCACTTTGAACACTAAGCTCATGTGGCAGTGTTATGGAATTAAGTGGAAACAGTTCAGCTCACTCCTTTGGACAGCAACCCAAAAACAATAAAATGTCTGGAATTGTTGCCCTTATGTAATGCTGAAACTTGACTAGGGAACTTTATGTGGGTTCTGCAAGTGTGCACCTTTAACAGAGGCATTGGCTCATTGAGGTGAAGGCCTTCAATTTTTTGCCTCGTCCAAAGCTTAACTCATCATTCTCCTTTTCTTTTGTCGCTTTTCAGATATCTTGTCTGGTGTCTTGTTTGTTTTTACCTCAAACCCTCAACATCTTTCCTTCCTACAGGAATTGTTGTGTTTTCTGAGTTTGACTAATTTGGCATGGAAAATGGTTTGACTTCTTTTGACGGATGATTTGACTTCCTGCATGAATTTTGATTTCGGCTGTGACAGACCTTTAGAGAATGGACAGAAGAAATCAAAGCACAAGCAAACAACAAAAGAGGAGAGCAGACTTAAGGTTTCTGAAGGTGCCAATGAAGCAGACACAGTAAGCCTTAAGAAGAGGAGGAAGAAGAAGAGGGACTTAGGTGAGGACGAGAATGTGACCAGCAACAAATCCAAGAGGAAGAAGAGTGATGCTGGTGCTGGTTAAGCTTCCTGTTAAATATTTCACTTTGTGCATCTCAATTTTCTTGTTTCAAATCTGCAGGATTTGTGCCATATCTATTTGAGTTTTCTAATTCTCCCTTGATCATCTCTATTCATTTCTTTGGGTTGACGAGAGTCCAAAGGGGCCATCACTGGGGGGCATTCCAAACCTAGTCAATATTGCATTTAATCTAATCGATAATGGCAGTGCTTGGAGCAATTGTGGGTAGACATTGGTTTTTTTGCTGACTATTTTTCCTCTCAAACATTTTGTTCCAGAGTCTGGACAAACTATGTCAGAAGCAAATTGTGTGTTTGAAGAAAACAGGTTGCATCAGGGTATCATGCTGCCTGCAACAGCTTTTACTTGTGCTTGTTTTGTGTATCTAATCCTAAAATTATTTACCGTGAGTTCAAATGTCAAATCCAGGGATCTCTGTTTCCTTCTGTGTTGTCTCTCTTGAACCTCTCTTACTACAGATGGCCTCATGCTAGGCTCCCATTGATGCCATTCTCGTATGACTCCACTTTTCAACAATACTTCCAAATGTAGATGCCTGTGTTTGGTGATTCCGACTTTGAAAAAAGAGACGAACCTGCAGATAAAGGGTAGGGTACATGTACCCTAGACTAGACTTGGTGGTTCCCAAAACTAATAAAAGAACTGGGTCACACCTTATCAAGGGGTTACAAATTGGCCTCCCAAACCTAAACTTTCAAATTAGGTGCATTTCGTGTTTTTGTTTCCGTCCCGCTCGACTTTGTTGTTGTTGTTGGAGCCGAAGATCGAGTGTTTGTTTGAAGGAGGGTTTTTTCAATGTTATTAGTCTGTTGTATTGTGTGCTTGCTGCTGTATCCATTTGATTTGGCAAGTTCTCGGGGCGAACTGAGAGAGAGGCACTGGTAGTAGTTCTCGGGAGCTTGCTCTCTGGCTGTGTGGACCTTTGAACCGCCATCATGGTTAGCCGAATACGAGAGCGCGCGTGTTTTCTGGAGGCTCAGCGGTAACTTCACTGTGTCTCTACGAGTGATTTTCTTTTTCCTTCTGTGGATGGGTTGTACCTGAGATGGCTTTCCTTCGCTTTCTCCTTCTTCCTCTTCTTATTCGTGGCGGAGTTCTGTCTAGCACCAGGTGAGACGTTGTTTGTCAGAGGGATGACCTTGAAGCTTGCTTACACGAGAGTCGTGCGAGTTTGCATCGTAACCTCACACGATGGCTGGTCTTTGCATCGTAACTTGAACTTCGCAGCTGAGAGGATGGTGCTGGAGGAACGAACGAGACAGTATGTAGCTAGCCTGTAGATTTCTCTTGTGGCAATTCAAAAATCTGAATAACAGTGTTAGTATGTCTGCGTCGTAAAGATGCATCCATTCCGGTTCAGTCTGAAGTAGTAGTCCGCTTTCGAATGGTAAGACTCTTGAAGCTGCTCAGATCTCTTGATGAAGATCTCTACAAGGAGAGGAATTCTTTCACTCTTTTGTGACTTTCGCCTTGTGTTTACTTTCCTACGCCAGCACGTCAAACCTTTCAAATCTCTCGTAGAGCCTTGAACTTTCCTCCCTTCTGTGTCATCAGTAGGAAGGATAAAATCAAGAAGGCGGTCCAGTGAGGGGCTTGAAATGGTTTCTTCTTCAACTTCTTTGGTTTGCGTTCTTCTTGCTGTCCTGACCAAGCCCCTAGGTTGTTTCTGTACAATATTAACCCTTGTACGGTATGTGTCTGTTTCTCTTTTCCTGTGCAGATGTTCTTGGGGAAAGAGGAACCCGTCTATCATATCAGCCCTTATCAGTACACTTGCAAGGTGGCCTGACAACAAGACTAGAAGCTTCGACATACCAAGATCTGAAGCAAAATGGTTCTGTTCCAATGATAGTGTAAAGGGAGAAGGGGGGTTGAAATTGGATGAAGGGCAAGGGAATGATTCCAGTTATCCCTATTTCTTTGTGAATTGGTGTTTGCATTCTGCTTGAATTGTCACTGGGGTACACAGAATCAGACAATGTTCAAGCAGGGAACTGCAAAGCAATGGGTCTGAATAAGTTCTGCATTGTTGCCAAAGAAACCCACCCCTGGCTCTTCCTATGCAAACTTGCTGTTTGGAGGAGACTCCTCTTTGTCTCCCTTCCTCCCATGGGTATCTCTCTGCCCTTGATTTTCGCATAAACGAAGATTAGCAGATCAGGGTCTGTCTCTGTTACACGAAAGTTTACACTCCGGGACTTCGAGAAATAAGGGTAAGGATGTCTCGACATCTAGGCTCCCAAAAACTTGCAAAAGAAAGGGAGGAACCCAGTCCAATCGTATACCTGGAAACGTTGATGTATCCATAGGAACCCAACAAGCGCTCCACTTCAAAGTCATCAAAAGAGAATTCCTCAATGAGGGCCTCCACAGCAATCCCTTCTCTATCGTGCAGCCACTTGGATTTAGGCTTCCGATGCATTCTCTGCTTCCTCGAGTTTGAATCAAAAACTGTGGAGAAGCTAAAAGATAAAGCAGATGCAGGTAGCACAGAGCAGTCACACCCTTCACCCTGAGCTCTCCTGTGATGAAATCCATAACTCGTTGTTCGTTGTTTTGCTTGTGCAAGTTGAACAGCATTCTGAGGTGAGAGAAAAGGAATTGCTGAGGTGGAGGCAGGAAGTACACTGAGATAGGACCCTCCTGATGCTGCTGCCATAGCTGCTGCCATAGCTGCTGCATTCTTGAAAATTGCTTTTCCTTGCACTAAACCACACCCATTTGCCGATGCATTGAATGTATGCAGCAATCTTCAGCGGTCAATTCAAGAGCCCTGTGGTTTCACCCTCACGAGACAGACATAAAGAAGAGGGCTCCTTACATGCAACCCATGAACAAGAATTCGACAGCAACAGAAGAAGAACTGGAACAGCATGTAATGGTTGGAGAAATGATGATGACTCAAGATGATGTCGACAGTCAAACCCTCTCAATTCTTGTATATCTTTTCCCCCGCATGTCCTAAATCATCTCTTCTCAGTATGTCTCTCTATTTGTTTCCCTCCGTCTCTGAGTATGATGATAAGTTTGATCTGCAACGCGACAGATGTTTGTAGCGTTGCTGCCTCCAACAATCTTAAGATCCTTTAGATTTCGACCCTAATCCTAAGGCCAAGTAGACGAAGGGTACTTTCGGTATTAGGGACCAGAAAAAACTGGAGAGGCTCGCACATGGTGGGCGGGCCCGGGAAACCTTTCTGCTCCACTTTTCACAGAGCTGCAGGTGGGTAGTGCTTGGTGTGTCCCTCTCGCTCTCTCAAGGTGGATTTGACATTGCAAGAATTCGTGAAGCGTGGTTTCTAGGTTTCCTTTCTCTTTTTTTGAGGTTTTGTCTGTGCTCTGCACACACAGTTTGAGCAAGCATTGAATTAGGTTCGTGTTTTTGCAATCACTTGGAAGGTCAAATTGCTAGTGCAGTTCACGATTCCTCCTGCTTTGTGGCAGCAAGTTAGGTTGATAAGAGGCAGTAAATTTGGAACTTTTTCTTTGGAGACAAGGGTTTCACGTTGCAATTTCGTGGCTTGCAGATTGGACCCTTCTGGAGGATGAGTGAAGAATTACATGGACAGTAGATGCCTGGCAAGCTGGACAGCAAGATCAGGAAGAAGTTTCTGGAGTGTAAAACTTTCAACTTTAAACCCAAACACAAAAATCGTTTTCACTGCCAGAGCAGATAATTTGCTTCATCTGCATTCTACAATAATAACTATTCATAGATTCCAGTCAATTTGTTTCAAATGCAACTTGTTATCTCCATCCTCTTATTGAAAATTAGCAATCTCTTTTTGAACTGTGCACAGAGGAGTCCATGAACTAGCTGCCTTGCAACTCCAGATAACAGATACATTGTGACAGTGATGGAAACATCATGATTTTTGGTCTTGTGCTATGTTATACAAGTTGAATGCAAGCATGCACCTGCTTGTTAAGAAATTGAGAGAGAGGGTGTCTCTTACCTTCACAGATCCAAAGATACACTACTGTTGTTGAGCTTTCAAATGTGCTGAGTTCAGATGTTCATAGGTGGGAATGAGGCCATGACCAGCATCTCAGAGAAAGGATTCATGCATGTTAAGTAATATTTGTAGATGTAAGAGCTTGTGAATCAAATTCAGGAGGTCATGTAGCCAGAGAACCCATCTGACATTCACTTGGCAGCAAGCCAGAACAGACCATAAAAAGTGGTATGTTCTCCTTCTACTTGCTTGGCAAGTTTGCCAATACAGCCTCAAAAGGGATCAGGAGTCCCGTAGGAAAGAAGTGAAATCATTGCAAGCAAGGTCTGGTAGTTTGTGCACCCAAGAGGATTTAGAAACAGAAGCATTTTGTCCACTTGTAACATGTTATATCACATAGTTAGGGTGAAGGGTTTCTCAAGTGAAAGAAGGGATCCTGCTGCAGCAATAACAGTATCTGTAATGAACTTGCCTAAGAAGGTGTTTATCAGATCAGAGTTTATGAGGTTCATTTAAAGGATGGCATCCTGCTGCCTGCTGCTTCAAGCCACCAAGTAAAAGAGCAGATTCTGTGACTCAGCTAAATTGAAAAATTGCAGCTGGGGAGGCAACACTGCTCTTAGTCAGCAACACTGAAAAGCTGCATCTCCAAGTGCTCATGTAGGATTTCAATCCTTGCAGGTCATATGAAAGGGCTAACACAGGACTCTCAACTGCAATTTAGTTGCTTGTAATCACATCTCACAAATGCCCCTTAAATGAGTGTAGTCTGCCACATGACAGGATCCTGCATAATCAAGTCACTCCGTATTGACCACTGATTTCTCTTATTGTAAATCGATGCCATAGCAGCTGGACCAAACTGAAGTGGGACTATGTATACAAAAGAAAGCATGTTTTAGAGAATAATTCTTGACTTTGTCTTTCCATGTAAGTGTTCTGATCACTTCAGAGAATAAAGCTTGGATTTAACAAACTTGCTGAGCTTGCATATGCAATAAACAAACTTGTTCATTGCAGAATGACCATTCCTGTAGATCATCAACCCCCACACTGCAATTCTTCACACCTAACAAATAAGGCAATTGTCATCAACAATCTGATCTCTTCAGATTGCCTGTGGCATTAATTTTCTTGACTTATGAGACAGTAAACTGAAAATTGGAGATTGCTAGACCAACACAATATGAGCTTTTGTGAGAGACATGCCTTGAAAAGCATTCTCCATGAAAGGGGTTGCATTTCGAAAAGAACTTTAAAGGCAAGAAAAAAAGCACCAGGTGAGGGTGGGACTTTTACCTTTTACCAAGAACAGCTTGCTGAGTTTAGGTCTCATTGACCATATGATGAGGCCCAGTATTTAAAACGCTCTCAGATTTTGCATGGTATGTCACAAGCAGCAGGCCTAGATGAATTTTTATTTCAAAAGTTGCCTTTTGAGCACTGAGCTCTATGAAAGTTGAATTTACCAAGGGCATGAGAAACAAAGGGTTGTTAGATAACAACTTAAGCTGTGGCTTCTATCAGCTCCTGATGAATAGCATATGAGACCCATGAATCAAGGCAATATATATTGCAAAGAAATATGGTCCTGCAATGATTTGGAAGGAGCTAGACTCAATTGGCTCTTGCCAAATTGGTTATCAATTTCAACATTGTGGAACTAAGGAAGGTTACTATTAACTGGGTACATTACAAGAATGTATCCTCTTCACCAAATCTTTGTGGAGATCAATGGTTGCTTTAAGCCTTGGTGCAACAATTTGATGTCTGTTGATGTTTATTGATTGCTCAATTCATGTGCAGATGCCTCGATCTAATTGACTTTCTGAATTCAATCTATAATTTGACACATGTAAAGTTTGCAAATTGTACAAGTACTTCAATAATTGCTGGAGACTAAATTTGCCTGTAGCATTGTTTGGGCCTATTTATTTGCAAGGACTTCGGTTCCTCAACCAAACGCACTATCAAATCAAATCAAATTCTCTCAACGAGAAGATTTAACTCTTCAAAGTGGTGAAAATTGGTGATTGCTCAACCAACACAATACATCCTTTTGGGAAAGACATGTGTTGATAACCAATATTTATGGAAGAGGTTGCATTTTGAAGTTTACATTTTAAACTTGAGGGGAAAAGTAGCAAGTGAGGGTGAGACTTTTACCTTGTACCCACAACAGCTTGTTGAATTTTGATCTCATCCACCATGCTTTGAGGCCTTTTTAGGTATTTAAAAACTTATCAGATTTTGCTTAGTATGTCACAAGGACATTGGTTATATAGTGTAAGGTCCCACTATGGTGTCATTATAATTTGACAAGTGTTTCAAAGAAGGGCCTATCTTTTGAACCTTCCAAGATAACTTGCATTTGCATATTACATTAGCTTACATTATTGTAGTACCTAGGTTGGTTAGCCACTATTTTTACTTTTTTTTAATTTATTAAATTTTTTTACAAATCTCCATTTGCCATGCCAAAAAACTAGGAAAACAAGAGGGCAAGTGCCGAAATTTAGGGTTTCAAAGGAGGCCATGAACAAAATTCATTTACTAAGAAGGAAGGTTTGGGAGAAGCAACAACATGCTAGAAGGAAAAAGTTCACGGGAGTCTTGGGTAAGAGGCAGATCTGAAGAAGGATTGGAGACGGGAAGAATAAAAAGAAGATTTGGATGTTATGAAAGTTTGAAAGGTAGATCTAAAGAAGGACTAGGAGAAGTCATGAAGAATAAGAAGTTACAACAGGGGCATCCTTCTTTTGCTTCTGTTGTTGTTTCTTCTTCCTGCTACTATTGTTTCTTCTTCCTACTGTTACTATTTGTTCTTCATTGAATCAGTAAAGGCAGTAAATAATTTGGGGACAAACATAATGCTTCTCATGTGTGAAGCTATTATAATTTGTGAGTTGCAACAAAATGAGTTGGAGCAACTGGTGAATGTAGGATTTTTTTACAACTATTCATACATGGAGTAGAAAGATAGCATGATGATCAAAACTTGATCTATAGTTGAATTGGCATGGTAGAACCTTTGCATTAGTAAGAGGAGGAGCAACAATAGATTCCACACCCTCAAAAAATCCTACTATTGCTAATGATGTTTCAAGGTGAGGTAAGGGTTCCAATCTTTTTTCTACTTGCTAGTGCGGTACGGGGGCACCTAATTCTCTTTCAAAGTCTTGGAAAAACAAGCTTCTTTTTTTTTTTCAAGTAACTACTACATAGCAAGTTACAACAGAAGGAGTTGCAACTACTAGTGAATATAGGATCTGAATTCTTGTAGCTACTAATACATGGATTAGAGAGATAACATGATCAAAACTTGATTTATGGTTGAATTGGCATGGCAAAACCTTTGCACTAATAGGAGAAGGATGAACAACAACAAATTCCACACTTTCAAAAGTTCCTACTATTGTTTGATGATTCCAAGGTCATGCAAGGTTTCCAATCTTTCTTCTACTTGCCAATGTGTGTACTAAGGGAATTAAATATCTTTCAAAGTCTTGGAAAGACAAGTGAAAGCATGATTCAGTGCACCAAAGTACTAACCCAAATGGTAGTTTTCCGTATGTCTTTAACAAAATACTTCACACCATAATGTTATAAGAATATAATGGAATTTGAATGATAAAATCTCAATCTACATGAAATCAATCTTTTAATTCTAATTCTAAAAGTGTTTTAGATTTAGATATTATCACATTGTATTTTGGCCATAGCACCAAATGTCCTAGGAAACAACTTAATGTAACTCATGGTGTTAGTACCACCAAACTTTGTTATTCTGAAAAATGAAAACATTTCACCATTTAAGACATCCATATGTTGAGGTTTTGCAACATCATAGTAATTTGCAATAATTCATTAAAAATATAAAAATTGTCCATTGAAAGGCATACATAAAAAATTGATATATTTTGAATTAAATGTTTGAAGATGAAATGTTCCTACAACTATCCTTGATGGAAGTCTATTGTTGGAGTTTCAAAAAAAATAGATCCATTATTTGAAATGAATATTTTTAATTAAAAGCATAAGGGGCTTATTTTTTCAAAAAATTCACGTGTCTTGACACTTACACCAAATTAATTAAAATTTGACATGCCTTAGGACATGGTATTAAAAAATCATGAAAAAAAAACTTTGGATTCATTGAAATTAGGGTTCATAAGTATAATGGACAATTTAATAACTTGAAAAACTTCTAACTAAACTTGGTTGAGAGCCCCAAATTGAGTATTCATTTAGGTAAAAATCAATGCAATTTTATTAGAAATCCACGTTAATATGGAAATGAATAACATTAAACCTTAACACATGTTTTTAGTCATTCAATTTGAAATTAAAATGACATTGGTATTGGCGCCTTTTTAGTACTACAAGTATGCCTAGAAATTATATACACAATCATGCTTCCACATAAATGAGTTTTTTTTTTTAGTTTCAAGTAACTAATACAAAACAAGTTGTAAAGTGAGTTGCAACAACTTTTGAATGTAAGAAGGCATATTTGATAATATGTACTTAAAATGAAATTTTGATAATATGTACTTAAAAACATTGTGGCCCAATTGTTTTCCCATATTCGTTTGTCCATATTTGACACGATGAATTCGCTACATCTATGTTTGTTAGTATACAAGTTAATAGATTTAAATTTAACATGTATTGAATCAAAATGGCCATTAGTATATTGGTTAATAGATCTAAAATAAGGAAACATTAAATAATCAAAGTGACCATAATCACCATGCATTTTGTGAACTAAATCGAATTTGGCTTCAATTTCCTACATGTAACTAGATTCAATTAATTAATTTATTATATTAATACCATAATTTTTTCCATTATTTGATATATATATATATTTCTAGGAATGTGAATAATTGAAGTGCCTACATGACATTAAAGATCACCTATAAATGAAATTTATGATTGGTATGGAACTTATTGTGTTTTTCAATCTTTAGGATTTTTGGAAACAACCCAATATTAATATATCAAATAAAGTTTAATTACAAATAAAATAACCTTTAAGCTTTTGAACATGTTTTGTAAAGCATAAAAATAACTATTGCATTACTATACATGTGAATACTAAAATTTGAATACATGAAGTGAAGTTAAAACCTCTATATGGATGTGTCTATAAAACTTTAAGTTCATCAACCATATCAATAAAATTCTTTCACTAGATGCAACATTTCATATACTATTCATACAAGAGATGGTGCCCAAAAAGTACAAACTTCTATTTGTTATCGAGGATTCATTAACACCATTTGGGGTCCAGATTGATTTTGAATTTCATATGTCATACTATGTGAATAATTACATGGTAGTGTGTTGCCTTCTTGAAAGGTGATTGCAGCTCGTAATTCTTCAACTATCTTGGTCATTATTGGTCTATGAATAGCTTTGGGTTCCACTCATTGGATGGCAATTTCTGCAACTTTCCATATGGCATCAAGGTTGGGATTTGAAGCTTTCACAATAGGATCCAAAATTTTGTTTATATTGCCTTCTTGAACATTAAATCACACCTATTCAACAAATGCATATATGTTATTGTACCTCAAATGATGTCACTTGCAAGAAAACCTTAAGGTGAATAATAAATAAACATATTTTTCTTCTTGATATGTGAAAACTTGATGGATTATTTTCATTATCAACATTGTGTGACAAACTTTTTAAGGGTCAAAGATTTCACATTATGACAGAAAGATATGTTGCATATTCTTTGTATATTAAGGAAAAAATGCCAATTTTTTTTATAGAAAAGGAAGATTTTTCCAACTTTTGGGTTAGGAATTTAGTTTTTGGGGCAAATTAATTTGCCTTTTTAAAATGGTTTTGAAAAGTTTCAGAAATTTGTTGCCATTTAATCCTAAGATGATCTTGAGATATTTGATTATAATGTTACATTAGAAAATGGAAAAAATAAATTGTGTGATAATTATCATCCCCTCATAACTAAAACATATGACTGTCACAAATAATCAATTGTGTTTTAGACCACAAACATCATCAAAATTTTTTGAAAATGGTATAAGAATATCATGATTCCGATATTGTATATATATTTATGAAATTATTAATTTGAAAATGAAATTTATGAGAATTGTTTAAGTTAAAATGAAGATTTATAATGTAAATTATTACATGATTATAACCAATCACATAGGTTCCAAGCCTCTCAATTTGGCAACGTTGTATCAATAGCTTTGCATCTAGATAGTATTTCCAAAAGCACAACACCAAAGCTATATACATCACTTTTTTAAACATTATGATGTAAAATATCCCTCAATGATAGAGTCCATGGACATCAATTGTTAAAATTCCAAATTGATATAATATGATATGTTGAGTTGGTCTTGAAATATTTAGTAAAAATTGGAACATGCCTTACAAATTAAGATGAATAACATGTAATATTCAAATGATCAGTTAATGAAACTATGTCACACATTATCATATGATTACTAAACCACGAAATATTGTTTAGAAAATAATAGTTAAATACTCACTTTGGATCAAGATACCATGTAGTCCCCTTGACATTAGTTGTAATACGAGTAATATTTTCTCCATATGTTAATCTGAATAGTCCAAAATCTACAACTTTTGCATTTTTCATGTCACTAGGAAGTAGAATATTACTAGATTTTACATCACGATGAATAATGCTTGGATTGCACCCTAAATGTAAATATTCCAAACTTGTAATTCCAAAATAATGTTTATAAAACATCTCCATAAAATTTATGAATTTTCCTTCAACAAATTGTTTTTTTCCAACATTGAATTGCAAGAATGTACATTAATGGACACAAATTATAATGTTCTTTTAAATCATTACCTTGTGATGCATTGAGGGCAATGTGCAAACGTGTTGTCCAATCAAACTGTTCATTAGTTGATGTTGATAAATCACCTATGTTTCAAGAAAAGGAAAATAAATCATATTAATTTAAAATCATGTATCTAATTTATAATTGACCAATAGGTAAAACATGATTAAGACAAGCTAAACAATTGATAGAAAATTTCCACAAAATTACAACTTGTTGGTCAATCAAGCATTGTACCATATAGATGGCCTAGTGATGACATTCTTCATTTTGCAAAATAAAATTCTTTAAAATTCTTCATTTAGCACCTTGTCATAACATTCTTCGGCGCGAATTTTAACGAATTTTAATGAATTTTATGGATTTTTTGGGCTTCCATAACAATCTCGCACAAAGAATGTCATAACTATGATAGATGGTCATATAATGAGCTTTTGTGCATGTATCATAAATCAACATTTGTTGGTCATCTTCTAAACAATATCCAATCAATGATACAAAATTTCGATGACTCACCCTTGATAGAACATCCACCTACATCAAACACAATCATTCAACATTGCATAGATGATTGGTTCAAGTTCAAACATGAGTACAAAAATTAAAAACAATTCATAAGTGGCATTATATCAAACAAGTTTGATGCAATCTGTTGAAGTTGGTGTGCCAAATGAAGTTGTTCAAACCTTTATGCATGTCATGTAGGAATCACCTCCTCTTACATGTGGGGTTCACATGGTTGTGCACTATTCATCCATACAAATATTTTAGCCCATTAATTGTTTAATTTTTAAAAAAATTAAATTTCATGTATCCTTAAGCTAATTACAATTGAAACATGATTTTATGGGCATTATTTTTGGATTAAAGTGATCAATTTCTTGGTGGATGATTAATATTATTGTTCCAAAGTTAGTATAATATCATAATTTACTAATTTTTTTGCTACTTGATACTCATGATCACTTATTCATTTGAAGTCAAAGTTTTCAATTTAGAATAATGTGTTAGTCACACAATTTAAATTACTTTGAAAGAAAGTTATGTGTTCAATATAAATTTGAATAATATTTGTAAGTTGGATGTTTCAATCTTTGATGTGTGGAGCTCCAATTTAAAACTCAACAACTCTATATATTGAGCAAAATAATTTGATTAATTTGGAGTTTAAGGATGGGTAAATGGGTTATAATTATCTTCTTCACAACAAAATTCACCTACAAACAACATCATTAAATTGTCTTGAAATTTTAATAACCTCATTAAATAATTCAGATGGCCCTTGGCTTGATTTAACATCAAGTACTTTGATTACCACTTCTTGTCCATCTTCAAGCTTGCCATAATACACAGGTCCAAAACCTCCTTTTCCAATTTGAATTTCAAAGTTGTCACTTACAATAGTAACCTTAATAAGTGAGTAAGGATTTGCACCTACATGATCAAGTTGAAATAAACATAAAGTCATTAACCTTTTTTATATGTTCCATTCTACCTAGTTGCCATAAATTTTCATCGAATTAAAGTCACATTATACTTGCTTTTATATTTTGAAGCAGTTTGTATATTTCACATAACTTGGTGTGAGAATCTACACAATGCTTTCCATCCTTGACCTCACATGGTAATCTAAGTTTAAAAGTAATAAACCATCGCAAATAAATTTCCAACTTGAATTTCAATAGAGTAAATAAAGATTCAAAGATAATGTAACTAACTATCCAAAATTGAATTCAAGAAGGTTTAGGGTACATGTCATTACTAAGCATTAGGTAATTGACGAGAAGAATCAAATTATGAAATATAGTTGAGGTGCGAATGTGTTCAAACTATTTCAATAATCCGGCTCCTCTCATTCGTTATTAGGTGTAACTAATTTCTAAACCAATGAGAAAGTGATTAAAACTAGACAAGAGAAGGGAGAAAATTATGTGTTATAACCCCCTTCTTATAGACCAATGAGCAAGTGACAAGTTGGACAATGCAATCTAAAAATCGATCACATTTTAGTATATCATCATTTCAACCTAAACATTATGAGGAGATCATATTGAACAAAAATATGTGGGGAAAATGTGTACTACATTAGATCCCAATATGTAACAATTTGGTCTATTATTGGATGACACAAAAGACATAAATTTACATAGTGAATTGCTTACCCCCATGAGGAAGCTTCACCATTTGTAAATGTCCACTACTCAATGTCCTTTCCTTCGTTTTGGTGAATCCTTTGGCATGGGATTTACATTTAATACAAAAAAAAAGAAAAATGATGATGACAAGTACTAAAAGGCACCTATGATGCGCCCCCAAATCCTTTGTTAGACTCAAAAGAGTCCAATTATGTCAAAGGTGGAAATAAAAAGGGGTTTGGTGCCGTTCCCAGCTTCCAGCACTAAAGGGGGGGAAAGGGGCGTGCTAAAAGTTCCGGGATTAGACTAAGAAGAGGGTCAAGCTACTTAGTTATTCGGTCCTGCATCCAAAACCAACCATAAGTTGGTTAGAACTCATTTTGCACCCTTTTGGTGTTGGGACAAGCCACGGGCGACCTTGGATTCACTTGACTCACCATGGCCCGCACTCGGGGGAAGCCACCACCTTCCCCTATATAGTATTCTATGCATTACTCCATGGCACCCGCATTCAAATGGCTCTTTTTCCTAGGACTCCCAAAGTGGAGTCCCAAAACTGTCCCAATTTAAACTCCCGGGACTTTGAGTGTTCATAACTTCTTGCTCCAAGCTCGGATCGGGATGAGGTCTAAACCAAAGTTGTAGCTCTCTTTAAGAGCTTTCCAACGGTGTGTTGCAATTTACCTAAACACACCGGGATTGGGTCGATTCCCGACTTTTAGTGGTCGGGAGTTAAATTGCCAGTTTGACTCCCGGCCTTTCTTTCGACCATAACTTATGCTGAAAATGTTCAAATGGTTTATGTGAGGCCATTTTGGACATGTGCACTTCAAGACCTTTTCAATGGTATAAAAAACACCTCAATGCAAGGTGTTTTGACCCCTGCAATCACAGTTTGAGTTTTCAGGAGTCTCAGAGGACTCCCAAGTCCCATTTTCGGGAGTTTGAGTGGCGACCTCGCACTTCTTTCAAAGTGGGGTTGCAACAACCTATCATAGGACCAATTATGATTGCAATATTTGTCGATTTTGTGTTGGATATTGATGACAACCCTTGCAAAAATGGGTTTTCCGAAAGGTACCTTGAAATTTAACAAACATAATTTATCAAATTTTGAACAAAGAATAATTGCCTTTTTTCATATTGGACATAAATTCATATAGAACAATCTTTCTACAAAAATTATTGGCACATATTGGGATGTGTGATTAAAAAAAACTTACGTGAAATTCCAAGAATTTTTGGAGAGTAAACTTGGGGGAATTGGGCTGTTAAAATTGTTATTCCAAACAAACCTATTCGACATTGTAAAAAGTCTGATGCCAAAAATGATTTTGCCATTGAACATTGTTGGATTCCTTTATCCTAGGTATCAAGTAATTCAAACTATGTCATATGATATGAATGTTTGGACTGTAGTGTTACATAATTGTAGAAACGAAAATGAGAAAATGAACAACATAAATATTTGAAATGTAATGCCCAAATATTATCTAGAAGTTTCCATCATGAATAACTACTATTTTAATCTTGTTAGTCAATATGAAATATTGATATATTAGCCAAAAACATATTTTGAGAAATGAAGGGTAGTATTCACAATTCAAATAGAGATGGCAAGTACACCAGGCAATCTGGGATCGTCCCAGATAGTGAATTGTTTTGCAAGAACCTAGTTGTGTATTATAACACAATAGCACGATAAGTTTTTCAAAAACTTTGCTGCATGTCTTTTTTATCCATTTCTAGGTGTACGATTACCTGAAAAATATAGCTTAAATTTGAAAATAAAGATCACAAGAAAATCAACATGCGTGCATATTGTTAATAATATTAGAAAACACAAATTCAAACCCCACCTTCCCACCCCTACCCGCCCAGCCCCCAAGACAATATTTAAATTTCAGTGGCAAAAAATGGATTGAACTAATGATTATCTATAAGTTTAAATGAGATTAATTTAGAAAAAAAAAGAATTGAAATTTAAAGTTTTGATGTACAACATATATAGGATTAAATTTCATTGCCTCTTCAAAGTTGGAGGTTCATCTTGGTCTTTCAATTCACCTCCAATTACCAAATCTACCAATTAGAGTGTCAATTTCATTATTACCTAGTTTTTTAGTACCTTCACAAATAAAAAGGGCTTGACGATTTATGGGCCATTTATTGTTCCCAATGCTTCATTATAGGTCATGTGCATAAATGTACATACTTAGTTCAAAACATATTGAAAGCCATTAACATGAGTGAATCAAAACCTTTTCTACCATGTCCATAACTATAAACAAATCACCAACAATGAAAAAATTAAAAGATATTTTAAAGATAATCATTAGGTAATTATTTGAAGAATCTATTCGATCAGATTATTGGTATTCAAACCAACTTGGGGCACCTACACATGAGATATTTAGAAGGTGTTGAATTGAAGTGGATAAGGAAAATTTAATCTAAGAAAACCAAAGTAATCTTGTGAAAATATATTTAGTTTGCATTGAAATATATAAGGTGGGGGTATGTACTCACAAGTATTGTAAATTAGCTAAATGGTTTAGTAGAAATAGCGAACCATTCAAATCATTATAATCCAATGCACTACACATCACATAAAAACACACCATTATGCTTTAAAATGAACTAAAATACAATCATTGAAGTTACGTTATTTGTAATTGTAATAAATCCTATTGCATCATAGCAATTGTCATGGCCAATTATTTGCTACATAATAATCTATGAATCATAAGTTAGGGTTGGGTCATATTTCTAGAGGCTAATGATAATAACTGAATAATCATGTGACTATTTGTAAGTAAGCATATGGGTTTCAGTTATCCTATCACATTCTTATCCCCTCCGTATATATAGTCTTTACAAGGTTTTAATAATGTGTTCAAGGCTAAGTGCTAGTTCAATGTTGGTAAATTATTAATATTAAATTTTCATGGCATTTTTAACACAATGTTTGATTATCACAATGTGTTACAATGTAATCACAATATCATATCGATGATTGTATCAAAATTTAGTTAATGCTTAATTTGAACACATTGTTAAAATGTTGTAAAAGCACTAAACCTTGTAGGGGGCAAGTAAGACAACCTATCTAGTCCCACACCGCAAGATCAGCATCTATTGATTTAAATAAAAAAGTAGATGCCTAAAATTGCAATGTGATCCATGTTTTGATGAATCTCAGAGGAGTTCAACGACCAAAAGAGGAAAAAAAAAGAAACAGTTTAGGTTATAACAATCCAGTACAATACTGGACATGAAAGTTATTCACAAGCTGCTGAGACTCTGGAAATTGCCAAAGCTGGGAGAAATGGGCCCCGTTAGATTGTACCCTGAAAGATTCTTGTCAACCATCACAATATGATGGAGGTCCCAATTTTACAATCATAACATGGAAGTCTTGCCAGATATGAAATGTTCATGGAGAAGGGCAGGTTGAAAATTTCAAGAGATTTGAAAATTATGTAAAACTTACAACCCAAAAATTATTTTAAGGCTATTTTCTATGAATTACTGTCAAGGTTTGAGAAAAACTGTTGTCAATTAATTTTTGTTATGAGGAGGCAAACATAATTAATCAATTTTGTTAATATGTCTGGCTGCATAAACTGTCAATTCAGGGTTTTTCATGGCTAAAACATGGGAAAAAGTTCAAGAAACTAGTTAAAACTTAAGGTTGTTCACAACCCTGAAGTTAGAACCCCAAAGATTATCATTTGGATCCAATGGAGTGCATGACCTCATATAAATCAGTCAATTACCAATTGTCAGACCCATCTAAAATTAGCAACAATAGTCCCTCAGATTGTATTGTAGCTGGAACTGAACACAATTTGAACATTCTGTCTATGCCAAATTTTATATACAAATCCACTACGTCCGTGCGTGCGTGACGGAGCTCGGGTGTGCAAGTTCGGCCGACCAGGCCTGGCCCGGCAAAAATGGGATTTGTAAAACGGGATTAGGAAAACGAGATTCGGAAAACAAGAACGGGATTCGAAAACGG
The DNA here is from genome assembly GCA_963921925.1 of Sphagnum tenellum. Taxonomy (NCBI): domain Eukaryota; kingdom Viridiplantae; phylum Streptophyta; class Sphagnopsida; order Sphagnales; family Sphagnaceae; genus Sphagnum; species Sphagnum tenellum. The sequence continues at coordinate 14,789,843 of OY998157.1, forward strand.
GATTCGGAAAAACGGGATTAGGAAAAACGGGATTCAGAAACGGGATTCGAAAAAAACGGGATTCGGCCTTCAAGCCGATCGGGCTGGGCCCAGCAAAAACTGGATCATCTCTGTCTGTGCTCTGCAGTTGCAACTCCAGAGCTACAAGCGCGTGTACGTATACCTCGAGTTGACGTGCCTGACCTGTTTTTGTTTGTAGCCAAAATGGCCATCATCTGTAGGAAGATGTGGAAAAAGTGGGCAATTCTTTGAAGGAAGATTTAGCCAAACCTGGGTACAAATCCAAATATGAAAGCACAAAGCGTTCGGCGTGGCTGGAGTGGTGTAGCCACGGGTTACCCACTAGTTGAAGTTATGCCAAACTTGTTTTCCAATTGGAAGAAAGACATCTTAGACTTCATTTGATTCCTTGCCAGTTCTTCACACATTTGAAGGGCCTTAAATGGGGCATGACCAAGATTTGAAATCTGCCTGAGGCCGACTCCTCATTCTGGTAATGACCCAATCTTGGGCTATTACCTACCATAAAACTCGCCCCACTTTTTGCATGTGATAGGTGGGTATTTCGAATCTTTTTTTTTTAACACTTTTCCTGTAAGGCCCAGCAGGTATCAAGAGAAAATTTTAAAGAAATAAAAATTTGGAATAGGTCTATACACTTGGTAAAGTACTTGGCAGCGACCTTTACCTCCATCATACCTAGTTCAGCTCTTCACAGACCCTTATTCTGGTAAGGCCTGCTGGGGCCTTGGTCTTTACTGTACACTTTACTGCGGAAAGGTGTAATGTAGGGTAAAGCTTGATGGGCCGAGCTTTACAGGGCAAAACAATTGCCGTGGATTTTTCAAAAAAAACTCTTGTGATACCTTGTGGGTATTGCGTGGGTACCCACCAGGTATCACAGGGAAAAGGTGACCAACACAGGCAGGCATTTTTAAAAACTACACTAGAAACATTGGCACAGATTTTTATGTTTTCATCAGGTGTCAGATTTGGAAGAAGTTTGTCCTGAAGGTGAGATTGTCAACTGGAAACTTCATGAAATGTTTCCTATTTAACTGTTTGCTGGTTGGATGTTTAAACTTTCCACAAAGGAGCAGAGCTAGTATGTGACAATCTGCTTAATTTTGTTTTTGTTTTTCATTATTTCATTTTGAAATTCTATTTTGACACATAAAATATTACCAAATATTTCAAAAGATATTTCATTTTCCTTTGCAATTCTTTTCTCAAATTTTTTGAAAATTTCAGCATGTCTAAAAATAATATTATTCTTGTCAAACCTGCCCATCATATATGGTATCCTACACTGTCATCGAAATATTATCTAGTAAAAGAGGAAAATTACTCACACTGCTGTAATTGAAAGGAGGGAGTTCATGTCTGTGCTACAAGCAACCCAGGGATGAGGAACTGGAACACAGGGATCGCCAGTCCAATCGGTAAGGTTCATACTTGACTTGATCTCCTCAATAGCGATTGCTGCATGCACACCCCCAGACTAGTTGCAGGCACCTGTCTCAATCTCAAGATCAATTTGTCACCCAGTTTAAGGGGTGGGTATTTTTCGAGGGACACTTCATGCAAAGTTTGGGATTATGTGTGTCAAAGGATCATTTTTAGAGGGATATTAAATAATTATTCAACTTAATCTTTATCATTTTATTATTATTTAATATATATCTTATATTAATCATAATTTATTATATCATATTATTACATATTTTCTATTTTAATTAAATTAATTATTTGAATAAAATATATCCTATTTTAAAATTAACTAAATTATATTTTTTACCAACAAACAATATATTGCACCTTATATTTTTACTCAATTAATTTTTATTTCTAGTGTACGGCCCAGGGGTTACTTGGGGGTGCACAGCTGAGGGTGCACAGCTGAGGGTGCACAGCTGAGGGTGCAAGGGGGTATGCTAGTCCAAATGTAACATTTCCTGCGTTGAATTTGGCCACGTAGAGGCCTCACTCAAGAAGGCGAAGGTGCTAATCTGGGTGCTGGTTCTAATCTTCCAATAGATCTATCTCATGTGAACCCCTGTTTCTATCACAGAGAGTCTGTGTTTCAATTTTCAGCGAGGAAGTTAGGCCACTTGCGGCGACCAGCATAAGGCTATGACTCGGAAGCAAAGGAAAATTACCAGTGTTTACAGCCTCACAGCCAGATCAATAACTCACCGTCCTGATTGTTTGTCACTGTGGCCAATGGGTTTGAGCTCATTTCCCAAGTCTCCAGAGCATTCGCGATAGGACCGAGAGGACTGGAAAAAGTTTGATCTGGATACAGAACAATATCCGTTCCAGGGGTGTAAGAGAGTTCCCAAAAAGCCTCTACAACAGGACTGGACACAGCGTTTGAGCCGTTGGAGTTGGAGTCGTCTGGGAAGGTGATTGTGATGTTGCCACTGCTTGTTAGGGCAGTATCCATCACTGTTTCAGGGGATTCGCCCCATAATCTGTTGTTAGGCCCGACTATTTGGCTTGCAACTAAACTTTGCAGTGGCGAGGTACTCTGTATAAACGTTGAGTTCGACCCTTGAACTGGAAACCAATATCGATCAAATTCATCATCGGAATGTCTGCAACAACCAAAAATGCAATAAAAACAGACTGAGAAGTGATCAATAACCGCTTGTGGACAATTCACATGTACGTGAAGGGAATAATTTGGTGTCGATAGGTCTAAGATACATCGAAGAAGTGACACGTAAAAGGATCAAGAGCAATTTATGTGTTAGTCTAGTGAGTCGCGCCGACAACCTAGTGTATAGGAGAACGACAAGTCTTGAGGTCATTCTGTTTTCCTCGGTGCCTGGAAACCTCAGACGTGCCTTTCTACTTTCCTCCTCTGATCTTGGGGTTTTTTTTGGGAAAGGATGATGGGTTCGCCGGTGAGGATAAAGTGGGAGGTCCCACTGAATTTAAGAATGGCAAATTACTACTCGTCATCCCTTTGTTAATTAGACGTTTTTTCCTGCGCCAGTGCTTTACATATCGAAAAATTCAGTAAAGAGGTTAATCAGCAACCATATTTTCTGACACACTGACCATTCGTGAAATGTTGTTATTCTAAAAGGATGCACTATGCCCTTCCTGCAATTGTTCGATGATATTGTCTGAGGATCCTTCGAGCTCAGTAATAATTTAATCCTAATTCAGGCTACGGTATTTTGATCTCTACGTGAAGGGCCAACCGGTCACGTTGGAAAGAACATAGTTTGCCTGAAAATTATGACATACCTGACGAGTCCGTCTCCACCAAAGTTCAGCCTGTATTTTGTCTCGAAGTATATCCTTTGAGCACCATACAGCACGCCATCCGTATGACTGGAGAAGAAATCAGCCCGCAGAAACGAAAAAGATATCGCAGAAATAAACGGAACTCAGTTAGAGGAGTCCCGTAATAGGCAGAGAAATGTTACGTTAGAAACAGACGCAACTATAAACTCATAATACACAAATATGGCAGCGTTATCAAAGGTAACGTTGGCGACTATAGTCCCGTCTATAGCCATCTGAAAACTGGGGAGCGTGGTACCATTGTCATAATTACCATAGAAAAAAGTTCCTCTTATCAGGTACGTAGAGTTTGGCATTACTGGAAAGCTGTAACAGTTTTTGGCTCGAGTATCAGGAAAGTATCTAACGGTTGTAAACTCGGAAAAGTTTGGATAAATTGATGGTGCACTTGGGACATATCCGTTTACACCAGTTGTTATATACTCAGGAGCATCACGGACCCATGATATACTTGTGATACTGTCAACATAGCTGACCATCGAACCGCAGTCGACAAAGACGGATCCTGCCAGTAGGACAAAGAAAAAGAGTCAAAGGCTTCAGAATTTTATACTCGGATTATGAAAGGCTACCCACATGGTGAGCACTAAGAACTGAAGTGTCCGACCTTTGAGATAAGACAGCTGAATCAGATCGCTGACTCTTTGAAATACCTACGAGACCTCTAGTTACGCTAGACTTTGCAAGTTGCCACCAAGTTTGGCAGTCGATAATTCGCACCTTGTTTCATTGACGCCTTATTTTAAGTTGTCGGTAAGGCCCGGAGGGGTTACCAGAATGAGGAGTCTGTCAGAGGCAGAGCCTAGAGTGGATTCCGAATCCCGATTAAGTCCCCGTGTGAGAACCTTAACGCACATCAAGAACTGGCGAGGAACCTTATGAAGTGTAGGAAGCTTGCTAAAAACGAAAGATCATCCCTACCTGGCAGCGGAGGTAGTCTTACCCTCCAACTACACTAAGAAAATTTCGCCAGTTCTGTAAGCGTTTTTGGCTCAACCAGGGCAGGTGGATGATAAGCTTGAAATCAAACTCTGGACAGCGCTCCGAGATCAAGAACCAATGCTTCGTCAACAATACTAGGATGCGCGTCTTGGCAAAGAATTCGAAAAACACTAGTTGAAGCCTTTCTTTTAATAGCATCCTATGTCGCTAGTAACGTCAGTTTTCCATTTCATGTTCAAGAAACAATACGGGCGTATAAGGAAACCAAAATCGAGTTTGCATCCTGGAACAGGAGTGTTACAAACTACACGAAAGGGGCGCACAAATCAGAGACGATGTGTATTAATGTAAAACAAACCTTGAATTTGAGCCCACACGCCTGGAGCACTGGAGAGAGTGCACACTAGAGCTTCCAGAACTGCAATCAACAAGGTCAGCATCGCCTTCCAGATTCTCTTTGGTTTTGTCCATGGATCCACACGTCAAATGACAGATGATCTGGACCTCGTCACTGCACACTGCACCGGTCAACGTAAAAGCTGCTAATTGAAAACGAAGCTTTTTTGTGAGCTCAGTAATTTGTATCCCTCTCGTGAAGAAGCCTTGCAACTCTCAGACACAATCTGTCAGTTTGTAACTGCGGCCAGTCCTTTGGTTTCTTTGCTCTAAAGCTGCCAACTTCCAAGTGCCGATAAGGCCAAGTTTGGACGACAAGAATTGATGGAATGGGTACCCGTAATTGCAGGCCGCCCGTACTACCGACGGTGTCAAGAAAAGAAGGCAAAACAAAGATTCCTCTTTGGTTGACTTTTTAAATCAACTGAGAAAAGAATAATCTTCTTAAGGTCCATTCACACTTGTTGTTAGGGACTCTAGTGTTAAGTCCATTAAACACCATCACTAGTCATTTAGGACTTAAAGTTAGTTACAGTGAAGATTTTATAACTAAACTAACATTCACTTTTACCATTAACATTAAGCTATCGCCCATTTAACATTGAGTGCCACCTAGGATGCCACCTAGATTTTCATTTAACATGGATTTAACATCAAGTGTGAATGCATCATTATACCAATATACCTTGATGCCCACAAATAAGTACCCAATACTTAGGCCTGCTTTACACTGGGAGTCAGGGCCAAAAAGACTTGCGACCTACTTTGAGCGTTTTTGGGTTGCAAATTGGCCCCAAGTTATTAATGAATGCTAGAACATTGATGTCAGATTATTAGTAAATGCTGGAACATTGGCCCCAACGGTTGGCAGATTGGCCTCCCAAATTTGAAGGTATCCTTTTTTCAGCCTTGGGGCCAATGTTCAGCATTTATTAGTAACCTGTGGCAGATTTAAAAGTTTTTTCTCTATATCTGCGTTAACTCCTAGTGTCAAGCCCCCGAGCTGATTTCAACTATTGCACCAATTGCAATGCTGGATTTGGGTTGAACATTGACCTGACTCCTAGTGTAAAGTGAGCTTTATGGTCATGCCACACTTTGGAGGTAAGTCAGAGTCACCTAACTCTCTTCTTACCTCCAAATCTACAAAATCGGAAGATTTTTTCAAAAAATGCCAAAGGTGACTATCTCCAGGAAAAAACCTCAGATAACTCCAGTGGATATTGTGTTTAGATTCATTATACAGTATAATAGCTTAAGGAATTTAGGACCCTAGGTAATAAGTTTATTTTTATATGAGGATTTTTGAATGATGATATTTTGGCTTCTGTTAAAACGTGAGATTTGTTATAGAGTTATAACATCTTGAAGGATTTTGGTTTCTTTTAGAGGATTTTGTGAAGATTATATTTTTGCATGGTGGATTATTTGAGTTTTGATAATTCTTCTTTTTCCCTAGGACACTTTTTAATGTAAATGGCAAGGGCACTGTGTGACACAACCCTTGTTTTCTTTGTGAACTGTAAATACACAACTGTATATAAGTCAACCCATGACCTAATACAAATTTAAAAACTCTTTATATTCGTCATACCGGCTGGTTACTGTTAGAGAATTTTGAACCTATGGAAGGCCTGCTTTATACTAGGAGTTAGCAAGAATGTTCAACCCAAATCCAGCATTCCTATTGGTGCAGAAGTTGAAATCAGCCCCAAGGGCTTGCCAGATGCTAAATACCCCCTAACAAGCTCTGTCCAGCGCTGGTTTCACTTGTCTTTTTTGCATACCTTTTTCGCCGTTGCACAGTTCTGCAAGAGAAGGGTTTATTTTTCATATTTATTACATCCACAAAGGCAAAAGGGAAAAAGTTTAAAACCCTGCAAGAGAACAACGCAGTTCCCTGCAAGGCTGCACTGTCAGGCGCGAAACCAGCGCCGGGCAGAGCTCATTTGGGGTATTTAGCATCTCGCCAAGGGCGACATAGAAAAGAACTTTTCAATTTCCCCAACTTACTAATAAATGCTGAACTTTATGGCCTTGTATTGGCCCCAAGGCTGAAAAAGGGATACCATCCAATTTGGGAGGCCAATTTGCAACCCCTGGGGCCAATGTTCCAGCATTTATTAATATCATGACATCAATGTTCTAGCATTTATTAATAACTTGGGGCCAATTTGCAACCCCAAAATGCTCAAAGTTGTCGCCAAGATTTTTGGCCCTGACTCTTAGTGTAAAGCGGGCCTAAGACTACAGTAGCAGCAAGGAGGAGATACACATTTTCTCATGTCTTTTGGACATGATTTTATATCTTTGAGGATGTTTTATCCTTTACAACTTTGGAGGTTTACTTCATTTTTAAAAATATTCATGGTCGATAATGAGATTTCTGAGTTTTCTTTTGGAACAATTTTGAAAAACATTTTGAAGAGCTGCTTATGAACATCTCTAATGATCTTTTGAGTTTCACAACTTAGATTTTGAACACAAACATTGTGATTGCAATTACATTCTAGAAATTGTTTAAGAATCTATTACTCTAGTTTCTTTAAAGTTCAGTCTTACAAGAGTCTAAAAGTTAACAAAATAAATAAACAAATTTTGTTACTATTTGGTGACCATGTAGTGGATCAAAATTATAAGCATTAGCACTCATAATTTTTTGTTATAAACAAGTTAAAATATAGATAGTTTGGCTTATTTTTGTATAAAACAAGTCTTAGTTGTGGTATTAAGTCTTTTAATTTCTTAGAAGTTTAAATTGTTGTTTTTGTTATATCTTGAAGGATTAAGGGAAAGGTTTAAGCTAGTCTAAGGTTTTAAAACTTGGATGTCCTATCTGTAAGGGAGAATAATTACTAATTTTTTATTATTGGGTAAAATCAATCCAATTTTGTCTTAGAATCAATGCAAAACTTGTCCTAAAACCTAATAATTTCATGAAATGTCAAGAATAGATTGTAGTTATAAAAATAAAAATAAAATAATTAGAATAGATCATACATCAACTTATAGCTGAGATTATATAGGTGTAAGAAGGGTACCAAGCGCAACACGTCAAAATTGAACTTGTGAATGCACCAAATGTCGCAACCCCACTTTGAAGGAAGTGTGAGGTTGCCACTCACACTCCCGAAAATGGAACTTGGGAGTCCTCCGGGACTCTTAAAAATTTAGAGCACAATTGGAGGGGTCAAAACACCTTGCATTAAGGTGCTTTTTATATCGTTGGAAAGGTCTTGAAGTGTAGATGTCCAAAATGGCCTTGCATGAGCCATTTGGACATCTTTAGCATAAGTTACGGTCAAAAGAAGGGTCAGGGGTCAAACTAGCAATTTGACTCCCGACCACTAAAAGTCGGGAATCGACCCAATCCCGGTGTGTGCAGGTAAAGTGCGACACATTGTTGGAAAGCTATTGAGGAGAGATACAACTTTGGTTTAGACTTCGTCCCGATCCAAGCTCGGGGCGAGAAGTTATGAACGCCCAAAGTCCCGAGAGTCCAAACCGAGATAGTTTCGGGACTCCACTTTGGGAGTCCCGGGAAAAAGAGCCATTCGGATGTAGGTGCCATGGAGTAACGCAGAGAATACTATATGGGGAAGCTGGTGGTTTCCCCCGAGTCCAGGCCGTGGTGAGTCAAGTGAGTCCAAGGTTGCCCATGGCTTGTCCCAACACTAAAACGCTGCAGAATGAGTTCTAACCAACTGGTGGTTGGTTTTGGATGCAGGACTGAATAACTGAGTAGCTTGACCCTCTTCCTAGTTTAATCCTGGAGCTTTCAGCACGCCCCCCTCACCCCCTTTAGTGCTAGAAGTTGGGAGCGGCACCAAGTCCCATCTACTTCCACCTTTGACATAGTTGGACTCTTTTGAATCTAACAAGGGACTTGGGGGCGCGTCACTAAACATGGAAGCAACTCATTTGGTGGAAATCAAATGTCAAAAAATCATGGTGTACAGAAAGAACCTTCAATTGTTCACCATGCAATTCCACAAATTTCATCCCAATAACATGGAACACGTATTCATATTAGTGGCAATCTCAACAAACATGTTCAAAATATTAATGAAACCATTTCAACAAGTTTGCAACCTTAAATATATCATACCTAGATCCATTACACCAACACAAACATTAATATTTACTGGGTTACAATATAATGAACCAAATCCCAATGTTGATTTAATGGTCCAATAGATTTTTAAATGGAATGTGCCCAACTTGTAAGCTAATTAGATTAACTTTATCACATTAATCAAAGGCCTTCTAATCAATTTGTTTTAATACATCATTTGGAATTGATAAAGGTTCAAACAATACCAACTACTAATCAACAAAGGCCATTACACCAAAGGGTGAAAACATGGTAAAGTAGACAAAAAAAAGTGTTGCGCCCAAAATGCAATCTTAAAATGATAGAGTTTTTGATATAAATACATAAAAATAGATTAAAAACTTGTGAAAGTAGAAATATGAAAAAAGAAAGCCCTTGATTAAATTTATAATAAATTGAATAAAAAACTTTGGTATCATAAATTAGGCAAAAAGTAGATTTGGACCTGATAAGGTCAATTTGGTGTTCAATCCTATTTTGACACTAGAAGTTTTATGTATTATGATTATAGCATGCATAATTTGATAGTACACAAGTAGTTTTAAAGTTCCATTAACTTGAAATAGAAAAAGTTCAATACTTCATTCACCTGCAACCCATTTTGTAATATTAGAAATTTCTTGCAAGTAAATGCAATTTTTGTAAACTCTACTTAAATTTACATTAAGATTTTCATTTTTCAAATTTACAATAGTAAAGTGAAATATTATTTTCATATTAATTATTGAATATTTTTATTTCAATGCATCAAAAATCTTTTATGTACTTGTAATTTTTTGTGACAAGATACAAAGGTTGTTTACTTGACCATGCTTTCATCCCAAAACCTAAGTAACCATACCAATTTTTAATGAAGGCAAAAGGTTACATGTTCATTGGAGCGCAATAATTCCAAGAAAGAATCATAGTGTTGAAAATGTAATATGTATATATTGTCAACAAGTGGGACATGAATTCAAACATTGCTTTTTTTTTATGATAAATTAAAACAACTTTTGAAGGATGAGGTGATGAATATCATGAACCTATTGCTCCAAATGCAACAATTAGATTATTCAATCCACCTATGCAAAGAACTCAAGTGATCATGCATTCAAGCCTAGGTAACATGGTAGTATTAGTTAATTATCAACTAGCTTAACAACCACTTGTTACACCCTTTGTACTAAGTCTAAACAATGTTCTTGCTACATCTACCTATCCAATGAGTATAATGTCATACCACATTACCATAGTTATGACATTCTTGGTGCGAAAATGTTATGACAAGGTGCTAAATGAAGAATTTTAAAGAATTTTAATGTGCAAAATGAAGAATGTCATCAGTAGGCACATTACATTCCTTTAAATCCTAACATGTAATAAACACATTATATTAAAATTAAAGGATTTGACCCCTTAATTTCTAAAACTATCACATGTTATGTACCTACATATGTTCATCTAGTACTAAAACAACCAATCATATGACTAATACAAACTCCATATATTGTTGGTATCCAAATTACTAGACCAATTTAGTTAATCATCAACAAGGATAAAAAAACTTATTCCACCATAAGTTATGGCTTTCATGATAACCAATGCACTAGTTACTACTGAGACACATTTAACCATGGTGGTTTATACCAACACATATTCCAAGATGAAATTTTTTCTATCATCCACCAAATGGAGTACCACCATTTAATCCACCTATCGATTCATTTGGATGGCCAATACTTAATTTTATGAATGTTCATACTACCAATGTGGTATCCACCACTTGCTACACCATTTGTATTGGAAGAAATGTACAAGTTGTCTTATAGGAAGTTGCAATACCCAAATTATATTAAAGACATTAACCCTAATGTTCACATGATAAGAATATTCAAGAAGAATATTTTTAAGTTAATGGTGAAACTATGGAACATGACATCATCAACTTATTTGGCTTCACTTTTAAAGATATTATTAAAAATAGTATTTTAGAATGGAATGAGAATTTTGTATAAGATCATCCAATTTGCATGTTTGGAAAATTAAAACAAGTTTTTTGCAAGTGGTTTTGAACTATGAAGAATGATGAAAAGGTTTATATGTAACTAGGAAACATTCAATAGCAAATTGCTAAATGTGTGGAAGTTTATTATGAACAATTATTCAAATTAACCAACTGCCTATAGGTAAAAGCAATGGATGCTTTTTTAACTTTTATTTTTCAAATAGGTTTGTTACCATATTTGCATTTGGCAACTATAAGTATGAAGAGGGACATTTTAATAAGCATAAAGAAGTTATAATAAATTGTGAGGAAAGTGGAGTAGTAACTATAAGCTATAATGTCATATTAACTAGACCAAATATTAATATAATAATTAAAATAATTGTTAATAATATATCAATCAACTCATTGTTAATTTGTATCAATTTTTAGTAAAACAAGTGACACCATTGAAACTTGTCACAACTAAAAAAAATTCTTGTACCAATAATACTAATTGCAACTCAAATCTTGAACTAATTCTGGAGATAACAATTAAACATTATTATTGTGAAGGCCTTGAAATTGATGTAATGCAAAGTTTCTTCAAACTTTTCATTATTCAAGAATAGTGTGTTTGAATTGCAACTTGGTGTATTTGTTTTATTGTTTTTGAAAGCTCTAGAATCGAGTCCCCATGTTGAATTGCAATATTTTGGATGTCTATTGAATCTTAAGGAACTTTCAATCTTTTGTGTCTTTCATCTATAATAGAGGATTAAATCATGGTTCCCATATTATTGCCAAACTTCAAATTCAACTTATTCTTCATAAGTCCAGGTTTTAGCATCTTGATTCCATTTCTAATTCCTACTTTGAATGTGTTTCAATGAATTTCAATGTTAAGTTCTTTTTCTTCATCCTCTAATTGAGTTAAACTTGGTAGTTCCAATGTAGTCGAACCACTTCTCAAGAAACCTAAAAAGTCATGATGAGTATAAGGTTGTCCAAGACACATGGGCTGCAAGATCTCCTTGGGTTCAATTAATTTTGGGATCAACTTCCCAAAACTTTGTAGAACAAACTTTGTGACACCAAAACTTCAAGTGAAGTCTATTGTTCCACAATTGAAAAAAAGGATGAGTTTTTTCCACCTAAGTTGGATATTCTCCAAATGCACATTAGTTGTCACAAGGCAATTATTGCCACATTAATGTTGTTGTCATTGAATGATCTTACTACAAATATGCATCCCATAATAAGAACAAGAGGATTTGCACAAGGAAAAAAAATATTTACACAAATTTTTTTAAGTGTCAACATGCATTTGGATTGAATGCAAAGCAAAGTGGTTCAAAACAACCTAGTTTTGTTTGGTGAGTTTGAATTAATTCTTGGCTTGCTTTAACTTTTGGCCATATTAGAAGTGGTGCATACTTTGATCAAGTTTGTGTAGTATCAAGATGTTTTCATTGTTGAATTTGTGAATGTTGTCATGCTTGCAAAAGCTCAGTTGTTCAAGTTGTACACTAATCCAAACTCACATTTTGAAAATATGGCTTTTGATGTGTTCAAGTTTCTAATCAACCACTCAAATGAGCAACTACCTTTAGAGTGGTAGTATGATCCTGCACATCTAGCTAAGATTCTTGGAATGACAATTTGTAACAAAATTTATGATTGCACTAGAATTGCTAATGTTCTTGTCATCTAATATGCCGAAAATATATAATTATAGTGGTGACCAAGGTCTAAGTTGCATGCATAGATGTACCATAATTTTGGTTTCAAAATTACAACATAGTTTTCCAAATAACGAGATCATGAATGCCATGGGAATGATGTACCCTCAATACTAATTGAACAAGGACAATTATGATGCTTCTTTTTTCATCCACTTGCCTTTAATTAACTATGTTTTCTACATTGGTAAAAAAACCAAAGCTAGAAGTTTCATCCCCCATTATTAGATTATGTTAAATAGATGAAAAACCTATTAAATTCAAGTTCAATTTTATTCAATCAAGTACCTATTTGCTTAACACATTGGGCCCATCCTCCCCACACCTACTAGAATCCCAATAGGTCTATTGAAGGTGAATATGAGATTATAAATTAAATGTTCCTATTCATCTCTGAAAAAAAATTCCCCTTTGGCATAGATTACTTTTTATTACCAATTGGTTTATCTACCCCTTTGGGTCATTCCTTCACCATCTTGTAACCTATTCCAACTTGTCTCACCCGACTTCCCCAAAGTTAACAAAACTTACACAAAAATTATAAACAACCTTTCCTTTAAGGTCAAGACCTTACATAAGCATTCTAAACCTATGCACACTCCACTCCCACAACCTCCATCCCCTTTTTTAATTCCTTTCAAGTTTTGTGAAAATCCATTCTCCAAATCTTTTCCCACTACTAGAAATTTTGTCTTTTGCAACTAGTCACTATGCAACTAGCATGCAACTAGTTGTCATTTACAACTATCTTGGTGATGTATGCAACTATAAATTTGGTATTTTATATAATTTTTCAACCATACGATTGTGCATGCAACTAACATGCAACTAAATAGGTACAACATGGACACATGTCATAAAAATAATGGTCTAAACTTATACATATTTAAATTATTATACTTAATATATTTACATAGGCTATGTATGATAATATTATGTGCCTTTAGTATTAAGGTTAACCCCATGCTAACTTAGGCTAACTTAAACTAACCTAGGTTAAAATAATTGTAGTTAAATTAACCTAAGCTAAATAAACAAAAAAGTTGAACTAACCATGGCTAAATTAATTAGGCTAAACTAATTATGGTTAAATTAAATTATGGTAAATTAAATATGGCTAAATTAAATTAGGCCAAAATAATTATGGTTAAATTAAGTTAGGTTAAATTATTTATGGCTAAACTAAATATGGCAAAATTATTTATAGTTAAATTAAATTATGATGAACTATTTATGGTTAAATTAAATTAGAATATAATAATTATGGCTAAACTAAATTAAACTAATTAATTTAACATGAAATAAACATGGTTAAATTAAATTAGGCTAAACCAATTATGGCCAAATTAAACTAGGTTAAAATATTTATGGCTAAATCAAATTAGGTTAGAACCAACAATGGTTAAATTAAATTAACCTAAATTAATTATGGCTAAACAAAATTATGTTAAACTAAACCATGGTTTAAATATATATTGCAAGTTCCTTAATTTTATTTGTCAAATATATTTAAATATTTGTTTTGTAAAGTAAAATTTTTTTTATTTTTTTTTATTTGAAATATTTTTCAGAAAATTTAAATTTGATTAAACAAAAAAATATTTAGAATCAATTAATATTATAATATTAAATTTTATTATAAATTTTCATAATTATCAATTAAATGTTTATTATAATTATAATGATAATCAATTATATATATGTCCAATAGGTATTATATAAATAAATTTTATTATTTATGTATATTAATGTAAATAGGCTACACGAATTAACCTACAAGTACAAAAACATCTTAAGTTAATTACTAGTTTAAGCTAGATAATAATGTTAAAATCATATTTTCATTAAGTAATTATAATTATTAAAAAATATCCTACAATCATCTTTGAAGTGCAAAAGACAAGGAGTAATGGAAAATTAACAAGAAGAAAAACATGAAAAATAAGAAAAATAAGTTTTTTTCCAAGTTACAAAACGTGTTTTTTTCTTTTCTTTGGACCCCTCCTACTTTCAAACCTCATAACTTTCTTATTTCTTATTCATTTTAAACAATTTAAAATGTTATAGGAACGCCAACTGAAGTTTTACAAATCATATTATTATTTTAATAGAAAAAAAACCAATATAAAAGAAAATTTCTAGGTGTTTAAGAATCGGCCTTTGTAATGTTCAATGGTTTTGTTGAATTTTTTACCCCCTTTACTTAAGGGGACCATAACTTTCTCATTTCTAATCCATTTTCAATGATTCTTATTGTGTTAGATGTGCCAGGAGGAGGGCTTCAAGTTTTGTTTGGACACCAGAATCAACAGAACCCTCTTCTGGCTGCTATATTTTAATACATTAGTTACATCTGATGTGCAACTAAGTTGGGTCCTAAGGTTTGCAATGGAATTTTTTATCCCATATCCTTTGGCTTCTAATTCTCTTTGGCTCAATATATAAGAAGGAGTAATAACTATGTTGTAATGAAACTTCAAATGCCATTGGGGATGAGTGAATTAAAAAAGTTTGCCCTTTATGAAATGGTTAATTTTAAAAATAAAATCGGATTATTTTAATCTTACTTATATAGCCTAAACCAAGCTATCTTCAACCTACTTACATACCTAAGTAAACCTATTTACCTAATAGGGTTTAATAATAACCTAATTAACTAAGCAACACGTGTCAACATCTTATTAGCCATAAATTGGACAATTTAGATATTATTATTCAATATTTAAAAATAAATGGGCTTTAATTTCCACGTGTCACCATGTAATTGGTGTTTTAAAATGGACACGTATTAATTGGTCAATGAATGTTCCATGGTTTGCCACATGTCATCATCTTAGTGGCATAAATTTTAATGATTGAAATTAATCTAATGAATTTTTCTTTTGAAAAAATTAATTAATTAATTAGTGACACATGTCCACAAGCTAGTTGTCCAATTTTAAAACATGTGTCATATTTTTATTAGTTGCATTGTAGTTACAAAGATAGTTGCACGTAAGGTGCAACTACATTTGGATTAGTATGTATGGATGAACATGTATATTAACACCATATATATATATATGTTGCATACGTAATGTTGCATGCAACTAAATGTCGTGTGCAACTTGTCTTATGCAACTACACAAATTTGCAATTGCATGTTTCACATGCAAGTGAATTTTAGTTGCAAACGATAGTTGCAAAACCCAATATTTCCAGTAGTGTCCCCAAGTCTAAAAAAATTATCTTGCTTTTCGAAATCCTTTTTCTACCTTCCCAAGATCCTATTTGCTTTCTATACCTAGTACCTTTATTTATATACACACATCCTTTTCTTTTCCCCAAAAAAATTCCCTTGCTCCCATTATCCTCTTGCCTTACTTGCTTTTTTTTTCCTCTGTAACTTTTGTAACTCTTCCATAGCTACAAAATTACCTTTACTTTGTGCTCAAGCTAAACAACAATAGGTAATGTTCCTCACCTCTTCATGATTTTACAAACTCTTTTTTCTTGTTGTCTACCTTAGCTCATAAAAGCACTAAAAGGAACTCCACTACTCCATCTAATTATCATCAAGGTTTAGGGAATTCAACAAGATTGCTTTAACCCTACTAGTGTGCCTAGATCTAACTACACACCCTATCATCATTCTATCCTTATCCTCTATACACAAGATAGTTATCTACACTTATTAAAGCCAAACAATAATTGTCCAAAAACCTTTTAAAATAAAGGTCCAAAATTGTAATGGTGACCATTAATACAAAATTTGGCTATCTAGTAGTTCTTAGTCCTCCCAACTAGTATATATCCATTGTCCTACTCACCATATGATACAATTGTATAACAAATTTTCAAGAGCTTGATGTGTAGTTTTATTTTTTTCAAAAGCTTAATGTGTAGTCTTATTTTTTTCAATTGACCATGATTGACAATGTTGACCCAATGATGGCTAAAACTCATGATAAAAACCTAGTTTCCAAATTGTGGATCAAGATCAAGAGCTCCCTCATTATGGCACACAAGTTGAATGAATGCATCAAGCTTGATGAAATTGTTTCAACTCAAGTTTTGGGTTTTGTGGAAGATGAAAGGACTTTCAACAATTTGGCCTACATGAAAATAAGTTACAAAATTGTTTGGCAACACATCTTGTTATGTGTCTACATGTTTAATTAGAATTTTTTCAACCTTCTCTATTGTTTAACCTCTTTAATTTTCCATATGAAGATGTTAATCTTTGTTGAAAAGATCTTAAGGTGAGGTGCCAAGTAAACTAGTTAAAGCAGATTAGTTTTAACATATATATTTTTAACAAAAAAATTGTGTTGACTTCTGTAATTACAAATCATGAGCAATCATAACATATTTTGAGTTTTTTATGATATTCAATATCATGTAAGCAATTTATTTAGTAAGAAAACAAGCTATGTGTGTTTTTTTGCTGTTGGGTTGCATGTTTGAAAGTTGGCTTGTTTGTTGGGCATTTTTTAAAGTGTGGGTGCAAATCTTCCTTGTTACATGGGCAAGGCCTTTGTGGTCAAGGTTTGATTCCCCCCTAGAATCTTTGTTTTTAATTAAATTTTGAATAGTCTGGCTTAAACATTGAACAACCCAAATGTATGGCAAATGTATTTATGTACATATTCTTGGTTATGTGTCGATTGCCAAAACACAAATGTTGTAAATATGTTGATCACCCAAACCTAGATGCTATAAACATGTTGATCACCAAAAATGCCTACTTTTGAAATTTGATGATTGCCAAAATACACAAACATAAATATTTGTCATCACTTAATAACTGATTCCATTCAAAAAACGATAGCCATAAAATAAAATAAAATAATTAATGGATGCCTAAAATTGCACCCTGGAAAATGGATGTGTGGTAAACTTTGCTTTGCCATGTACATGGCAATAGCATTTTCGGCCTCCACACTTTTTTTATAAAAAAAGCCTTGGTAACATGGCTAAATGATTGATTGGAAAATGAATTGATCAAAATAGTTTTTATAAAATGTGGTTAAGTCTCTAGTTACCACCTACACAAAAGCATGAAACCTAGCCTTAGCTTGCTAACTTGGGGCCAAAACAAATGAAAAAAAAGAAGAAAAACCCTATCAAGGGCATCGAGTTTCCTTCATCCCAGCCGCCTCACCAAGGACCAGTACATGTTGAGTGAACACGTTGTGATGCTTGATTCCTTCTTATCATTGCACTTTACTATCACAAATAAAAAATATTCCACAAATTCAAACATTTTAAAAATTACATATAGTAAAGGACATCGTGGTCATTTTTCATGAAGTTTTTTTCATCATGTGACCCGTCCATCTATCCATCCATCCATCCCGTCATCCATCCATGGATGGCATCATACATGGAAGAAAACCCTAGCAAAAATAAATACCCCCCCTCCCCCTCTGCGCATGTGTTGCTATTTAGGAAAGGCATGCCTGGCCCCAGGGGGGTCTAATATCATTATCAGACCAAAAGGGCCAAATACACCCTAACGTGCATTTAGAAAACTTGAAAATTCCAATTCCAATTCTTCCATGTTAGTTTCATCCACCCAAGATAACACAATGTGCCTCTACTTTACTAGGTCAAAAATGAATCACTTGCATAAACCCTTTCGTAGTCATAGCAAGATGATTTAAACCCAAAGAAATCAAGCTCTGGGTTGTCATAAATAAATTTATGAACTGCACTGTCATATGAGCCTAGTACATAGACATGTTGTCACAGTTTCTGTTGTTGCAACACAAACCTAGAAAAATTTTCAATAGATTGTTGCGTGTCAGGGACCATGGTGATCTTTTTATCTCTATATTTGTCTGTATTTTTTAGTTTTTCATTTTTTTTGTGCCCACATAAATTTGACAGTTCGTGTTGGGGTTTAATACAAGTCCCAACTACTATAAGGGCTACTACCATTTTTTTCACCAATACAACCAATCTATGCCATGGTGGGGTCCAAACATGTCTTAGGTGTGTGCTATTTCTAAACATCTCATTCACTGGCTCTATTTGGAAATTGTTTTGGGGCCAAACCAATGGTATGATGCCATGGGAGTGTGGTCAGGCTCAAGTACCATCAACCTCGATGGTGCCCCTTTCATTATCTACACAGGTTTGCCATTTCCAATTCCTATTCACATCATTGTTCCAATTTCTTTTGTGATTGTTATATGGAGATTACACTGTTGAGAAATAGAGGATTTTAATTTTTTTTGTGTGATGTTCAAACCCTAATCTGTCATCCTTTCTATGAGTTCCCCTTGGTAGAATCCTTTGTCATCTTTCAACAATATAGCTCATTAAGTAGGCTATTTCCATCTGAGTTTCAATTTGTCTTTGTGAAAGTAGGGCTCATTGGTCAAGTTGCAAGTCTCTGTGGGTTCAAATCCATTGTATATATGTGAATGTTAGCTAAAAAATTAATGTACACCAATTTGTTTGCACTTATTTGTTTGAAGGAGCTGAAGGGGGTTTTCCTCTATGGCATCAAATGGGGTTCGGTAAGATGAACCATACCTTCAAGAAGACACAAAACAAGGCAGTACCAATAAACCCTTTAGATCCACTTTTCAGAAAGTGGGTGAAAATGCCGAAAATCCTATTGCAAAACATCCTGCAAAAGTTGTTAACAACATAACATTTAGAGATCCAATAGTTGTTTGGCAATAGGATGATGGTAGTTAAGTTTTCACGGTGGGCTTAGTGATAGGCGAAACTAATACTACCAAAATTGCCTACAAGAACCAGCCATGAGAAAATAAGTTGTGCACCACCTTGACATACATACATAGCATCAACATTGTTGACTCACTCTCAACTCCTTGAGGGACTCACATGTGAGTCCCAAATGGAAAACCACAAAAAAGTTAGGAATCAGGGCACGCTCCTTGGCTCGCAACACTTTGGAGGGGTAGAGGGGCGTGCTGGAGCTCTAAGATGGGACTAGGAAGAGTTGAAAAGTTTTACTTACTCACACGAACCTGCACAAAACCAACATAAGGTGGTTAGTGCATGGTTGAAGCACCTTTGGTGTTAGGACGAACCATGGGCAACACGAACACACAATACTCACCACGGCTCGGACTTGGGGGAAGCCACCACCTTCCCCCTTATAATATATTTTTCACCTCTCCATGGGGCCCACATTCAAATGGCTTTTTGTCCCAGGACTCCCAAATGGGAGTCCCAAAATCGCCAAGGTTGGGATTCTTGCGACTTTGAGGCGCCATAACTTTGCGTGCAAACCTGTGATTGAGATGAGGTCTACAGCAAAGATGTAGCCTCATCGAGAGCTTTCCAACAGTATGTCACACGCCATATGAACGCACGGAAATCGGGGTGATTCCCGACTTTTAATGGTCAGGAGTGAAACTGCCAATTTGACTCCCGGCCTTTCTTTTGGCCATAACTTGTGTTTCATATGTCCAAATGGGCAATGCAAGCCCATTTTAGATATCTACGTTCTAAGAGCTTTCCATTGATATAAAAATATCTTTAAGCCATTGAATTTTGACCCCTACAATCGCCCTTTAAAGATTCGGAAGTCCACCGGGACTCCAACTCCCAAAGTGGAACTCCCTTGGGGTGTGAGGGTTCATTCCCTCACACCTTCTCACACTCTTGGGAGTATGTTGTGTGACTCCCAGCTTCCCCCTTGTCCCACAACCTTGCAAACCCTTGCCTTGGTCGCGAGCCCAAGGCTAGGGTTACGACAATTGTGCCAAATTACGTAAAATCCTTGTAGCTCACCATTCATCCAATTTTCAACAAGATGGTGATGGAACGAAGTCCTAAGCAGGTGTTGTGGCAATTTTTGCATCATGATTATCAAGAATCTTTGTAGACCTGGTCCATTGAAGAAGAGATTCAACCAACTAGGTGCCCCTATGCTTCTTATGACATCTACTACTAGTTCAATGCGTGTATGTAGGACAATCACTTCCCTAAACAACAATGTTGCCAAACATTCGATCACCAGCAAACACGTACTTGATGTGTCTAATCTTTGGCGTTGCAATGTAAGTCCTCTTAGCACTTGATTGTTGTGGCTAAATTTTGTAGCTTCTTCATGAACAACTAATCCCATGTATTCACCTTTTGAATTTGTATCTCTTCTTCCATGACTAGCGTGGCTCTCAATATCACCGATGAACGTCTCATGATCCCCAAGATTTTGATATCAATATCAACAACAAACCCAACATATATTCTCCACATTATGCTCAGAGACATACAAAAACGTATGTGTGCACTCATTGCACAACATAACAGTGCTTTGGCGGCCCTTTGGTAGTAACCAGAAGCTCAACAGAATGACGAGCAAATTGATTCTTTGGAAAATCTTGTTCAACATATTAATGTTCCAGCAAAATTCAATCAAGACACATTAGAATCTGCACATGAACGTCGCAATCACCTACATAGAAAATAGCGTGCTAGGCAACGTACAAAGTTGGGCGGGCCATTTAAAATGCCACAAGACTGAAGTAATTGTTTTTGTTGAGAACAACAAACCATACAACAAGCAATAACATGTACACAACCTTCTCTTGGCAATGATGCATTGCAATTGTTTGGAAACAAAGATGCGTCAACCTCAGCACAATGGGATTGTGGAAAAATGTACATAATCTATGGATTCTACAATGTGAAAATGTGGATTAAAGAACAATTGGCAAAGTCGAACAACAACAACTCACATTTTTTTCTATGTTACAAGAATGGCAAAGTTCTATTGCCAAGACTTCTTGTAACACCATAAGAGCTAGAAATTCTTTAACCAACAAAAAAAGAAGTGTCGTCAAATTTCGAGATCATATTCGCATGTACAATTCGATGTTGGCATTCATTTCACTCGATGCTAAAGTTGATGAGTTGGTAACAAGAGGCACTAGACCGTACTCCTTTCACATTCAGGGTGAACTTTATCACAAAATTGGATCCCTATATCCTACCAAAGGACAACGTCCACAATTTGCACAATTGTACATTCATGATACGAAGTGCGAACATCACAACTACCATGTCGTTATCCCATCGCTCAATCCAACGACGTTGGATCAATTGTTGACCATGATGTACAATATTAATCCCTATGTCGAAATGTTCAAAATGGCAAGGGATATGATGGCAACAAAAGGTGCTCCCACATATCTGAATTATGTTCCATTACCTCTCGAACAAAGGATGCCCGCCGATACAATGTGCCGACAACCGATGAAATCACTGCATTGATGGTAGGAGATGGTTCTGAGGTTGTAAATAGGCGTGACATTGTCATTGTTCAGCAAGCTAGCCTGTTTCAGCGTATTTTTGAACTACATGTGGGACGTGGCTCTACATTATCCATTGTTATTTCCTTATGGTGAAGATGGACGACATCCGAATATTCCCCTCAATGGTGTTATTGTGCAGGATGCTGATGTAGATTTGGATGAAGACCATGCAAAATAATCTTAACGTCAAAAAAAACATTGCAATGTGACAATGGCCGAATTTTATGGTTATTGACTTTAACATCGAGACATTGATGGCATTGCATTGCTTCGAGGTGGCCAATTGAGGCAACAATACATTGTGGATGCTTATGCAACTATCGAACAAAATTGCTTGAGGTATTTACGCCTGAATCAAAAAAAGCTTTGTGCAAATCTCTATTAAAGCCTTCAGGACGCCATCGCTGTAGGTGACAATAGCGTTGTTGCCATCGGATAGAAGATCGTTCGGCCATCTTCTTCCACAAGAAGTCCACGTCACATGGTTCAGAATTATCAAGATGCCATGGTAATCTACAAATGGGCCCACTGCCCGGATGCATTTATTACATTCACTTGCAATCCCTAATGGCTTGAGATCAAAAGAAAATTGCTACTCGAACAACAACTTCAAAATCGACCAGATTTGGTAACCTGAATGTTCAAAATCAAGATGAAGGAATTGATCAATAACATTCACAAGAAACATATTTTGGAACACACGATTGCGAAAATCTATGTCATTGAGTTTCAAAAGCGTGGGCTACCACATGCACACATTCTCATCTTCTTTGTCAAAAACTACAAGCCACACATGGTCAAGGATGTAGACCGCATGATTAGTTCTGAGCTTCCGAATCCAAAGACAAACAAGTTGGCCCATGAGACGATTACCAGATGCATGATGCATGGTCCATGTGGAGCTGCATTTCCAAATGCCCCATGCATGGAAGATATCAAATGTAAAAAACAATATCCACACAAGTTCCAATCCGAAACGGTGACATATGTAAACAGATATCCTATTTATTAACGCAAAGATACAAGGTGCACAATTTTGGTTCATGGCATTGAATTGGAAAATTGTTGGGTGGTACCACACAATGTCTATTTGTTGACCAAATACACAATGGACACTAATTTTTTTTGAAAATCAATGACTAAATTTGTGATTCATTTATAGTTGTAATGGACACATGGGACTAAAAATAGCCTAGTTGCTTTGGACAAATGCCATAAAATAGTTAATCACAAAAGACATGACATGGCCATGAAGTTGAAGGTCTAGTTGCAAACCTTACGACTAGGCCAAAAAATTTTCATCCATTGCCATGGATGATTTTTAGTATGATGTGGAACCCCAATATGTGATTGCATTTGTGACTAGATTTGGGATAGTTGCCATTGATAGGTGGTTAGGATTTAACCATGTGGTTATTTAAAGCCTAGTGATGACATTCTTCATTTTGCAAAATAAAATTCTTTAAAATTCTTCATTTAGCACCTTGTCATAACATTCTTCTGCGCAAATTTTAACGAATTTCAACGAATTTTAACGAATTTTATGGATTTTTTGGGCTTCCATAACATTCTCGCACAAAGAATGTCATAACTATGATTTAAAGAGCCAATGGCCATAAAATGTGTGGCAATTTTCCATTTGTTCAAAAAATAAATTTTATAATTATAATAATTAAATATTGTAATTACATTAATTAACTATTATAAATATTTAATTATAATCAATCTTATGCTAACATATAATAGGCAACCTATTTTATGTTAAGTTAAGGTAGGATAGGCTACCTAGCATAGGTTAAATAGGTAGGTAGTAGGATCCTATTTATTTTGTTGGGGATAAACCTTTTGATTGGCTCATCCCAAATGGCACATGCACCATGTTTATAATGCATACCATGAATCTAGTCCATTGTTCCACCTACTTATATACTTTACAAGTTTGAAGTTATAGACAAAGGATATGGGATAAATTCTAATAAAAG
This sequence comes from Sphagnum tenellum, assembly GCA_963921925.1. Taxonomy (NCBI): domain Eukaryota; kingdom Viridiplantae; phylum Streptophyta; class Sphagnopsida; order Sphagnales; family Sphagnaceae; genus Sphagnum; species Sphagnum tenellum. Next base: position 14,813,584 of record OY998157.1, read on the forward strand.
GGAAACACTATGATACTACAACACTATGACATCCTTTGTCCCATACAAAAACAGTATGATATATATCTGCGCAATAAAATATTTACAATTTAACCTACCTACTTATGACATACTACCTAGGCTACATACTTACTATCTACTACCTAGCCTACATTTAATAGATTAATTGTTTAACATAGCTAATTAATTAATCAATTAATACAAAAACATTACAACATATCCACAAAATAAATATCTCTTGCTTAGCTTAACCTACCTACCTACTATCTACTAGTACTTATCCTACTTAATGTATAATACCTTAAAGCCTATTTAATTAATTGATTGAATACCTAAACTAATCTAATTAAATAATTAATATGAAAACATGATCACATATTCACACAATAAACTAATTAACCTACCTAGTACCTATCCTACTTACTACCTACTACTTACTACCTAGTCTATTTATTAATTAATGACCTACCCTACTAACTACTTATTTAGTTTACCTAGCCTAAGTAGGTTTAACCTTCATCACCTAGCCTATTAACTACATCGAGTAAACTAGCCTACTACTACTTATAGATAACATAGGCCAATTAACTAAGTATGCAAGCTAAGCTAAGCTACCAATGTACATAGGCCTACTTAGTTTAACATAAGTCATTAAGCTTACCTAACTTAGTTTACCAACTAAATTATAATAGCCTTCTCTAGTAATCTATTAGCTATTAGATATTATATCATGGAAGACCCATGTATGGGTACATTGAAGGGATGATAATCCAATTGAAATTGCAAAATTTACTATGTGTGGTCTATGTTTCTTTATACATGTGGTAGAATATATTATTGTAGTTGCAAAAACTTCATTGTAGTTGCAAAAATAGTTATGTTATGCAATCAAAATTGGATGACATTGTTCGCTTTTCATTTACATTTTTTATGAAAAATCATATTAGTTGTAAGTTGTAGTCATATTTATGACTATAATTTGGTTCAAACGTTCTTGTAGTTGCATATGTGACTACAACAAGTTGTAACTACATGGGCACGTAGGACTAACACATTGCTAGTTGTAAAATAAGTTGGTTTGGACACTAGTCGCATAGGAGTTACAAAAATATGGTTAAAATGGACAACATGTCTTCTAGTGGGAAGGGCATGTGTGGTCTCTATTATGGGGTTTGTTGGTATGTGTAACTAAAGAGGTCTGGATGGGAGATGATGTAGTAATTAAACTTAGAAGACATTGAGATATGTACCTTATGGGTTTGCTAAGTAGGTTTATATGTTTTGGTAGCAATACACTGCCATTTGGGTAGTTATTAGTCCATTAGAGATGCATGTGGTATAAGTTACCTACCACATCTTAAAACTTAAACCCCATTTGTTGGTCATTGGACTTATATAAATGAGGGTGGGAAATGTTATAGTAGTCAAAGATAAAAGACTTTGGGATAGTTGTGTTATGGGTTTGTTTTAGTTTTATATGTCATGGCTGTAATATAAAGTCGTTTAGTTAGCTTTTGGTGGTAGCTGTGGATTAATTCTTCCAGAACCAATTTGCATTTACTGTAACAACATATTTGCATTACAAATATACATTCATTCACAACTTTGCATTGATTTAAAACACACATATATTTATAGTCCATCAATACACCATATTCATGATTATTTTTAATAACTAGAATTTGTAATCTAGAATACAATGTGAAAAACTACAAATAGAATTATAATTCATTTTTTGATATTTTTAATACCATAGATGATTTACACATCAAATTGAATATGGAAATTAATGGAAAAGTTTGTACTTCCTTATTTATTGAAAACTTCAACAAAGTTATAGCAAAAATCCATGTTCTATGGAAGTGTAATCAAACAACAAATCAAATATGTAATATTCAACATTGCAATCTATAGTTTTTCAACAAATACTGACATATCTATTTTTATTCCAAAAATGTGTGTCTACAAATGTCCACAACTTTCCCAAAACTCCCACTCTTGATAGTCCCCAAGTCACCATCAACATGAACTACAAAACAAAACTCAATAAATATTCAAAATTCGAACCCCCAATTGTCCAATGGTTTATTTCTATTAGTAATGCCTTGTAAGCCTCAAAAATTATGTAATCTGCCTACTCCCTTAACATTTAGTCCATGAGGTTGCATGTGGTATTATTTTCTTATTATATCACTACAATGAAAGGTGTCCTTGTATGCTAAGTGATTTCACTAAATTTTGAATGAATTCATTGGTTAGAATGAATGGGGATTAATGAAAAAACAATGAATTCATTGGTTTAATGAATGGGGATTAGTGAAAAAACAATGAATTCATTGGTTTAATGAATGGGGATTAGTGAAAAAACAATGAATTCATTGGTTTAATGAATGGGGACTAGTGAAAAACAATGAATTCATTGGTATACTGAATAGGGATTAGTGAATTGCACCCACATTTTGTAGTGTTGTATCCAATTACATTAAACACCATGTTTTTTACAATATTTACAACAAAGAAATCCAATGTTGGAATTATAGCCATTTATAATACCCAATGTGTTGATAATATTGTTTTTCAATATGTGAGGTGTTTGCATAGACATTTTAGTACATTAAGATTGTTTGAATAATGTATTATTTTTCACTACATCAAAATGCATCTTAATTCACTTTGGATTTTATTAGATTTTGAGTGAAATTGGTCAAAATTCTAATGAATGAGGAATAGTTCTATGGACAATGAATTGGTCCACTAGAACCTAATGAAACAATATTACTTTCAAGTGAAATACAAATTTACCAAGTCATTTCAATTGCTAATTAATTAATTAGGCAACATGAAAATTAATTATATTTAAATTATTTAATATTTAATGTACTATTTAATAGTATTGATAATTTCATGACTTTCAACTTATGAATTATTTACACGAGTCACTACTTATGCTAGGTTAAAAATTTAATTTAGATACATAGGCCATGGAATCAACCTATGTAAACATTTACTTTACGGAACTGCATAGGAAAATATTTGGTCAACTTACCATTGTTGATTAAAAACACACCATTTGTGAGGTTTGATCCTTTGTTTTTTAGGATGAAGGCAATCACCCCTATCATCAAGCCACCACACTTGTTGTGATAATGTGTTACATTGCATTCTATTTATCAAATATTTCATTTTAAACATTACAAAAACATAAGCTTTGAAAATTCATAACTTATTGAAATTTTGTCCAAATGAAATGATTAAAATTTAATTAAGTAAATTTTTTTGGTACATAATTACACTTATTTCCTTTTGAATATGTAAAATCATTTGAACATATTTTTTTGAATGTCATTATTCAACCTAGTGATGACATTCTTCATTTTGCACATTAAATTTTTTTAAAATTCTTCATTTAGCACCTTGTCATAACATTCTTTACCCGCGAATGTTTACCAAATTACACTGGTTGATCTATAAAATTCTTTAAAATTCTTGCTTCTTTGGGCTTTCATAACATTCTCGCACTAAGAATTCATAACTATGTTATTCAATAACATATCAAAACCCATTCTTTTGTAAAAAAAATGTTTAATAAATGGAATTTTTAAAATAAATATAATAATATTATATATGTTAGGCTACTTTCAAGTATTTTAGGGCTACTTTTCATCATTCTAAATTATTTCACTTTACATTATTTATATTTATGGCTATTTATAGTTATTTAAAAAAAAAATTGGTTATTTTTAATTATTTCACCCTAAGTTACTTTTGGCTATTTTAAGTCATTTCACCTTAGGTTATTTTCGACTATTGTAAATTATTTTTGTCTATTCTATGTATTATTATTATTATTTTACGCTATTTCATTTTAGGCTATTTTTGATTATGTGAGATTATTGTTGGTTACTTTTGGCTATTAAAGGTTAGTTCACCTTATGCTATTATTGGTCATTCTAGGCTATATTGCCATAGGCTATTTATGGTTATTATCTTGGTGGCTATTGTTGGTTATTCTATTGATGATTATTGGTGCTTGTTTTATTGATGTTTATATATTTAATTAGTGACTATTGGTTTGGTGAGTATTGTTGGTTATTCAATTGGCAATTATTGGTGGTTGTTTGAAGCTAAATTACCATAGGTTATTAATGACTATTGGTGGAACTATTTTATTAATGGATATTGGTGGATATTTTGTTAATGGATATTGGTGGATATTTTATTAATGGATATTGGTGGATATTAGTGACTATTTTATTAATGGTTATTAGTGGCTAAATTACCATAACCTATCGGTGGCTATTAGTGATTATTGTTTGTTATTTTTTATTATTTAAAATTATATTATGACTATTGATGGTTATTTTATTATAAATTATTGTTGGATATTCTACGCTATGTTATCATAGGTTATTGGTAGTTATTTCATTGTAGGCTATTTTAAATAGTCTTTCATAAGCTATTATTGACTATTTTAGGTTATTTTACTTTAGGTCATTATATTATATTTTATTTTAAATTGTTATAATTAGGATAAAATAACTTATAATAACATAAAGTATAATGACCTTGAATAACTTAAAGTATAACTTGAAATAATATATATATTAATTTAAAATGAAATAACCTAAGGTATAGCAAAAGGTTAGTTGAATAATTTAATTTAAAATAATTTAAAGTTAAAAACCTATAATAAGCTAGTTAAAATACCTTAAGATAGAATAATGTATAATAATTATAATAGCTTCGGGTATAAGTTAGAATGACTAATATAACCTAAAATAATATAGGATATATCATAAAGTAACATGGAGTATTTAAAACAACATAAAAATAAACCTATTACCACAATAAATTATAATTGTGAATTATGCCAAGTAGTAGTGAAACATAATGTTTACATATTGATATTGTAGTGAAATAACTTTAATTAGGGCAAAGTTATTAAAATGCAGTGAATTTATTTCATTTTAAAGATCCCATAGTGATTTAGGCTAGTGAACTACACCCATGTTTGTATTAATGTTTGTTATGAAAGGTGCATATATAAGTTGTACATGCTATAATGCACCTCGCAAGGGACCTTAAACACCTCATAGTGCATATGCCTCATGGGTTTTTTAATGGGATGGGGTGGGTGATAAACCAAGAAGAGAGGGGATGACTTGTGGTGGGAAATGGTGTGAGCATGAAAATTGCTTCAATTTGCAAGGGCATAAAAAATCTTATAAAAGTGATAAATATGCATTCCTTTTTGAAGGGCACGGTGTGAATTTTGCTTGTTGGTCATTGGATGCAATTTGTTAAAAATGGTGTTTTTTCACAAGCACTAATGTATGTATATGGAAAGGAAGAACCATGTGTGTACACTTGCCTAATTTATTTGATTGAACTCATGCTAAAGGTGCAAATTGGGTTTCTATTGGGTGCAGTTGAAAATAAGGGACCATGTTCTATTGTTGAATCTTGCAAATGGTGACATGATTGTGTCAAGTATAATAAATGGGGTAGGGGGACTAAGGTGTGTGCACCATGGTGTAGAGGTTGGAAAAGTTGGTATCAAGGGGCACTTGGTGGGATAATGGAAGGTAATGGCAATGTGAAACTGTAAGTGTTAAACCAAAATGACGATCCCTCTAATTGAAATTGAAAGATGTAGTGGGCAACAAACCTTCATTGGAAAGGAAAAGACATTAAATTACCCAAGTGAATTATTGTTGGATTAAGTGCCATTTTGTGTGCATGAATTTACAAACACTTGGTTTCTTATGTAGCAATTTGCATAAGTAGGTGGACACTTAGTTTAAGACAAGAAAACATAATGTTAAATTCTATTTGTGCATTTGTGCAATTTAATCCATATGCTTATTGTAATTTTAAACCATAAACCTTGATCCTTGTATTTGAATATGTGGCCTACTAGATTAAATATCACTCAACCCTAGATAACCCAAAACCAATAAGCTCACCCTAACCCCAAAACCATTTAGCAATGTGTCCAATACCTTAAATCCAATAAGCCTCCTAGATTGAAAACATGGCATAAAAACATTTACAAAAAATCAACAAATGAAAATAATAAGAAACTTAAAAAATATGGCATGTAGAAAAATCCAAATCAATTTTGAACATGACAAGTGGCAACATTAGGGTTGTTGAAAAAGATGGCCCATATTTATTTCCACCAAATAAAAAATAAAAAATTGACATTCAACCTTTGTAGTGACACCTAGCTAAAATGAGGCTGTACAAAAAGATGGCCCAAATTTATTAGAACGATTTTTAATTTTATAAATCAAAAGGCCACGTGAAAAGGCCACATGGTAGAATTGGTGTTGTTAAAAAAAAATGCCCAATTTTGTTTAAAGAAATTTTAAAACCTTAAAGTTTGATATATGACATTTGAATCTGCCACATGGCAGAATGTGTTGTTGAAATAGATGGTTAGATTTATTTTTGGTTGGTTTTTAATCAGCAAAAACCATTTTACCCTAGGATACATGGCACCATTGGGGTTGAAAAAGACGGCAAAATAGATTTTCATGTGTATTAAAATTTAAGATGTAACTCATCTTTGCACATGACATGTGACAGCTTTGGATGGACAGACTACATATAATGTGAATTTTTTTAATTCATTAAAGAAATCTATAGTCACATGTTTATCGCATGCTAGTTGCATAAACCATACGGTCGGCATAAGAATGAACATGTATATTTTGATTTTGATTTCATCTGTCATCTACAACTACAAACACACGTGACTTGTTCAAAACGACTAATCAATTTTTAGTTGCATGTGAGGTATATGACTAAAAACTAGTTGCCATTACCATTCAAAAATTGCCACTTTCTTTTTAGTGTAAAGTTTTAAAATGTGCCTTGAATGGCTTGGTTTTCATTTCACTCCTAACTGAATGTCTCTTTTGATTGAGTTAATTGTGCCTTGAAAATGCTCTAATTAGTTCAAGCAAATAATCTCATAATAGTTTGAAATTAATTAGAGAATAAGCTCTGTAATCTATTTTTGAAGGTAGTTTGTTTTATAATTATGAGATTCACGAAACCAGGATGCTTCAGATCATGTTCTTGGTGTCTTTTGAAAGCTCTCAATGAGGAGGAGTGCATAGGCTTGGTGGAAAAGTTCTTGAATATTGAATGATTCTTTCATTGAAGATTAAATTAAATTAAATTAAATTAAATTGGAGCTGAAAATTGCAGAGGAATTGGAATGCACCTTTGGTGTTCTTGGAAAGATCTTGATGAGCAGGATTTAATGGAATTTATTTGGTAATTCAGAATGTGGGAGATATTGATTTTAAAGTGATTTCTGCTGCAGAAAATTCAAATACAATTTTAAAAACCAGGTTTTGGAAGGAAGAATCAGTTGAGGACACCGTAACACTTGGGCCAACGGCACAGACCACACTAGTATCTTATTAAATGAAGAAACAAGTTGAGTATAGGCAGAAGGATTAGCAACTAGTGGTTGGTTAGCTAAGTATATTAAGCCATATATCCCACACTTCAACAGGCAAAATAGGTCTCCATTTTAAGTTGCTGACAGTTTACGCTTTGAAGACCTTTCCTGCCAAAGCAACGGGCAAAGCCCTGAAACATTAATTCCTCTTTTGACCCTTGAAACTTTATGACTTTCGCATGAGATGGTGACATGTGGCATGAAGAAAAAGTTACATTGGCAAGACCAAAGGTATGTTGTAATTAGAATTGGCAAATTCCTCCTTTGGAAGTACATTCGTCTCCCTTTTTGGATTTTTGTTAAACCCATTGTGTTCCCAGCATGTTTTCAACATGATCCCTAAGTTTCCAATGTGTTCGGCCAACATGTTCCTTTGATTTTTAATGTGCTCCTTAACATGTTCCCAATAGCACCTCACTTTATCCCATGTACATTGCGTTAAGGTTTACTTAGTGATTCTTTTGGTGATGAAATTTTGCCATTTTGTGAAAAACATTTTGAAAAAAAATTCTATCACAAATTCCCTATTTTAAAAAGAAAATTCAACAAATTTCCAAAAAAAAAAGATTAGCCAAAAATTGTCACAATTGGTTGCAACATGCAAAGCTGCTTAAGATTTTGTACTTTCATACTTTGAATAGTGCCAAACTTGGTTAAATATACTTATGGATGATCGTCACTTGAGCAATATCGAAAATTGGAAAAAAACTAAATCTGGTGCTACTCCTTTAACCTAAGTACTAGCCGTAAAAGGTGGAGGCTACAATATACCTATTTTGGGACTGTCCAAACCTTCATGAAATTAATTTGGGATGGGCCAACAAAAGGAAAAAAATTGAACTTTTGGGGTCCCATCACAAAAGGGGGAAAAAAAAACCTTTTGGGGTCCCCAGGGCCCACAACAAATTAATTTGAGTCATACTACATTATGTCATTTAACAAGGTTTTAAAACACTTTAGCAACAGTCTAAGGGGTTTAGCTAGAGGTATTCAGATTTTTTGTTTTCTTCATTTTTGTGATGTAGCTGAAGTGGCCATCATCCATAAGACAGTTTAGCCAATTTTTTTTTCTATAAATAGGATTTGAAAGAAAAGAAGTTGAGGCATCTTTCACATTTTTACTACATGCTAAAACCTACTCGAGAATACATCATTCCCATGCCACACATGATCTCGTTATTTGGAAATCTACGTTGTAGTTCTAAAACCAAAATTATGGTTACATCTATGCATGCAACTTAATCCTTGTTCACCACTATAGCTACATCTTTTCAAAAAATTGGTTGACAAGAACCATTAGTAATTTGAGTGCATGCATGTCTTAAATTTTGTCATGAATTGTCATTCCAAAAATTGTAGTTAAATGTGCAAGATCGGACTACCACTCTAAAGGCTGTTGTTCATTTGAGTGGTAGATCATACACTTGAACACATCAAAAGCCGTATTTTCAAAATGTGAGTATGAATTAGTGTACAACTTGAACAACTTAGCCCTTTTAAGCTTGACAACATCCACAAATTCAACAATGAAAACATCTTGACATTACACAAACTTGATCAAAGTATACACCACCTCCAATATGGGCAAAAGTTAGGGCAAGCCAAGAATTAATTCAAACTCACCAAACAACACTAGGTTGTTGTGAACCACTTTGCTTTGCATTCAATCCAAATGCATCTTGACAATGTGTAAATATTTCTTCTCCCTATGTAAATCCTTTTGTTCTTGTTATGGGATGCATATTTGTAGTAAGACCACTCATTGAAAACAACATTAATGTGGCAACAATTGCCTTGTGACAACCAACATGCTTTTGGAGAGTATCCAATGTAGGTGGAAAAAAATTATCCTTTTTTCAATTGTGGAACAATAGACTTCATTTGAAGTTTTGGTGTCACAAAGTTTGTTTTACAAATTTTTGGGAAGTTGATTCCAAAACTAATTGAACCCAAGGAAATCTTTTAGCCCATGCGTCTTGGAAAACCCTATATTTATCATATGACTTTTTAGGTTTCTTGAGAAGTGGTTCAACTGAATTGGAACTACCAAGTTTAATTCAATTAGAGGATGGAAAAAACGAACTTAACATTGAAGCGTATTGAAACACATTCAAAGTAAGAATTGGAAATGGAATCAAGATGCTAAAACTTGGACCTATGAAGAATAATTTGAATTTGAAGTTTGGCAATAATATGGGAACCATGATTTGATCCTCTATTATAGATGAACGACACAAAAGATTGAAAGTTCATTAAGATTCAAGAGAAATCCAAAATATTGGAATTCAACATGGGGGCTGGATTCTAGAGCTTTCGAAAACAATAAAGCAAATTTAGAAAACAAGACAAATACACCAAGTTGCAATTCAAACACACTATGCTTGAATAATGAAAACTTTGAAGAAACTTTTCATTACATCAATTTCAAGGCCTTCGCAATAACAATGTTTAGTTGTTATCTCCATAATTAGTTTGAAATTTGAGTTACAACTAGTACTATTGGTACAAGAATGTCTTTCAATTGTGACAAGTTTCAATGGTGTGACTTGTTTTACTAGAAATTGATACAAATTAACAATGATTTGGTTGATATATTACTAACAATTGTTTTGGCTATTGTATTAATATTTGGTGTAGTTTATATGACATTATCACTTATAGTTAGTAGTCCACTTTCCTCACAAATTATTACAACTTTTTTATTATTATTAAAACGTCCCCCTTCATACTTACAATTGCCAAATGTAAATATGGTAACAAACCTATTTGAAAAATAGAGGAAAAAAAATCCATCGCTTTAAACTATAAGTAGTTGGCTAACTTGAATAATTGCTCATAATAAACTTCCACACATTTAGCAATTTGTTGTTGAATGTTTTTTATTACATATAAACCTTTTCATCATTCTTCATAGTTCAAAAGCATTTGCAAAAAACTTGTTCTAATTTTCCAAACATGCAACTTGGATGATCTTGTACAAAATTATCATTCCATTCTAAGATCACATCTTCAATAACATCTTTAAAAGTGAAGCCAAATAAGTTGATGATGTCAAGTTCCACAAATTCACCATTAGCTTAAAATATCCTTTTTGAATATTCTTATCATGTGAACATTAGGTATAATGTCTTTAATATAATTTGGGTATTGCATCTTCCCATAAGACAACTTGTACATTTCCTCCAATACAAATCATGTAGCAATTGGTGGATACCATATTAATAGCATGAACATTCGTAAAATTAAGTATTGGCCATCCAAATGATTGGATAGGTGGAATTAATGGTGGTACTCCATTTGGTGGACAACAAAAAAAAATCTTCTTGGAATATGTGTTGGTAAATACCACCATTGGCTAAGTGTGACTCAAGAGCAACTAGTGCATTGGTTATCATCGAAGCCATAACCTATGGTGGAATAAGTTTTTTATCCTTATTGATGATTAACTAAATTGTTCTAGTAATTCGGATACCAACAATATATGGAGTTTGTATTAGTGGTATGATTGGTTGTTTTAGTACCATATGAACATATCTAGGTACATAAAGTGTGATAGTTTTAGAAATTAAAAGGTCAAATCCTTTGGTCTAAGCATAATATGTTTGTTACATGTTAGGATTTAAAGGAATGTAATGTGGTATGACATTATACTCATTGGATAGGTAGATGTAGCAAGAACATTGTTTTGACTTGGCACAAAGGGTGTAACAATTGGTTGTTAAACTAGTTGATAATTAACTAGTACTACCATGTTACCTAGGCTTGGATGCATGATCGCTTGAGTTCTTTGGATAGGTGCATTGAATAATCCAATTGTGGTATTTGTAGCAATAGGTTGATGATATTCATCAGCTCATCCTTCAAAAGTTGTTTTAATTTATCATAAAAAAAAAACAATGTTTGAATTCATGTCCCACTTGTTGACAATATGTACATATTACATTTTCAACACTATGACTCATTCTTGGAATTAGTTTGCTCCAATGAACATGTAACCTTTTGCCTTCATTAAAAATTGGTATGGTTACTTAGGTTTTGGGGTGAAAGCATGGTTAAGTAAACAACCTTTGTACCTTGTCACAAAAAATTACAAATACATAAAATATTTTTGATGCATTGAAAGTAGAAATATTCAAGATTAATATGAAGATAATCTTTCACCTTAATATTGTAATTTTGAAAAATGAACATTTAAATGTAGATTTAAGTAGAGTTTACAAAAATTGTATTTAATTGTAGGAAATTTCTAATCTTACAAAATGGGTTGCAAGTAAATGAAATATTGAACTTTTTCTATTTTCAAGTTAATGGAGCTTTAAAAACTACTTGTGCATTATCAAATTATGCGCTATAATCATAATCCATAAAACTTCTAGTGTAAAAATAGGTTTGAACACCAAATTTGGCCCTAACCGCTAGTGTAAAGCAAGCCTAAGTATTGGGTACTTATTTGCAACCATCAAGGTATATTTGTATAATGGTGCATTCACACTTGATGTTAAATCCATGTTAACTGAAACATGGTGGCATCCTAGGTGGCACTCAATGTTAAATGGGCAATAGCCTAATGTTAATTGTAAAAGTGAATGTTAGTTTAATGATAAAATCTTCACTATAAGTAAGTTCAAGTCTTAAACGCCTCGTATGGTGTTCAAGGGACTCAACACTAGAGTCCCTAACACCAAGTGTAAACAGACCTTAAGAACATTATTCTTTTCTCCCTTGATTTAAAAATTCAACCAAAGAAGAATCTTTGTTTTGCCTTCTTCTTTCTCCCATACTGTTTTCTTGATGCCGTCGGTAGTACGGGCGGCCTGCAATTACAGGTACCCATTCCATCAATTCCTGTCGTCCAAACTTGGCCTTATCAGCACTTGGAAGTTGGCAGCTGTAGAGCAAAGAAACCAAAGGCCTCGCCGCAGTTACAAACTGACAGATTGTGTCTGAGACTTGCGAGGCTTCTTCACGAGAGGGATACAAATTACTGAGCTCACAACAAAGCTTCGTTTTCAATTAGCAGCTTTTACGTTGACTGGTGCAGTGTGCAGTGACGAGGTCCAGATCATCTGTCATTCGACGTGTGGATCCATGGACAAACCAAAGAGAATCTGGAAGGCGATGCTGACCTTGTTGATTGCAGTGCTGGAAGCTCTAGTGTGCACTCTCTCCAGTGCACCAGGCGTGTGGGCTCAAATTGAAGGTTTGTTTTACATTAGTACACACCGTCTCTGACTTGTGCGCCCCTTTCGTGTAGATTGTAACACTCCTGTTCCAGGATAAAAACTCGATTTTGATTTCCTTATATGCCTGTATTGTTTCTTGAACATGAAATGGAAAACTGACGTTACTAGCGACATAGGATGCTATTAAAAGAAAGGCTTCAACTAGTGTTCTTGGAATTCTTTGCTAAGACGCGCATCCTAGTATTGTTGACGAAGCATTGGTTCTTGATCTCGGAACGCTGTCCAGAGTTTGATTTCAAGCCTATCATCCACCTGCCCTGGTTGAGCCAAAAACGCTTACAGAACTGGCGAAAATTTCTTAGTGTAGTTGGAGGGCACTTACAAAGATAAGACTACCTCCGCTGCCAGGTAGGCATGATCTTTCGTTTTTAGCAACCTTCCTGCACTTCATATGGTTCCTCGCCAGTTCTTGACGTGCGTTAAGGTTCTCACACGGGGACGTACCCGGGATTGGGAATCCACTCTAGGCTCTGCCTCTGACAGACTCCTCATTCTGGTAACGCCTCCGGGCCTTACCTACCACTTAAAATAAGTCGTCAATGAAAAAAGGTGCGAATTATCAACTGCCAAACTTGGTGGCAAATTGCAAAGTCTAGCGTAACCAGATGTCCAGTACGTATTCAAAGAGTCAGGGATCTGATTCAGCTGTGTTATCTCAAAGGTCGGACACTACAGTTCTTACTGCTCACATGTGGGTAGCCTTTCATAGTCCGAGTATAAAATTCTGAAAGCTTTGACTCCTTCTCTTTCTCCTATTGGCAGGATCCATCTTTGTCGACTGCGGTTGGATGGTCAGCTCTGTTGGCAGTATCACAAATATATCATGGGTCCGTGATGCTCCTGAGTATATAACAACTGGTGTAAACGGATATGTCCCAAGTGCACCATCAATTTATCCAAACTTTTCCGAGTTTACAACCGTTAGATACTTTCCTGATACTCGCGCCAAATACTGTTACAGCTTCCCAGTAATGCCAAAGTGTACGTACGTGATAAGAGGAACTTTTTTCTATGGTTATTATGACAATGGTACCACGCTCCCCAGTTTTCAGATGGCTATAGACGGGACTATAGTCGCCAACGTTACCTTTGATAACGCCGCCACATTTGTGTACCATGAGTTTATGGTTGCGTCTGTTTTTAACGTAATATTTCTCTGCCTATTAGGGGACTCCACTAACTCAGTTCCGTTTATTTTTGCGATATCTTTTTCGTTTCTGCAGACTGATTTCTTCTCCACTCTTGATTCTGACTACCTGTATGGTATTCCAAGGAAATACTTCGAGACAAAATACAGGCTGAACTTTAGTGGAGACGGACTCGTCAGGTATGTCATAATTTTCAGCCAAACTATGTTCTTTCCAACGTGACCGGTTGGTCCTTCACGTAGAGATCAAACTACAGTACCCTGAATTAGGATTAAATTATTACTGAGCTCTAAAGATCCTCAGACAATATCAGCGAACAATTGCAGGAAGGGCATAGTGAATCCTTTCAGAATAACAACATTTCACGAATGGTCATTGTGTCAGAAAATATGGTCCACTGTAGTTTTCGATATGTAAAGCACTGGCGCAGGAAAAACGTCTAATTATTAAAGGCAATACAAGTAGTAATTTTCCATTCCTAAATTCAGTGCGACCTCCCACTTTATCCTGACCAGCGAACCCATCATCCTTTCAAAGAAAGAACGCAAGATCAGAGGAGGAGGAAAGTAGGAAGGCTGGTCCGAGGTTTCCAGGCACCGAGGAATACAGAATGGCCTCAAGTCCGTTCCTTCTCCTATATACTAGGTTGTCGGCGCGACTCACTAGACTAAACACATAAATTGTTCTAATCTTGATCCAATTTACCTGTCACTTCTTTGATGTATCTTTTTCCTATAGACACCGAATTATTCCCTTGACGTACATGTAAATTGTCCACATTCGGTTGTTGATTACTTCTCAATGTGTTTTTATTGCATTTTTGGTTATTGCAGATATCCCGATGATGAATTTTGATCGATATTGGTTTCCAATTCAAGGTTCGAACTCAACGTTTATACAGAGTACCTCGCCACTCCAAAGTTTAGTTGCAAGCAAAACAGTCGGGCTTAACGACGGATTATCTGGCTCACCCCCTGAAACAGTGCTGGATACTGCCCTGACAAGCAGTGGCAACATAATAATCACCTTCCCAGACGACTACAGCTATCAATATATATTGTCGTTCTACTGTGCTGAATTAAATTCAACTGCTAATTCTAGTTCACAGAATTTTTATTTAGAGTTATCAGGTACTCCAGGAGACTGTCTCCTGAATCCATACTCCAACGGCTCAAACTCTGTGTTCAATGCTTTTGAAGAGACTTTTTGGGACTTCTTGTACACCCCTGGAACGGATATTGTTCTGTATCCAGATAAAACTGTTTCCAGTCCTCTCGGTCCTATCGCGAATACTCTGGAGTTTTGGCAAATTAGCACAAACTCCATTGCCCCAGTGACAGAAAATCAGGACGGTGAGTTATTGATCTGGCTGTAACCCTGGACAAATTGATCTTGAGATTGTGACAGCTGACTGCAACTAGTCTCGGGGTGTGCATGCAGCCATCGCTATTGAGGAGATCAAGTCAAGTATGAACCTTACCGATTGGACTGGCGATCCTTGTGTTCCAGTTCCTTACCCCTGGGTTACTTGTAGCACAGACAGCAACTTCCTCCCTTCAATTACAGCAGTGTGAGTAATTTTCCTCTTTTACCATGATTTCGATGACATTATAGGTATAGGGTAAGGCCCTGCTCCTATCAGAGAATTACGCGTGAGTGCTCAGGGCAGAGGCCGCGGTCCATGCAGTAATTCCCTGACAGTAGGGCAGCAGGGCCTTACGCTGTGTAACAACCGAGGTAATCAATGGTTTTTTTTATTTTAAATTCCCTTCCAAAGATTCTATTGGATTACATCCTGCGCCCTATGGATCTTACAATCTCACACCGTCAGCCCTGGGGCTCCTTTTGCAAGCCTGATTACTAAATGTGCAGAGGAGCCGAACATAGGTATAATGCAGGTAAAGCCCACTGCCAAGGACTTTTACCGAGTGTAAAGACCAAATTTTGATTTCTTTAAAATTTTCTCTTGATACCTTCCTTGTATCACAGGAAAAGATTCAAAATACCCACCTATCACATGGAAAAAGTGGGGGAGTCTTGTGGTAGGTAATGGCCCAAGATGGGGGCATTACCAGAATGAGGAGACTGCCTTGGGCAGATTCCAAATCTTGGTTATGCCCCATTTAAGGCCCTTCAAATATGTAAAGAACTTGCAAGGAACCAAATGAAGTCTAAGATGTCTTTCTTCGAACTGGAAAACAAGTTTGGCATAACTTCAATTTGGCACAGACAGAATGTTCAAATTGTGTTCAGTTCCAGCAGCTACAATACAATTTGAGGGACTACTTCTTGCTAATTTTAGCTGGGTCTGAGAATTAGTAATTGACTGATTTATTTGAGGTCATGCACTCCACTCGATCCATATGATAATCTTTGGAGTTCAAACTTCAGGGTTGGGAACAACTTTAAGTTTTAACTAGTTTCTTGAACTTTTTCCCATGTTTGATCCATGAAAAACCCTGAACTAACAGTTAATGCAGCCACACATATTAACAAATTGATTGATGATATTTGACTTCTAATAACAAAAATCAATTAACTACATTTTTTCCCAAACCTTGACTGTATTCACAGAAAATAACCTTCAAGTAATTTTTGAGTTATAAGTTTTGCATAATTTTCAAATCTTTTGAAATTTTCAACCTGCCCTTCTCCATGAACATTTCACATATGGCAAGACTTCCATGTTACGATGGCTGACTCTTTGTAAAATTGGGACCTCATATTGTGATGGTTCACAGGAATCTTTCAGGGTACAATCCAACTGGGCCCATTTCTCCCAGCTTTGGCAATCTCCTGAGTCTCACCAGCCTGTGAGTAACTTTGATGTCCAGTATTGTACTGGATTATTATAACCTAAAATGTTTCTCTTTTTTTTCTCTTTTTGGTCGTTTAATTCTTCTGAGATTCATGAAAACATGGATCACATTGCAATTTTAGGCATCTACTTTTCTATTTAAACCAATAGAATGCTGATCTTGTGGTGTGAGTCTAGATAGGTTGTCATGCTTGCCCCCTACAAGGTTTAGAGCTTTTACAACATTTTAACAATGTGTTCAAAATTAAGTGTTAACTAAATGTTGATACAGATATTGTGAATACATTGTAACACATTGTGATAATCAAACATTGTGTTACAATGCCATGACAATTTAGTATCAATAATTTATCAACATTGAACCAGCACTTAACCTTGAACACATTATTAAAATGTTGTAAAAACATAAATATATGGAGGCAATAAGAATGTGATAGGATAACTGACACCCATATGCTTATTTACAAATAGTCACATGATCTAGCCAGTAATTATCATTAGCCTCTAGAAATATGACCCAACCCTAACTTATGATTGATAGATTATTATCTAGCAAACAAATAGCCATGACAATTGCTATGATGCAATAAGATTTATCATAATAACAAATAACATAACTTCAATGATTGTATTTTAGTTCGTTTTTTCATAATGGTGTGTTTTTATGTGATGTGCAGTGCATTGGAATAATGATTTGAATGGTTCGCTACCTCTACTAAATCGTTCAACTAATTCACAATACTTGTGAGTGCATACCCCCACCTTATATATTTCAATGTAAAATAAATATATTTTAACAAGATTACCTTGGTTTTTTTAAATTCAATTTTGCCTTGTCCACTTCAATTTAACACCTTCTAAATATTTCATGTGTAGGTGCCCCAAGTTGGTTTGCATACCAATAATTTGATCGAATATATTCTACACATAATTACCTTATAATTATTTTAAAACAACCTTTGAATTTCTTCATTGTTGGTAATTTGTTTATAGCTTATGGACATCATAGACGAGGTTTTGATTCATTCATGTTGATGACTTTCAATATGTTTTGAACTAAGTAAGTACATTTATGCACATGACCTGTATGAAGCATTGGGAACAATAAATGGCCCTTAAACCATCAAGCCCTTGTGATTTGTGAAGGTACTAAAAAAATAGGTAATAATGAAATTGACACTCCCATTGGTAGATTTGGTAATTGGAGGTGAATTGAAAGACCAAGATGCGCCTCCAACTTTCAAGAAGCAATGATATTTAATCCTATATATATTGTACATGAAAAATTTAAGTTTCAAATCTTGATGTTGCTAAATTAGTCTCATTTAAACGTATAGATAATCAATAGTTCAATCCATTTTCTACCACTGAAACGTAAATATTGTTTTGGGGGTTTGGCGGGAAAGGGGGGGGGATGTGGGGTTTGAATTTGTGTTTTCTAATATTACTAACAATATGCACATATGTTGATTTTCTTGTGATTTTTATTTTCAAATTTAAGCTATATTTTTCAAGTATTTGTTCCTAAAATTGGATAAAAAAGACATGCAGCAAAGTTTTTGAAAAATTATGGTGCTATTGTGTTATGATACACAACTAGGTTGTTGCAAAACAATTCGTTATCTGGGATGATCCCAAATTGGCTGGCAGACTTGCCATCTCTATCTAAATTGTGAGTACTACCCTTTATCTTTCAAAATGTGTTTTTGGCTTATATATCAATATTTCATATTGACTAACAAGATTAAAATAGTAGTTATTCATGATGGAAACTTCTAGATAATATTTGGGCACTACATTTCAAATATTTGTGTTTTTCATTTTCTCATTTCAGTTTTACAATTATGTAATACCACCATCCAAACATTCATATCATATAACACAATTTGAATTATTTGATACCTTGGATAAAGGAGTCCAACAAAGTTCAAGGACAAAATCATTTTTAACATAAAATTTTTTACTATGTGGAATAGGTTTATTTGGAATAACAATTTTAGCAGCCCAATTCCCCCAAGTTTACTTTCAAAAAACTCTTGGAATTTCACATAAGTTTTTTTTAATCACGCATCCCAATATGTGCCAATAATTTTTATAGAAAGATTGTTATATATGAATTTGTTTCCAATGTGAAAAAAAAGGCAATTATTGTTAGTTCAACATTTGACAAATTATGCTTGTTAAACTTTCAAGGTACCTTCTGGGAAACCCATTTTTGCAAGGGCCATCATCAACAAAAGCGACAAATATTGCAATCATAATCGGTCCTATGTTAGGTGGCATCTTAGCACTTGTCATCATCATTTTTCTTGTTCTTTGTATCAAATGTAAATCCCATACCAAAGGATTGACCAAAACAAAGAAAAGGACTTTGATTGGTGGACATTTACAAATGGTGAAGTCTACTCGTGGGGGGTAAGCGATTGACTATTTAAATTTATGTCTTTTGTGTCATCCAACAATAGACCAAATTGTTACATATTGGGATCTAATGTAGTGTACATTTTCCCCACATATTTGTGTCAATATAATTTCCTCATAATGTTTAGGTTGAAATGATGATATATTAAAATGTGATCGATTTTTAGATGGCATTGTCCAACTTGTGACTTGCTCATTAGTCTAGAAGAAGGGGGTTATAACACATAATTTTCTCCCTTCTCTTATCTTGTTTGAATCACTTTCTCATTGGTTTAGAAATCAAATACACTTGATAACGAATGAGATGAGCTAGATTATTGAAATAGTTTGAACGCATTTGCACCTCAACTATATTCCATATTTGGTTTTTCTCACCAATTACCTAATGCTTAGTAATGACATGTACCCTAAACCTTCTTGAGTTCAAATTTGAATAGTCAATTACATTATCTTTGAATCTTTATTAACTTTATTGAAATTCAAGTTGGAAATTTATTTGTGATGGCTTATTACTTTTAAACTTAGATTACCATGTGAAATCAAGGATTGAAAACATTGTGTAGATTCTCACACCAAGTTATGTGAAATATACAAGCTTCTTCAAAATATAGAAGCATGTATAATGTTCAATTTGATGAAAATTTATGGCAACCAGATAGAGTGGACATTCAATTACATGTAACAAGGCTAATAACTTCATGTCTATTTCAATTTGATCATGTAGGTGCAAATCCTTACTCACTTGCTCAGGTTACTATTGCAACTGACAACTTTAAGATTCAAATTGGAAAAAGAGGGTTTTGACCTGTGTATTATGGCAAGCTTGAAGATGGACAAGAAGTGGCAATCAAAGTACTTGATGTTAAATCAAACCAAGGGCCATTTGAATTCTTTAATGAGGTTCGAAAAATTTCAAGACATTTTAATGATGTTGTTTGTAGTTGAACTTCATTGTGAAGAAGATAATTGCAACCCATTTGCCCATCCTTAAACTCCAAATTAATCAAGTTACCTTGTCATCAAGATGTTGAGTTGTTGAGTTGTTGAGTTTCAAATTGGGGCTCCACACATCAGAGATTGAAACATCCAACTTTCAAATATTATTCGAATTTATATTGAACACATTTTTTTTTTCAAAGTAATTTAAATTGTGTGACTAACACATTATTCTAAATTGAAAACTTTGACTTCAAATGAATATGTGATCATGAGTATCAAGTAGCAAAAAATTTAGTAAATTATGATATTATACTAACTTTGGAACAATAATATTAATCATCCACCAAGAAATTGATCATTTTAATCTAGAAATTATGCCCATAAAATCATGTTTCAATTGTAATTAGCTTAAGGATACATGAACTTTTTATTTTTAAAAAATTAAGCAATTGATGGGCTAAAATATTTGTATGGATAAATAGTGCACAACCATGTGAACCCCACATGTAAGAGGAGGTGACACCTACATTGACATGCATAAAAGTTTGAACAATTTCATGTGGCACTCCAACTTCAACAAATTGCATCAAACTTGTTTGATATAATGCCAATTATGAATTGTTTTAAATTGTTGTACTCGTGTTTGAACTTGGATTAATCATCTATGCAATGTTGAATGATTGTGTTTGATGTAGGTGGATGTTCTATCAAGGGTGAGTCATCGAAATTTGGTGTCATTGATTAGATATTGCTTAGAAACTGACCAAAAGATGTTGATTTATGAATACATGCATAAAGGCTCATTATATGACCATCTATATGGTACGATCAATTTTTATTGAAACCTTGACTTTGAACACTTGATTGACCAACAAGTTGTAATTTTTTAGAAATTTTATATTGATTGTTTAGCTTGTCTTAATCAAGTTTTTTCTATTGGTCAACTATAAATAAGATATATGATTCTAAGTTAATATGATTTGTTTTCCTTTTCTTGAAGCATAGGTCATTTATCAATATCAACTAATGAACAACTTGACTAGACAACACGTTTGCACATTGCTTCGAATGCATCACAAGGTAATGATTTAAAAGAAAATTATAATTTGTGTCCATTAATGTACATTCTTGCAATTCAATGTTGGAAATTATTTTCTTTCATTGAAGGAAAATTCACCACGTCTTCAATATTTGAATTTTGATCATGTAGTAATTAAAACCCAACATGAGATTTCTAAAAATCTATTTGCAATGATAAATTTTATAGTCATGTTTTATAAACATTGTTTTGAAATTACCAATTTGGAATATTTACATTTTGGGTGCAATCCAAGCATTATTCACCATGATGTAAAAACTAGTAATATTCTACTTCCTAGTGACATGAAAAATGCAAAACTTGCAAATTTTGGACTATCAAGATTAACATATGGAAAAAATATTACCTATATTATAATTAATGTCAAGGGGACTACATGGTATCTTGATTTAGAGTGAGTGTTTAACTATTTTTTTAAAACAATATTTCCTGGTCCAATAATCATATGATAATGTGTGACATAGATTATATTAATTAATCATTTGATTATTACATGTTATTCATCTTAATTTGTAAGGCTTGTTCCAATTTTTTACTAAATATTTCAAGACTAACTTAACATATCATGTTACATTATTTTGGAATTTAAACAATTGGCGACCATGGACTCTATCATTGACAGGTATTTTACATCACAATGTTATCAATAGAAAATGATGTATATAACTTTGGTGTTGTGCTTTTGGAAATAATATTTGGACACAAAGCTATTGACACAACGTCACCAAATCGAAAGGCTTGGAACCTATGTGATTGGGTAAGTTATAATCGTGTAATAAATTTCATTTTAAATCTTCAGTTTTAACTTAAACAATTATCATAAATCTCATTTTCAAATTAATAATTTGATAGATATATATACAATATCAAAAATATGATATTCTTATATCATTTTCCAAAAAGTCTGATTATGTTTGTGGTTTAAAACATAATGAATTATTTGTGACAATCATATATTTTAGTTAAGATGGGATGATAATTATCACACAATTTATTTTTTCCATTTTCTAATGTAGCATTATAATCAAATATTTCAAGAACATCTTAGGATTAAATGGAAAGAAATTCCTGAAACTTATCAAAACCATTTTAGAAAGGCAAATTAATTTTCCCCAAAAACTAAATTCCTAAGCCAAAGGTTGAAAGAATCTTCCTTTTTCACAAAAAATTGGCATTTCTTTCTAAAAATATGAAGAATATGCCACATGTATTTTTGTCATAATGTGAAATTTCTGACCCTTAAAAAGTTTGTGACACAATTCTGATAATGAAAATAATCCATCAAGTTTTAACATAGCAAGAAAAAAAATATGTTTATTTAATATTCACCTTAAGGTTTATGGCAAGTGACATCATTTGAGGTACAATAACATATATGCATTTGTTGAATAGGTGCAATTCAATATTCAAGGAGGCAATATAAATAAAATTTTGGATCCTATTGTGAAAGCTTCAAATCCCAATCTTGATGCCATATGGAAAGTTGCAAAAATTGCCATCCAATGTGTGGAACCCAAAGCTATTCATAGACCAATAATGACTAGGGTAGTTGAAGAACTACAAGCTATAATCACCTTTCAAGAAAGCAATGCACTACCATCTAATTATTCACATAGTATGACATATGATATTCAAAATTAATCTGGATCTCAAATGGTGTTAACGAGACCTCAATAACAAATAGAAGTTTGTAACTTTTTGGGCACCATCACATGTATGAATAGTATATGAAATGTTGTATCTAATCAAAGAATTGTATTGATATGGTTGATGAACTTAAAGTTTGTTAAACACATCCAAATAGAGGTTCTAGTTTCACTTCATGTATTCAAATTTTAATATTCACATGTATAGTAATATGATAGTTATTTTTATGTATTACAAAACATGTTCAAAAACCTAAAAATTATCTTATGTGTAATTAAACTTTATTTGATATATTAATATTGGTTGTTTCCAAAAATCCTAAACATTGAAAAACACAATAAGTTTCAAACCAATCATAAATTTCATCTATAGGTGAATTAATGTCATCTAGGCACTTCAATTATTCAGATTCTTAAAAAAACTATATGTCAAATAATAGAAAAAGGTATGGTATTAATATAGTCAATAAATTGATTAAATTCAATTACATGTAGGAGATTGAAGCAAAATTTGATTTAGTTCACAAAATGCATGGTGATTTTGATTCAATACCTTTTAATCTTAAATCTATTAATTAGTATATTAATAAACATGAGTTCATTGTGTAAAGTATGGACATTAGGCCTAGGAATATGGGAAAACAATTGGGCTACAATGTTTCTAATTACAAATTATCAAATTTTCATCAACTTTTGATTTTTGAAAGGGATTATGAAGCAATGAAAGTTTGAAACTTATAATGTGAGTTCTATGTATTATATAACATGTTAGCAACTAACAACAATGATAGAATTCAAATTATACAATGAAAAAAATGATTTTGATGCTCATAAAGGCCACTCATAGACTCCAATGACCATCAAAACATTTGCATAAATCCTGCTCCATTTATATTTAGTTTCATGATCAAAACCAAAACACAAGGTGCAATGCTCAAAGTGTGCTAATTTTAAACTTGTTCAAAGCAATTTTCAACATAAGTGGGTAGAATGGATTCCTAAATGGTGAAATAAATTCATCAATCATAGATTCATCATTTAAAATTTTCAACTACTTGTTTATTCAATATTGTTCCATGTAAGTTATTCCAATGATTTAATACCAAGCATTAAGGTGTAAACAAGATTACACATGTCGAAAGTGTTCATTGCTTAGTTTATAATATATGCACATTTTAGGGTCAAAAATTAAAGTTCTAAAGTTGAAAATGCTTATTATGTTTATATGAAAATGTCCAACTAATTAACCCACCTTTTTTATTTGTTCATAATGGAATTGGCTAATAAATTAATAAACAATTGAAGTGGTGCATGTGTAGGCCTTATCCTTACATGTCCACAACTTCACACCCATGTCAACACTTTTTTTACAAAAATGGTTTATCCCACTTATTTATTAATTATTAGCCAATTCCAAAAGGAACAAATTAAGGAAGGCCTATGATTGAAAGGATGCAATCATAATGGTCATAGGCTCCACAAAATATTTTTATCCATCAAATATTGATGGGTTTTTGGGCATTTGGAACTAAACCAATTTGCAAACATCATTTTATGAATATAATTTGGAAATAAAATCATACTTGTTTCCTTATTTAGAATATCCAATTTTTTATTTTGATTATTTGAATATAATCATCAATCGTTTTATCACTTAAATAAAGTTGACACCAAAATTTCCCATATGAATATTAAATTTATGCACCTTAATGTGAAAATAGCCTTATTGCTAGTGATTTTTAAGATAATTGCATTATAATAGGAATCATTATAAGTACTTACTTGAATGAGTTTTGAAAGTAATGGATTAATCAATCAAGTTGATGTGGTAAAACAAGGTTTGTTATTCAAGGTGAATCCATGATTTTTAAGCTTACACTAAACTTTTCAAATGTTAATTAATCAAATTTTTTTTTTGGCTTTTATATAATACTACAAAAGTGTATTTTAATTATTCATCTTCACATAATTCTAAATAATCTTTAAGTAAAAATAAGCAACAAAAACATGGGTTACATTGCATTGAAAATGTTTTTGGGTATTTCATACACATTAGATTTATATTAAGCTTATCCAAGTGTTCCCACAATGTATTAAACAAATTTTTGTATAGTTTTTATTTTTTTAAATTAGTTACCAAATTACAAAACATGAAAAATTATTTGGTGCTTATGTTTGGTGGCTTGTGTTATTGGGTCCAACCATGCTAATAGAAGCCAATGGTGCCTCTTTAGATGGTTGCTTAATATGGAACAACTTTGAAGTATTTTAGAAAAAAATCTGAAGAAATCTTTAATTTTTTCATTATACTAGTATGTGAGGTTTGTATTATAACTTTGCCAAAAATGTGGGGTCAAAACATGCTAAAATATGCCAATAAAATAGTCCATTGAAGCAAAATAAAATAAAATATGATAAGTAGATCGCAAAAAAAAGGTGATGCCTTGTGAGATTGATCTTTTGAACTACAAAAGTGTAGCAAATGTCATATAGAAATATTTTTAAAAGCTAAAGATGTTGTATCAACTTTTTGAAAAAATTCATTACCATTTACTTTCCAAAACTTATGTAAATTACTATCATGATTGCACAAAGTAACCTTTCTATATTCATGGGGAATAATTTTTGAAATCCAAACATGGGTTCATTCACAATTGGGGTTCTAAAGAGGAGTGTATGGGACTTTTTAACCACTTTAAAGGACAACTTTAAAAAAAAATTGCATCATTATAATATATCTATGAATTCAAGTAGATTGTTTTGTTTTGTTTTGAAGTTTAGTTATGAAATTCACTGAATTGGGATGTTTTAGATTGTGTTCTTGGTGTCGTTGGAAAGCTTTCAATGAGGGGTGCATGGGCTTGGTTCCATGGCGTTTGGACTTGCGGTGCAAAAGTTCTTGAATATTGAATGATGTTTTCATTGAAAATTCAATTAAAATTGTAGCTGAAAATTTTGGTGGAATTGGAATGTGCCTTTGGTGTTGTTGGAAGGATCTTGATGAGCAGGAATTAACGGAATTTATTTGGTAAGATTTGGATTTAAACTGTGGGAAATGTTGATTTTTAAATGATTTTTGCTGCTGAAAATTAAAATAAATTCCAAAATACCAGGCTTTGGAAGGAAAAATCAGTTGAGGACATGGTAACACTTGGGCCAATGGCACATGCCACACTAGTTGTAATGGATTGTTATATGCCAATAAATGAAATGATGTCATGTTAAATTAATAAATCATCAAATAATAATTCAAAAGTATATATAAATATTTTTTAAAGTCCTCTAAATGAATTATATCATTTTTTTTTTCAAAAACATTAATGAATAAAAAGGAATGCATTAAGGAATGCAATTGATGTCAGTTCTTTAATGGATAAATAATGCTTACATTTGTTTTTGGCCATATTCATTAAAGGTTGTTATTATATTATAAGTCATATGAAAATTTTGAAAGCAACAAATTTCATTTTTTGAGGTTGTAACGAAAAGGATTGATACTTTTGGTCATTTGGTTGATTAATTGTATTCATTAGGCTTAAAATTTGTAACCCATAGTGTGAGTCACATGTGCAAGAAAAAATCATAAAAAATAAATCTAATTGTCCTTAAAGTTTTATTTGATCATTTTTTGCACTAATGGGTTTGAAACAAACTTTAATGCGCAATGAAATACAAATGTGAAAAATCATCACCAACACAAAAATGATCTTAATTTGGATTATTAAATTTCTTTTCCATATAGATATTATTTATAAAAATAGTTAAAAAAAACTTGATGTTTTTTTCTTTTTTTTGGAACCCCAACTATGAATGAACTTACATATGATGCATTTAATAATTGTTTAGGGCATTTTTTCACATTGTAAACACAAAATTACATTTTTCATTCATATAAAAATGTAGATTTCAAGAATTTTAAAGTTGTCATAGGAATAATATTTTTATAAAATTTCACATTGACATAGTTCTAAAACTCAAGTTTCAAAAAATGTGTATCAAAGTGCATGATGCCCTAAACATTAATAACACATCATATGAATCATTAGTGGATAAAATTGAGATAAAAATTTTAAATAATAAAATACATTAGTAATGATTGTAATGTGTGGTTTATTCAATAAGGTTTGTACACCCAATTTATTTGGTGTTGGAAAAAAAAAATTTAAATGAAAATTTTACTTTTGCTTCGTAAAAAAAAAAAATGAATGGTTTATTTACCATGTTTTCACACTATTTCATTTTCAAACCTTTTTAAATCATTTCACAAGTTTTTTAAACATAAAATTTAAATTATTTTGGATATTTCTTTTCATTAATTTTATTTCAAATTTATTCATGTTCCCCATGATATATTATGAACTTTATTATATAAATAAATTCAAATGTTCAGCACCAACTTAAATTATCATGTAAAAATAATAATGATTACAATTATTTTGTACATGTAACATGGGTTGATTGTATTATGTTTAAGAATTTAAAGGAAATGCCAAAGTTGATTGTGAAAGGCTAGGAGAAATGTGGCATAACAAGAGCTTTTACCTTTGATTCCAACTTTAAACCATGGAGGCTAATGCCACTGGTATTTTGTTCAACAACCTTGAAATTGATGAAAATGTGGAAGCAAGGGCAGATTTACCCTACCACATTTGTATTAAACATTATAGAAATATGTCCAAAACAACCAAATATTCCAACAAATTCAAGTCTTACTACATTTGTATTCAACATTGCCAAAATAAAACTAAAAAATTCAACAACCAAATATTCTTGTAGCTTCAATTTCAAGTTTTGCACCTTCCACAACAAAACTACAACAATTAATTAAGAAGGTAAATATATACATTGACTTTTTAAATACCTAAATTTATACAATTAGTAACCTAAGGGCTACCATATGAATGGTTTTGTGACATTTGTGAAAAACACCCATAATGATGAAGAAAATGCAAAACTAGTTAATCAAACATACAACACAAGGTAAAAACAACTCTCTTATGATAGACACACCTTATGTGGTACCAATAGTGTGTGTTGATGTTGATGTTGATGGTAGGCCAAGGTGATTGCTCATGCACCACTAGTACAACCAACTCCCATATTTCATGGTTGAATAGAAATTTAGGGACATTGTGGGCAAATTAAAAGTATAATTGGTCATTGGAACTAAACTATCAATTGGAGAGCTATTGTTGTTAATCAATCTAAGAGTTGTATTGGTCAATTGGAGTTAATGTTAATCAAATGCTTGGAGTTGTAATTATTGCTACTTAATTGGTGATCATCATTAGACCAAACTTTTGCCATTGCCATTTCTAACTTTGTTAAAAGGCATTATGAACATTGTATGTTGTGAATTCTCCTTCATCCACTCAAGTTCTGCCATGCTAGTTTAACCATAGATCAAGTTTTGATTATGATTTTATTTTTCTATTCCATGTATTAGCAACTACAAAAATTTCAGCCATGGGCATATACATAATCATGATACCCTTTCTTGTACATAGGATTCAAGGACTTTCTTTTTGCTATCTTCCAAATATAAAATCTACATGGCATAAATTTAAATGAAACTATTGGATAATTCAAATTATGATAATTTGCATGGTGGTGGTGATTTTTCACATGCATATGTAATTATGCATAAATATTTTGGTTAAAAACCCAATTTTTAATGATATAGTGGATTAATGTATGAGTACATAAGTTTTTATATATAATTTAACAAGGACTTAAATTATTTAAATACATCTATGTCGTATCCAATATATTCTTGGATTTTTTATTAGATTAACATGATATCGTTTTAATTATAGTCATACATTAATCCACTATATCATGAAGTAATAAATGTAATAAAAATCCAAAATAGTCCCTTATAGTCCTTTTTTCATTAGACCATCTTTTTGGGTACCCTAATTATGAATATGCCTTCCTACATTCACAAGATGTTGCAACTCACTTTGTTGCAACTTGGTTTGTAGTAGTTCCTTGGGACTAAAAAGAACTTGTTTAGGTGAAAGCATGATTGAGTATACAATTTTTGGGCATACTTGTAGTATTAAAAAGGTGCTAATATTAATCTGACTTTAATTTCAAATTGAATGATTAAAAACATGTGCTAAGGTTTAATGTTATTCATTTCCATATTACATGGATTTCTAATAAAAATTGCATTGATTTACTTAAATGAGTACTCACTTTGGGGCTCTCAACCAAGTTTATTTAAAAGTTCTTCAAGTTATTAAATTGTCCATTATACTTATGCACCTAATTTAAATATATCCAAAGTTTTTTTTTTCACGATTTTTTAAGATCATGATGTAAGACATGTCAAATTTAACTAATTTGGTGCAAGTGTCAAGACACATGAATTTTTTGAAGAAATAAACCCCTTATGCTTTTGAATTAAAAATATTCATTCAAATTATGAATCTGAATTTTTTGAAAATCCAACAATAGAATTCCATCAAGGATAGTTGTAGGAACATTTGATCGTCAATTTTTTATGTATGCCTTTCAATGGAAAATTTTTAAAATTTTGATTTTTAATGAATTATTGCAAATTACTATGAGGTTGCAAAACCTCAACTTTTATGTGTTTGGATACATATGGATATTTTAAATGGTGAAATGTTTTTATTTTTTCAAAATATCAAAGTTTGGTGGTACTAACACCATGTGTTACATTAAGTTATTTCCTAGGACATTTGGTGTTATGGCCAAAGTACAATGTGATAATATTCAAATCTAAAACATTCTTAGAATTAGAATTAAAAGATTGATTTCATGTAGATTGTGATTTTATCATTCAAATTCCATTATATCCTTATATCATTGTGGTGTGAGGTATTTTGTTAAAGACATATCGAAAACTATCATTTGGGTTAATACTTTGGTGCATTCAATCATCACTCATGATTTCACTTATCTTTCCAAGATTTTGAAAGATATCTAATTCCCTTAGTACCCACATTTGCAAGTAGAAAAGAGATTGGAAACCTTGCATGACCTTGGAATTATTAAACAATAGTAGGAACTCTTGAAGATGTGGAATTTGTTGTTGTTCATCCTTCTCCTATTAGCACAAAGGTTTTTCCATGCCAATTGAACCATAAATCAAGTTTTGATCATCATGTTATCTCTCTATTCCATGGCTACCAGAATTCCAATCCTCTATTCATTAGCAGTTGCAACTCCTTTTGTTGGTTGCAAATTGGTATGTAGTAGTTACTTGAAAATAAAAAGAAGCTTGTTTTTCCAAGACTTTGAAAGAGATTTAGGTGCTTTAGTGCTGCACTAGCAAGTAAAAGAAAGATTGGAAACCTTACTTCCTTAAACAAACTTGTTCATTGTAGAATGACCATTCATGTAGATCATCAACCCCCACACTGCAATTCTTCACACCTAACAAATAAGGCAATTGTCATCAACAATCTGATTTCTTCTAATTGCCTGTGGCATTAATATTCTTGACTTATGAAACAGTAAACTGAAAATTGGTGATTGCTAGACCAACACAATATGAGCTTTTGTGAGAGACATGCCTTGAAAAGCATTCTCCAGGAAAGGGGTTGCCTTTTGAAAAGAACTTTAAAAGCAAGAAAAAAAGCACCAGGTGAGGGTGGGACTTTTACCTTTTACCAAGAACAGCTTGCTGAGTTTAGGTCTCATCAACCATATGATAAGACCTGGTAACCCTCTCATGGTATGTCACAAGCAGCAGGCCTAGATGAATTTGATTTCAAAAGTTGCCTTTTGAGCACTGAGCTCTATGAAGGTTGAATTTACCAAGGGCATGAGAAACAAAGGGTTGTTAGATAACAACTTAAGCTGCAGCTTCTATCAGCTCCTAATGAATAGCATATGAGACCCATGCATCAAGGCAATGCATATGCAACTTGAATTTCTCCAAGATGCAGGTCACCCAATTAATAGTAACCTTCTTTAGTTCCACAATGTTGAAATTGATAACCAATTTGGCAAGAGCCAATTGAGTCTGGCTCCTTCCAAGTCATTGCGGGAACATATTTCTTTGCAGCTAGAGTCATAAGTTCAAAGTATACTAAAACTAGGTACATTACAAGAATGTATCCTCTTCACCAAATCTTTGTGGAGATCTCCAAAGATTTGCAACAAGCCTTGGTGCAACAATTTGATGTCTGTTGATGTTTATTGATTGCTCAATTCATGTGCAGATGCCTCAGATCTATTTGACTTTCTGAATTCAATCTATAATTTGACACATGTAAAGTTTGCAAATTGTACAAGTACTTCAATAATTGCTGGAGACTAAATTTGCCTGTAGCATTGTTTGGGCCTATTTATTTGCAAGGTCTTTGGTTCCTCGACCAAATGCACTATCAAATCAAATTAAATTCTCTCAATGAGAAGATTTAACTCTTCAAAGTGGTAAAAATTAGTGATTGCTAGACCAACACAATACATCCTCTCGTGAGAGACATGTCTTGATAACCAATATTTATGGAAGAGGTTGCATTTTGAAGTGTACATTTTAAACTTGAGGAAAAAAGTACCAAGTGAGGGTGAGACTTTTACCTCCTACCCACAACAGCTTGTTGAATTTTGATCTCATCCACCATGCTTTGAGGCTTTTTTAGCTATTTAAAAACTTATCAGATTTTGCTTAGTATGTCACAAGGATTGGTTGTGTAGTATAAGGTCCCACTATGGTGTCATCATAATTTGACAAGTGTTTCAAAGAAAGGCCTATCTTTTGAACCTTCCAAGATAACTTGCATTTGCATATTACATTAGCTTACATTATTGTAGTACCTAGGTTGGTTAGGAACTACTTTTACTTTTTTTTAATTTATTAAAACTTTTGACAAATCTCCATTTGCCATGCCAAAAAACTAGGAAAACAAGAGGGCAAGTGCCGAAATTTAGGGTTTCAAAAGGAGGCCATGAATGAAATTCTTTTACTAAGAAGGAAGGTTTGGGAGAAGCAACAACACGCTAGAAGGAAAAAGTTCGCAGGAGTCTTGGGTAAGAGGCAGATCTGAGAAGGATTGGAGATGGGAAGGAAAAAAAAAGGATTCGGATGTTAAAGAAGGTTTGAAAGGTAGGTGTAAAGGACTAGGAGAAGTCATGAAGAATAAGAAGTTAAAAACAGGGGCATCCCTATTTTGCTTCTGTTGTTGTTTCTTCTTCGTACTATTACTATTTGTTCTTCATTGAATCAGTAAAGGTAGTAAATAACTTGGGGACAAACATAATGCTTCTCATGTGTGAAGCTATAATAATTTGTGAGCAGCAAAATGAGTTGGAGCAACTAGTGAATGTAAATTTGAAATTTTTACAACTATTGATACATGGAGCAGAAAGATAGCATGATGATCAAACTTGATCTATGTTTGAATTGGCGTGGTAGAACCTTTGCACTAGTAGTAGGAACAACAATAGATTCCACACCCTCAGAAAATCCTACTATTGCAAATGATGTTTCAAGGTGAGGTAAGGTTTCCAATCTTTCTTCTACTTGCTAGTGCGGTACTAAGGCACCTAAATCTCTTTCAAAGTCTTGGAAAAATAAGCTTCTTTTTATTTTCAAGTAACTACTACATAGCAAGTTACAACAAAAGGAGTTGCAACAGCTAATGAATATAGGATTGGAATTCCTACAGCTACTAATACATGGAATAGAGAAATAACATGATCAAAACTTGATTTATGGTTGAATTGACATGGCAAAACCTTTGCAATAATAGGAGAAAGATGAACAACAACAAATTCCACACCTTCAAAAGTTCCTACTACTGTTTGATTATGTCATGCAAGTTTTTCAATCTCTCTTCTACTTGCCAATGTGGGTATTAAGGGAACTAGATATCTTTCAAAGTCTTGGAAAGATAGGTGAAAGCATGATTGAATGCACCAAAGTACTGACCCAAATGATAGTTTTCCATATGTCTTTAACAAAATACTTCACACCATAATGATATAAGAATATAAAGAATTTGAATGATACAATCACAATCTACAAGAAATCAATCTTTTAATTCTAATTCAAAGAGTGTTTTAGATTTGGATATTATCACATTGTATTTTGGCCATAGCACCAAATGTCCTAGGAAACAACTTAATGTAACACATGGTGTCAGTATCACCAAACTTTGATATTCTGAAAAAATGAAAACATGTCACTATTTAAAACATCCATATGTATCCAAACACAATAAAGTTGAGGTTTTGCAACATCATAGTAATTTGCAATAATTCAATAAAAATTAGAAAAAAAATTAAAATTGTCCACTAAAAGTGGTACATGAAAAATTGAAATTTTGAGTTAAATGTTTAAAGATGAAATGTTCCTACAACTATCCTTGATGGAAGTCTATTGTTGGATTATCAAAAAAATAGATCCATTATTTGAAATGGATATTTTTAATTCAAAAGCATAAGGGGCTTATTTCCTCAAAAAATTCATGTGTCTTGACACTTAAACCAAATTAATTAAAATTTGACATGCCTTAGGTCATGATCTTAAAAAATCATGAAAAAAAAAACTTTGGATTCATTGAAATTAGGTGCATAAGTATAATGGACAATTTAATAACTTGAAGGACTTTTAAATAAACTTGGTTGAGAGCCCCAAATTGAGTACTCATTTAGGTAAATCAATGCAAAGTTTATTGGAAATCCATGTTAATATGGAAATGAATAACATTAATATTTAACACATGTTTTTAATCATTCAATTTGAAATTAAAGTCACATTAGTATTGGCACCTTTTTAATATTACAACTATGCTCAAAAACTATATATTCAATCATGTTTTCACCTAAACGAGTTTTTTTTTAGTTTCAAATAACTAGTACAAAACAAGTTGTAGTAAAATGAGTTGCAACAGCTTGTGAATGTAGGAAGGCATGTTTATAATTAGGGTACCCAAAAATATGGTCTAATAAATAAAAAATTACAAAAGATTATTTTGGATTTTTATTGCATTTACTATTTTATGATATAATGGATTAATGTATGACTATAATTAAAATGATGTCATGTTAATCTAATAAAAAATCCAAGAATATATTGGATACAACATAGATGTACTTTTGAATCCTTTTAAATAATTTAAGTTTTTGCTTTAACTGTAATTTTCATTTTAAAGGAATCAAAAGGAATGTATTAAATAATGCAAGTGACTTGAATTTTCTTTCATGGATAAGTAATGCATACATTTATGTTTGGCAATGTTTATTATTGCATTTGATTAAATAATATACGTTATAAGAACTTTGAAGGCTACATAATTCATTCTAAAAGGATAGCAAGGAAAATGATTTTTCTTTTTGCCAAGCTTATTTTTCGTATTCATTAGGCTTAAAATTTGTGGCCCCAAGTTTTGGCAACATGTGCAAAAAATTTTCATGTAACAAAATATGTTAAGTTGTATATAAAAGCTTATGTACTCATTTTTTACATTTTGGATTTTTAACCAAAAGATTTATGTATAATTACATATGCATGTGAAAAATCACCACCACCATGCAAATTATCATAATTTGAATTATCCAATATTTTTCACTTAAATTTATTCCATGTAGAGTTTATATTTGGAAGATAGCAAAAAGAAAGTCCTTGAATCCTATGTATAAGAAAAGGTACCCTAATTATGAATATGCCCATGACTGAAATTTTTGTAGCTACTAATACATGGCATAGAAAAATAGCCTAATAATCAAAACTTGATCTGTGGTCAAACTAGCATGGCAGAACTTGGACGGATGAAAAATAATTTAGAACATACAATGTTCATAATGCCTTTTAACAAAGTCAAAAGTAGCAATAGAAAAAGTTTGTAATAATGATGATCCCCAATAAACTAATAGTAATTACAACTCTAAACACTTGATTAACATTAACTCCAATTAACCAATACAAGTTTTAAATTGACTAACAACAATAGCTTTCCAATTGACAATTTAGTTCCAATGACCAATTATATTTCTAATTTGCCTACAATGTCCTTAAATTTTTATACAACCATGAAATATGGAGTTGGTTGTACTAGTGGTGCACAAGCAATAACCTTGGCCTACCATCAACATTATCATCAACACACATTATTGGTACCACATGAGGTGTGTCTATCACAAGACAATTGTTTTTACCGTGTGTTGTATGTTTGATTAAGTAGTTTTGCATTTTCTTCATCATTATGGGTGTTTCTCACAAATGTCACAAAACCATTCATATGGTAGCCCTTAGGTTACTAATTGTATAGATTTAGGTATTTAAAAAGTCAATGTATGTATTCACCTTCTTAATTAATTGTTGTAGTTTTGTCGTGGAAGGTGAAAAATTTGAAATTGAAGCTACAAAAATATTTGGTTGTTGAATTTTAATTATTTTTTGCAATGTTGAATACAAATGTAGTAGGACTTGAAATTGTTGGAATATTAGGTTGTTGTAGACATTCTTTTTTAATGTTTAACACAAATGTGGTAGGGTCTGAATTTGTTTCTACTTCCACATTTTCATCAATCTCAAAGTTGTTGGTAAACAAAGTGGTAGTGGCATTAGCCTCCATGGTTTATAGTTGGAATCAAAGGTAAAAGCTCTTGTTATGCCACATTTCTCCCAACCTTTCATTATCAACTTTGGCATTTCTTTTATATTCCTAAACACAATACAATCAACCCATGTTACATGTACGAAATAATTGTAATCATTATTATTTTTAAATGATAATTAAATTGGTGTTGAAGTTTTTGGATTTATTTATATAATGAAGTTCATAATATATCATGGGGAACATGTGAGTAAATTTGAAATAAATTCAATGAAAATGAAATATCCAAAATAATTTAAAATTCTATGTTTAAAGAACTTGTGAAATGATTTGAAAAGATTTGAAAATGAAATAGTGTGAAAGCATGGTAAATAAACCATCCATTATACTTTTTTACCAATCAAAAGTAAAAGTTTCATTTTTAAAAACTTTTTTCAACACCAAATTGATTGGGTGTACAAACCTTATTGAATAAACCATACATTATGATCATTATGAATGTATTTTATTATTTTATTTATTTATCATCAGTTTATTATTTTGGCTAATAATGTGCATTTTCCAAATCATGTGATTCATATAATGTGTTATTAATGTTTCAGGCATCATGCACTTTTATACACATTTTTTGAAACTTGAATTTTAGGACTATTACAATGTGAAGTTTTATAAAAATATTAATCATGTAACAACTTTAAAATTCTTGAAATCTACATTTTTATATGTAAGAAAAATGTAAATTTGTGTTAATAATGTGAAAAAATGCCCTAAAATTTTATTGAATGCATCATATGTAAGTTCATTCATGGTTGGGGTTCCCAAAAAAAGAAAAAAACATCAAATTTTTTTATAAATATTTTCTATAAATAATATCTATATGGACAAAAAATTGAATAATCCAAATTAAAATTTGCGTTGGTGATGATTTTTCACATTTGTACATCATTGTGCATTAAAAATTTGTTTCAAACTCATAAGTGCAAAAACTGATCAAATAAAAATTTAAAGACAATTAGATTTATTTTTCATGATTATTTCTTGCACATGTTACCCACACTATGGGTTACAAATTCTAAGCCTAACAAATACAAACAATCAACCAAATGACCAAAGTATAAATCTGTTCCTTACAACCTCAAAGAATGAAATTTGTTGTTTTCAAAATTTTCATATGACAAAAACCTCTAATGAAGATGGCCAAAAATAGATGTAAGCATTATTTATCCATTAAAAATTTGACATCAATTGCATTCCTTAATATATTCCTTTTTATTCATTAACTGTTTTGAAAAAAATTATATATTTAATTTAAAGGACTCAAAAGGATATTTATACATACTTCTGAATTATTATTTAATAATTTAACATGACATCATTTCATCTATTGGCATATAAAAATCCATTGCAACTAGTGTGGCATGTGCCATTGGCCCAAGTGTTACCATGTCCTCAACTGATTTTTCCTTCCAAAACCTGGTATATTGGGATTTATTTGAATTTTCAGCAGCAGAAATCATTTAAAATTCAACATCTCCCACATTCTAAATCCAAATCTTACCAAATAAATTACATTAAATCCTGTTCATCAAGTTCTTCCCAACAACACTAAAGGCACATTCCAATTCCACCAAAATTTTCAGCTACAATTGAATTGAATTTTCAATGAAAAAATCGTTCAATATTCAAGAACTTTTGCACTGCAAGTCCAAACGCCATGGAACCAAGCCCATTGAAATATTTGCAAAGACACTAAGAACACAATCTAAAACATCCCGGTTTGGTGAATTTCATAACTAAACTTCAAAACAAAACAAAACAAACTACTTTAATTCATAGACAGATTATAATGATGCAATTTTTTTTTAAAAACCCAAAGTTGTCCTTTAAAATGGTTAAAAAGTCCCGGACAGTCCTCTTTGGAACCCCAATTGTGATTGAACCCATGCTTGGATTTCAAAATTTATTCCCTATGAATATAAAAAGGTTACTTTGCGCAATCATGATAGTAGTTTACATAAGTTTTGGAAAGTAAATGGTACCGGATTTTCAAAAAGTTTATACATCTTTAACTTTTAAAAACTTTTCTATATGACATTTGCTACACATGTGTAGTTCAAAAGATCAATGTCACAAGGCATCACCTCTTCTTTTTTTATTTATTTGTCATATTTTATTTTATTTTGCTTCAATGGACTATTTTATTGGCATACCTCAGCATGTTTTGACCCCATATTTTTGGCAAAGTTTTAATATAAACCTTCACATAATAGTATAATGAAAAGATTAAAGATTTCTTCAAAGATTTTTTCTAAAATATTTCAAAATTGTTCCATATTAAGCAACCATCTAAAGAAGCACCATTGGCTTCTATTAGCATGGTTGGACCCAATAACACAAGCAACTCCAAATGTAAGCACCAAGTAATTTTTCATGTTTTGTAACTTGGTAACTAATTTTTAAAAAATAAAAACTATACAAAAATTTGTTTAATATGTTGTGGGAACACTTGGATAAGCTTAATATAAATCTAATGTGTATGAAATACCCAAAATCATTTTCAATGCAATGTAACCCATATTTTTGTTGCTTATTTTTACTTAAAGATTATTTAGAATTATTTGAAGATGGAATATTCAGGAAAATAATTAAAATAAAATTTATAATATTATAAAAAAAAAGAAAAAATTTTGGTTAATTAATTTTTTTAAAAACTAGTGTAAGCTTAAAAATCATGGATTCACCTTTAGTAACAAACCTTGTTTTACCACATCAACTTGATTGGTTAATCCATCACTTTCAAAACTCACTCAAGTAAGTACTTTATTTGATTCTTATTGCAATGTTATTATCTTTAAAATCATTAGCAATAAGGGTATTTTCACCTTAAGGTGCATAAATTTAATATTCATATGGGAAATTTTGGTGTCAACTTTATTTAAGTGATAGAATGATCGATGATTATATTCAAATAATCAAAATAAGGAATTGGATAATTTAAATAAGGAAACACGTATGATTTTATTTTCAAATTATATTCATAAAATGATGTTTCCAAATTGGCTTAGTTCCAAATGCCCCAAAATCCCATCCATATTTTATGGATAAAAATATTTTGTGGAGCCTACGACCATTATGATTGATCCCTTTCAATCGTAGCCCTTCCTTAATTTGTTCCTTTTGGAATTGGCTAATAAATTAATAAACAAATGGGATAAAACCATTTTTGTAAACAAAGTGTTGACATGGGTGTGAAGTTATGAACATGTAAAGAGAAGGCCTACACATGCACCGCTTCATTTCTTTATTAATTTATTAGCCAATTCCCTAATGAAAAAATTTAAATAGGGGGGTTAATTGGTTGGACACTTTCACATAAACATAATAAACATTTTCAACATTAGAACTTTTATTTTTGATCCTAAAATGTGCATATATGATAAACTAAACAATGATCACACTTTCAATATGTAATTTTGTTTGCATATTAAATCATTGGAATAACTTACATGGAATAATATTGAACAAACAAGTAGTAGAAGATGTTAGTTGATGAATTTATGATTGATGAATTTATTTCACCATTTAGGAATCCATTCTACCCACTTATGCTGAAAATTGCTTTGAACAAGTTTCAAATTAGCACATTTTGAGCATTGCAACTTGTGTGTTTGACTTTGATAATGAAACTTAATATAAATAGAATAGGATTTGTACAAATGTTTTTATGGTCATTGGAGTTTCTGAGTGCCCTTAATGACCATCAACATCATTTTTTTCATTGTATAACTTGAATTCTATCATTGTTGTTAATTGCTAACATGTTGTATAATACATAGATCTCACATTATAAGTTTCAAACTTTCATTGTTTCATAATCCCTTTCAAAAATCAAAATTTGATGAAAATTTGATAATATGTACTTAAAAACATTGTGGCCCAATTGCTTTCCCATATTCCTAGGCCTAATGTCCATATTTTACACTAAGAATTCACTACATCTATGTTTGTTAGTATACAAGTTAATATATTGAAATTTAACATGTATTGAATCAAAATCGCCATTAGTATATTGGTTAATAGATCTAAAATAAGGAAACACTAAATCAAAGTGACCATAATCACCATGCATTTTGTGAACTAAATCAAATTTGGCTTCAATTTCCTACATGCAACTAGATGCAATTTACTTATTGACTATATTAATACCATACTTTTTTCCATTATTTGATTATTATTATTTTTCTAGGAATGTGAATAATTGAAGTGCCTACATGACATTAAAGATCACCTATAAATGAAATTTATGATTGGTATGAAACTTATTGCGTTTTTCAATATTTAGGATTTTTGGAAACAACCCAATATTAATATATCAAATAAAGTTTAATCACACATAAGATAACTTTTAAAGTTTTTGAACATGTTTTGTAAAACATAAAAATAACTATCACATTACTATACATGTGAATATTAAAATTTGAATACATGAAGTGAAGCTAAAACCTCTATATGGATGTGTTTAAAAAACCTTAAGTTTATCAACCATATCAATAAAATTCTTTCACTAGATGCAACATTTCATATACTATTCATACAAGAGATGGTGCCCAACAAGTACAAACTTCTATTTGTTATAAAGGACTCATTAACACTAGTTGGGGTCAAGATTGATTTTGAATTTCATATGTCATACTATGTGAATAATTAGATGGTAGTGCATTGCCTTCTTGAATGGTGATTGCAACTCGTAGTTCTTCAACTACCTTGGTCATTATTGGTCTATGAATAGCTTTGGGTTCCACACATTGGATGGCAATTTCTGCAACTTTCAATATGGCACCAAGGTTGGGATTTGAAGCTTTCACAATAGGATGCAAAATTTTGTTTATATTGCCTTCTTGAAGATTGAATCGCACCTATTCAACAAATGCATACATGTTATTGTACCTCAAATGATGTCACTAGCAAGAAAACCTTAAGGTGAATACTAAATAAACATATTTTCCTTTTTGCTATGTTAAAACTTGATGGATTATTTTCATTATCAAAATTGTGTGACAAACTTTTTAAGGGTCAAAAATTTCACATTATGACAAAAAGATATGTTGCATATTGTTTGTATTTTAAGGAAAAAATGCCCTTTTTTTGTAAAAAAGGAAGGTTCTTTCAACCTTCGGGTTAGGAATTTAGTTTTTGGGGCAAATTAATTTGCCTTTCTAAAATGGTTTTGATAAGTTTCAGAAATTTGTTGCCATTTAATCCTAATATGTTCTTGAGATATTTGATTATAATGTTACATTTGAAAATGGAAAAAATAAATTGTGTGATAATTATCATCCCCTCATAATTAAAACATATGATTGTCATAGATAATTAATTGTGTTTTAGACCACAAACATAATCAAACTTTTCAAAAAATGATATAAGAATATCATAATTCCAATATTGTATATATATCTATCAAATTATTAATTTGAAATGAAATTTACGAGAATTGTTTAAATTAAAATGAAGATTTAAAATAT
This sequence comes from Sphagnum tenellum, assembly GCA_963921925.1. Taxonomy (NCBI): domain Eukaryota; kingdom Viridiplantae; phylum Streptophyta; class Sphagnopsida; order Sphagnales; family Sphagnaceae; genus Sphagnum; species Sphagnum tenellum. Next base: position 14,854,439 of record OY998157.1, read on the forward strand.
AAGTTATTACATGATTATAACTTACCCAATCACAAAGGTTCCAAGCCTCTCGATTTGGTAATGTTGTATCTATAACTTTGCGTCCAGATATTATTTCCAAAAGCACAACACCAAAGCTATATACATCACTTTTTACTAATAAACATTGTGATGTAAAATACCTGTCAATGATAGAGTCCATGGACACCAATTGTTAAAATTCCAAATTGATATAACATGATATGTCAAGTTGGTCTTGAAATATTTAGTAAACAATTGGAACATGCCTTACAAATTAAGATGAATAGCATGTAATATTCAAATGATCAATTAATATAATCTATGTCACACATTATCATATGATTATTAGACCATGAAATATTGTTTTAAAAAAAAAAGTTAAACACTCACTCTGGATCAAGATACCCTGCAGTCCCCTTGACATTAGTTGTAATATGGGTAATATTTTCTCCATATGTTAATCTTGATAGTCCAAAATCTGCAACTTTTGCATTTTTCATGTCACTAGGAAGTAGAATATTACTAGTTTTCACATCACGATGAATAATGCTTCGATTGCACCCCAAATGTAAATATTCCAAACCTGTAATTCCAAAATAATGCTTATAAAACATTACTATAAAAAATTTCATTGCAAATAGATTTTTAAAAATTTCATGTTGGGTTTTAATTACTACATGATCAAAACTCAAATATTAAATACGTGGTGAATTGATCTTCAACAAAAAAAAATAAATTCCAATATTGAATAGTAGGAATGTACATTAATGCACACAAATTATAACGTTCTTGTAAATCATTACCTTTTGATGCATTGAGGGCAATGTGCAAAAGTGTTAACCAATCAAATTGTTCATTAACTGATGTTGATAAATCACCTATGTTTCAAGAAAAGGAAAATAAATCATATTAACTTAGAATCATGTATTTGATTCACAATTGACCAATAGATAAAACATGATTAAGACAAGTTGAACAATGAATAGAAAATTTCTACAAAATTACAACTTGTGGTCAATCAAGTGTTCAAATTCAAGGTTTCAATAAAAATTGATGGTACCATATAGATGGTCATATAATGAGCCCTTGTGCATGTATTCATAAATCAACATTTGTTGGTCATCTTCTAAACAATATCCAATCAATGACACCAAATTTCGATGATTCACCCTTGATAAAACATCCACCTACATCAAACACAATCATTCAACATTGCATAGATGATTGGTTCAAGTTCAAACATGAGTACAACAATTTAAAACAATTCATAATTGGCATTATATCAAAGAGGTTTGATACAATTTGTTGAAGTTGGTGTGCCACATGAAATTGTTCAAATCTTTATGCATGTCAATGTAGGTATCACCTCCTTTTACATGTGGGGTTCACATGGGTGTGCACTATTCATCCATACAAAATATTTTAGCCCATCAATTGCTTAATTCAAGCAAAAATTAAATTTCATGTATCCTTAAGCTAATTACAAGTGAAACATGATTTTATGGGCATTATTTTTGGATCAAAATGATTAATCTCTTGGTGGATGATTAATATTATTGTTCCAAAGTTAGTATAATATCATAATTTACTAATATTTTTTTCTACTTGATACTCATGATCACTTATTCATTTAAAGTCAAAGTTTTCAACTTAGAATAATGTGTTAGTCACACAATTTAAATTGCTTTGAAAAAAAGGTATGTGTTCAATATAAATTCGAATAATATTTGAAAGTTGGATGTTTCAATCTTTGATGTGTGGAGCTCCAATTTGAAACTCTACAATTCTACATATTGACAGCAAAGTAACTTGATTATTTGGAGTTTAAGGATGGGTAAATGGGATATAATTATCTTCTTCACAACAAAGTTCACCTACAAACAACATCATTAAACTATCTTGAAATTTTACTAACCTCATTAAAGAATTCAGATGGCCCTCGGCTTGATTTAACATCAAGTACTTTGATTGCCACTTCTTGTCCATCTTCAAGCTTGCCATAATACACAGGTCCAAACCCTCCTTTTCCAATTTGAATATTAAAGTTGTTAGTTGCAATAATAACCTCAGCAAGTGAGTAAGGATTTGCACCTACATGATCAAATTGAAATAGACATGAAGTCATTAACCTTTGTTACATGCTATTGAATGTCCATTCTACCTAGTTGCCAGAAATTTTCATCGAATTGAAGTCACATTATACTTGCTTCTACATTTTGAAGAGGCTTGTATATTTCACATAACTTGGTGTGAGAATCTACACAATGCTTTCAATCCTTGACTTCACATGGTAATCTAGGTTCAAAAGTAACAAGCCATCACAAATAATAAGTAAAGTCAACACTAGAGTCCTAACACAATGTGTGAACAGACCTTAAGAAGATTGTTCTTTTCTCCCTTGGTTTAAACCAAAGAGGAATCTTTGTTTTGCCTTCTTTTGTCTCCCTTACTGTTTTCTTGATACCGTCGGTAGTACGGGCGGCCTGCAATTACGGGTACCCATTCCATCAATTCTTGTCGTCCAAACTTGCCCTTATCAGCACTTGGAAGTTGGCAGCTGTAGAGCAAAGAAACGAACGGCCTGGCCGCAGTTACAAACTGACAGATTGTGTCTGAGAGTTGCGAGGCTTCTTCACGAGAGGGATACAAATTACTGAGCTCACAACAAAGCTTCGTTTGCAACTAGCAGGTTTTACGTTGACTGGTGCATTGTGCAGTGACGAGGTCCATCATCTGTCATTTGACGTGTGGATCCATGGACAAACCAAAGAGAATCTGGAACGCGATGCTGACCTTGTTGATTGCAGTGCTGGAAGCTCTAGTGTGCACTCTCTCCAGTGCTCCAGGCGTGTGTGCTCAAATTCAAGGTTTGTTTCATACACGCCTTCTCTGATTTGTGCGCCCCTTTCATGTAGTTTGTAACACTCCTGTTCCAGGATAAAAACTCGATTCTGGTTTCCTTATATGCCTGTATTGTTTCTTGAACATGAAATGGAAAACTGACGTTACTAGCGAAATAGGATGCTATTAAAAGAAAGGCTTCAACTAGTATTCTTGGAATTCTTTGCAAAGACGCGCATCCTAGTATTGTTGACGAAGCATTGGTTCTTGATCTCGGAACGCTGTCCAGACTTTGATTTCAAGCCTATCATCCACCTGCCCTGGTTGAGTCAAAAACGCTTACAGAACTGGCGAAAATTTCTTAGTGTAGTTGGAGCGCACTTACAAATATAAGACTACCTCCGCTGCCAGGTAGGAATAATCTTTCGTTTTTAGCAAGCTTCCTACACTTGATAAGGTTCCTCGCCAGTTCTGGACGTGCGTTAAGGTTCTCACACGGGGACGTACCGGGATTCGGAATGCACTGTAGGCTCTGCCTCTGACAGACTCCTCATTCTGGTAACGCCTCCGGGCCTTAGCTACCACTTAAAATAAGGCGTCAATGAAACAAGGTGCGAATTATCGACTGCCAAACTTGGTGGCAACTTGCATAGTCTAGCGTAACCAAATGTCTAGTACGTATTTCAAAGAGTCAGGGATCTGATTCAGCTGTCTTATCTCAAAGGTCGGACACTTAAGTTCTTGGTGGTCACCATGTGGGTAGCCTTTCATAATCCGAGTATAAAATTCTGAAAGCTTCGACTCTTTTCCTTTCTCGTATTGGCAGGATCCGTCTTTGTCGACTGCGGTTCGATGGCCAGCTATGTTGACAGTATCACAAATATATCATGGGTCCCTGATGCTCCTGAGTATATAACAACTGGTGTAAACGGATATGTCCCAAGTGCACCATCAATTTATCCAAACTTTTCCGAGTTTACAACCGTTAGATACTTTCCTGATACTCGAGCCAAAAACTGTTACAGCTTTCCAGTAATGCCAAACACGACGTATCTGATAAGAGGAACTTTTTTCTATGGTAATTATGACAGTGGTACCACGCTCCCCAGTTTTCAGATGGCTATAGACGGGACTATAGTCGCCAACGTTACCTTTGATAACGCTGCCGTATTTGTGTACTATGAGTTTATGGTGTCGTCTGTTTCTAACGTAACATTTCTCTGCCTATTACGGGACTCCTCTAACTCAGTTCCGTTTATTTCTGCGATATCTTTTTCGTTTCTGCCGGCTGATTTCTTCCAGAGTATTGTGTATGGCTTCCTGTATGGTACTCAAAGGATATACTTCGAGACAAAATACAGGCTGAACTTTGGTGGAGACGGACTCGTCAGGTATGTCATAATTTTCAGCCAAACTATGCTCTTTCCAACGTGACCGGTTGGCCCTTCACGTAGACATCAAACTACAGTAGCCTGAATTAGGATTAAATTATTACTGAGCTCGGAAGATCCTCAGACAATATCATCTAACAATTGCAGGAAGGTCATAGTACATCCTTTTAGAATAACAAAATTTCACGAATGGTCAGTGTGTCAGAAAATATGGTTCCTGATTAGCTTCTTTACTGAATTTTTCGATATGTAAAGCACTGGCGCAGGAAAAACCGTCTAATTAACAAAGGCATGACGAGTAGTAATTTGCCATTCCTAAATTCAGTGGGACCTCCCAGTTTATCCTCACCGGCGAACCCATCATGCTTTCAAAAAAAATCCCCAAGATCAGAGGAGGAAAGTAGAAAGGCAGGTCTGAGGTTTCCAGGCACCGAGGAATACAGAATGGCCTCAAGACTGGTCCTTCGAACATACACTAGGTTGTCTGCGCGACTCACTAGACTAAACACATAAATTGCTCTTATCTTGATCCAATTTACGTCTCACTTCTTCGATGTATCTTAGTCCTATCGACACCGACTTATTCCCTTGACGTACATGTAAATTGTCCACAAGCGGTTGTTCTCATTACTTCTCATTCTGTTTTTATTGCATTTTTGGTTATTGCAGACATCCCGATGATGAATTTGATCGATATTGGTTTCCAATTCAACGTTCGAACTCAACATTTATACAGAGTACCTCGCCACTGCAAACTTTAGTTGCAAGCAAAATAGTCGGTAACGACGGATCAGTATGGGGCGACCCCCCTGCAACAGTGATGGATACTGCCCTGACAAGCAGTGGCAACATCACAATCAGCTTCCCAGACGACTACAACTATGAATATATATTGTCGTTCTACTATGGTGATTTAAATTCAACTACCAATGGTTTTTACCCGCAATTTTCTAAAGTGGGACAAGATAGTTTTTCTGAAGACTCTGCAATGAATCCATACTACAGCTCAAACGAGCAGTTCAGTGCTCATATATTGCTTTATTGGCAACTAGATTACACCCCTGGAGCGGATATTGTTCTGTATCCGGATCACACTGTTTCCAGTCTTCTCGGTCCTATCGCCGCTCTAGAGACTTGGGAAATGAGCACAAACCCGATGGCCACAATGACAAACTATCAGGACGGTGAGTTATTGATCTGGCTGTGAGGCTGTAAACACTGGTAATTTTCGTTTGCTTCCGAGTCATAGCCTTATGCTGGTCGCCACAAGTGGCCTGACTTCCTCGCTGAAAATGGAAACACAGACTCTCTGTGATAGAAAGAGGGTTTCACATGAGATTGATCTATTGGAAGATTAGGACCAGCAGCCACATTAGCACCTTCGCCTTCTTGAGTGAGGCCTCTAGGTGGCCAAATTAAACCCAGGAAATGTTAGATTTGGACTAGCATACCCCCTTGCACCCTCAGCTGTGCACCCCCAAATAACCCCGGGGGGAGGGGGGGGTACACTAGAAATAAAAATTAAATGAGTAAAAATATAAGGTGCAATATATTGTTTGTTGGGTAAAAGTTATAATCTAATTAGTTTTTAAATAGGATATATTTTATTCAAATAATTAAACAAAATATGTAATAATTTGAAATAACATTTTATGATTAATATAAGATGTACTTATTAAATAATAAAATAATAATAAAATGATAAAAATAAGTTGAATAATTATTTAATATCCCTCTAGAAATGATTGTTTGACACACATAATCCCAAACTTGACATTAAGTGTCCCTCGAAAAATAGCCACACCTTAAACCGGGTTACCAATTGATCTTGAGATTGTGAGAGCTGACTGCAACTAGTCTGGGGGTGTGCATGCAGCCATCGCTATTGAGGAGATCAAGTCAAGTATGAACCTCACCGATTGGACTGGCGATCCCTGTGTTCCAGTTCCACATGCCTGGCTTGCTTGTAGCACAGACATGAACTCCGGCCTTTCAATTACAGCAGTGTGAGTAATTTTCCTCTTTTACTAGATAATGATTTCGTTGACAGTGTAGGATACCATAGTTGTTGGGCAGGTTTGACAAGAATAATATTATTTTTAGACATGCTGAAATTTTCAAAAATTTTGAGAAAAAATTTGCAAAGGAAAATGAAATATCTTTTGAATATTTGGTAATATTATATTTCTACAAATGGAATTTCAAAATGAAATAATGAAAAAACAAAACAAAACTAAGCTGATTGTCACATACTAGCTCTGCTCCTTTGTGGAAAGTTTAAACATCAAACCAGCAAACAGTTAAAATAGGAAATATTTCATGAAGTTTCCAGTTGTCAATTTCACCTTCATGGCAAACTTCTTCCAAACCTGACTTCTCTAATGAAAACATAAAACCCTATGCCAATTTTTCTAGTGTAGTTTTTTTAACTGCCTGCCTGTGTTGGTCACCTTTTCCCTGTGATACCTGGTGGGTACCCACCCAATACCCACAATGTATCACAAGATGTTTTTTAAAAACCCATGGCAGTTTTTATGACCTGTAAAGCTCGGCCCATCAAGCTTTACCCTACATTACACCTTTCCCCAGTAAAGTGTAAAGTAAAGCCCAAAGCAGCAGGCTTTACCACAATAAGGGTCTGTGAGGAGCTGAACGTAGGTATGATGCAGGTAAAGCCCGCTGCCAAGGACTTTACTGAGTGTAAAGACCAAATTTTTATTTCTTTAAAATTTTCTCTCAATACCTGCCCAGTATCACAGGAAAAGATTCAAAAAGATAAAAAATACCCACCTATCACATGGAAAAAGTGGGGGGAATTTTGTGAACCTTAAGTTTTAACTAGTTTCTTGAAGGTTCTTAACTTTTTCCCATGTTTGATCCATGAAAAACCCTGAATTAACAGTTAATGCAGACAGACATATTAACAAAATTGATTAATGATGTTTAACTTGTAATAACAAAAATCAATTAACTACATTTTTTCCCAAACCTTGACCATATTCACAGAAAATAACCTTCAAATAAGTTTTGAGTTGTAAGTTTTGCATAATTTTTCAATCTTTTGAAATTTTCAACCTGCCTTTCTCCATGAACATTTCACATCTGGCAAGACTTCCATGTTATGATGTCTGACTCTTTGTAAAATTGGACCTCATATTGTGATGGTTCACAGGAATCTTTCAGGGTACAATCTAACTGGGCCCATTTCTCCCAGCTTCGGCAATCTCCTGAGTCTCACCAGCCTGTGAGTAACTTTCATGTCCAGTGTTGTACTGGATTATGACAACCTAATCTGTTTCTCTTTTTTTTTCTCTTTTGGTTGTTGAACTCTTCAGAGATTTATCAAACCATGGATCACATTGCAATTTTAGACATCTACTTTTCCATTTAAACCAATAGAATGCTGATCTTCTAGAGTGGTTCTAGATAGGCTGTTGTCCTTGCCCTCTACAAGGTTTAGTGTTTTTACAACATTTTAACAATGTGTTCAAAATTAAGTGTTAATTAAATGTTGATACAATCATTGATATGATATTGTGATTACATTGTAACACATTGTGATAATTAAACATTGTGTTACAATGCCACGACAATTTAATATCAATAATTGATCAACATTGAACTACCACTTAACCTTGAACACATTATTAAAATGTTGTGAAGGCATAGATACATGGAGGGATAAGAATGTGATAGCATAACTAAGACCCATATGCTTATTTACAAATAATCACATGATCTAGCCAGTTATTATCATTAGCCTCTAGAAATACAACCCAACTCTAACTTATGACTCAAAGATTATTATGTAGCAAACAATTGGCCATGACAATTGCTATGATGCAATAGGATTTATCATAATTACAAATAGCATAACTTCAATGATTGTATTTTAGTTCATTTTCCATAATGGTGTGCTTTTATGTGATGTGCAGTGCATTGGATCATAATGATTTCAATGGTTCACTACCTCTACTAAAGCAATTAGTTCAGTTACAATATTTGTGAGTGCATACATCCACATTATATATTTCAATGCAAACTAAATATATTTTCACAAGATTACTTTGGTTTTCTTAGATTAAATTTTGCCTTATCCACTTCAATTTAACACCTTATAAATATGTCATGTGTACGTGCCCCAAGTTGGTTTGCATACCAATAATCTAATTGAATATATTCTACAGATAATTACCTAATAATTATCTAAAAAATATCTTTTAATTTCTTCATTGTCAGTAATTTGTTTCTAGCTTATGGACATGGTAGAAGAGGTTTTGATTCATTCATATTGATGGCTTTCAATATGTTTTGAACTAAGCATGTACATTTATGCACATGACATGTAATGAAGCATTGGGGACAATAAATGGCCCTTAAACCATCAAGCCCTTCTGATTCATGAAGGTACTAAAAAACTAGGTAATAATGAAATTGACACTCCCATTAGTAGATTTGGTAATTGGAGGTGAACTAAAAGACCAAGATGCACCTCCAACTTTCAAAAGGCAATGAGAATTATTCCTATATATGTTGTAAATCACAACTTTAAGTTTCAATTTTTTATTTTTTTAAATTAATCTCATTTAAACTTATAGATAATGAATAGTTCAATCTTTTTTCTTCCACTAAAACCTAAATATTGGACGGGGAGGGGGGGGAGGGGGGGGAGAGGTTTTGAATTTGTCTTTTTTAATATTATTAACAATATGCACGCATGTTGATTTTTTTGTGATCTTTATTTTCAAATTTAAGCTAGATTTTTCAAGTATTTGTACACCTAGAAATGGATTAAAAAGATATGTATCAAATTTTTTTTTAAAATTATGGTGCTATTGTGTTTTGATAAATAACTAGGTTCTTGCAAAACAATTCGCTATCTGGGACGATCCCAGATTGGTTAACTGACTTGCTATTTTTATCTAAATTGTGAGTGCAACCCTTTACCTCTCAAAAACAAAATTGGCTGATATATTAATATTTCATATTGACTAACAAGATTAAAATAGTAGTTATTCATGATGGAAACTTTTAGATAATATTTGGGGACTACATCTCAAATATATATGTTTTTCATTTTCTCAGTTTCATTTCTAGAATTATGTAACACCACAATCCAAACATTCATATCATATGACACAATTTGAATTACTTGATACCTTGGATAAAGGAGTCCAACAAAGTTGAATGGCAAAATCGTTTTTGACATTAGACTCCTTACAATGTGGAACAGGTTTGCTTGGAATAACAATTTTAGTGGCCCAATTCCCCCAACTTTACTCTCCAGAAATTCCAATTGGAATTTCACGTAAGTTTTTTTTAATCAAACATCTCAATCTTTACCAATAATTTTTGTAGAAAGATTGTTATATATGAATTTGCATCCAATGTGAAAAAAAGGTAATTATTGTTCATTAAACATTTGACAAATTATGTTTGTTAAACTTTCAAGGTACCTTCCGGGAAACCCATTTTTGCAAGGGTTGTCATCAATATCCAACACAAAATCAACAAATATTGCAATCATAATCAGTCCTGTGTTAGGTGGCATCTTAACACTTGTCATCATCATTTTTCTTGTTATTTGTATCAAACATAAATCCCATACCAAAGGATTTACCAAAACAAAGGAAAGGACATTGACTAGTGGACATTTACAAATGGTGCAGCTTGCTCATGGGGGTAAGCGATTGACTATCTAAATTTCTATCTTCTGTGTCATCCAATAATAGACCAGATTGTTACATATTGGGATCTAATGTAGTACACATTTTCCCCACATATTTATGTTCAATATAATCTCCTCATAATGTTCAGGTTGAAATGATCATATACTAAAATGTGTCTGAGTTTCAGATTGCATTGTCCAACTTGTCACTTTGTCATTGGTCTAGAACAAGGGGGTTATAACACATAATTTTCTCCCTTCTCTTGTTTAGTTTTAATCACTTTCACATTGGTTTAAAAATTAGTTACACCTGATAACGCATGAGAGGAGCCAAATTATTGAAATAATTTGAACGCATTCGCACCCCTACAATATTCTATAATTTGGTTCCTTTCACCAATTACTTAATGCTTAGTAATGACATGTACCCTGAACCTTCTTGAATTCAAATTTGGATAATTAGTTACATTATCTTTGAATCTTTATTTACAATTGAAATTCAAGTTGGACATCTATTTATGATGGCTTATTATGTTTAAACTTAGATTACCATGTGAAGTCAAGGATTGAAACCATTGTGTAGAGTCTCACACCAAGTTATGTGAAATACACAAGCCTTTTCAAAAAATAGAAGCATGTATAATGTGATTTCAATTTGATGAAAATTTATGGCAACCAAGTAGAATGGACATTCAATTACATATAACCAGGTTAATGACTTCATGTCTATTTCAATTTGTTCATGTAGGTGCAAATCCTTACTCGCTTGCTCAGATTACTATTGCAACTGACAACTTTAAAATTCAAATTGGAAAAGGAGGGTTTGGACCTATGTATTATGGCAAGCTTGAAGATGGACGAGAAGTGGCTGTCAAAATACTTGATGTTAAATCAAGCCAAGGGCCATCTAAATTTCTTAATGAGGTTAGTAAATTTTCAAAACATTTTAATGATGTTGATTGTAGTTGAGCTTTGTTGTGGGGAAGATAATTGTAACCCATTTACCATTCATTTGTATCGATGAATAGTGCACAACCATGTGAACCCCACATGTAAAAGGAGGTGATACCTACATTGACATGCATAGAGGTTTAAACAATTTCATGTGGCACACCAACTTCAACAAATTGCATCAAACTTGTTTGATATAATGCCAATTATGAATTATTTTAAATTTTTGTACTCATGTTTGAGCTTTAACCAATCATCTATGTTATGTTGAATGATTATGTTTGATGTAGGTGGATGTTTTATCAAGGGTGAGTCATCGAAATTTGGTGTCATTGATTGGATATTGCTTAGAAGATGACCAACAAATGTTGATTAATGAATACATGCATAAAGGCTCATTATATGACCATCTACATGGTACGATCAATTTTTATTGAAACCTTGAATTTGAATACTTGATTGACCAACAAGTTGTGATTTTGTAAAAACTTTTTATTCATTGTTCAGCTTGTCTTAATCATGTTTTATCTATTGGTCAACTCTAAATTAAATACATGATTTTAAATTAATATGATTTATTTTCCTTTTCTTGAAGCATAGGTCATTTATCAACATCAACTAATGAACAACTTGATTGGACAACACGTTTACACATTGCCCTCAATGCATCACAAGGTAATGATTTAAAAGAAAAATATATATTTTTTCAATTAAGGTACATCCTTGCAATTGAATGTTGGAATTATTTTCTTTTGTTGAGGGACAATTCACCATGTCTTTAATATTTGAATTTTGATCATGTAGCAATCAGATTCCAAAATGAGTTTTTTTATATCTATTTGCAATGATAAATTTTACAGTGATGCTTTATAAACATTATTTTGGAATTACAGGTGTGGAATATTTACATTCGGGGTGCAATCCAAGCATTATTCACTGTGACATAAAAACTAGTAATATTCTACTTCCTAGTGACATGAAAAATGCAAAAGTTGCAAATTTTGGACTATCAAGATTAACATATGGAGAAAACATTACCCATATTACAACTAATGTCAAGGGGACTACAGGGTATCTTGATCCAGAGTGAGTGTTCTAACTTATTTTTTTCTAAACAATAATTCATGGTCCAATAATCATATTCCAATTTTTTACTAAATATTTCAAGACCAACTTGACATATCATGTTATATTATTTTGGAATTTTAACAATTGGTGTCCATGGACTCTATCATTGACAGGTATTTTACATCACAATGTTTATCAATAAAAAGTGATGTATATAGCTTCGGTGTTGTGCTTTTGGAAATAATATCTAAACGCAAAGCTATTGATACAACGTTACCAAATCAAGAGGCTTGGAACCTATGTGACTGGGTAAGTTACAATCATGTAATAAATTACATTTTAAATCTTCATTTTTAACTTCAACAATCTTCAAAAATCTCATTTTCAAATTAATAATTTGATAGATATATATACAATATCAAAATTATGATATTCTTATATCATTTTCCAAAAATTTTGATTATGTTTGTGGTCTAAAACACAATTAATTATTTGTGACAATCATATGTTTTAGTTAGGTAGGGATGATAATTATCACAAAATTTATTTTTTCCATCTTTCAATGTAGCATTATAATCAAATATCTCAACAACATCTTAGGATTAAATCACAACAAACTTCTGAAACCTATCAAAACCATTTTAGAAAAGCATATTAATTTGCTCCAAAAACTAAATTCCTAACCCAAAGGTTGGAAGAATCTTCCTTTTTAACAAAAAATTGGCATTTTTTCCTAAAAATACAAAGAATATGCAACATATCTTTTTTTCATAATTTTTTACCCCTAAGAACTCTATTACAAAATTCTGATAATGAAAATAATCCATCAAGTTTAACATAACAAGAAGAAAAGTATGTTTATTTAATATTCACCTTAAGGTTTTCTTGCAAGTGACATCATTTGAGTTATAATAATGTATATGCATTTGTTGAATAGGTGCGATTCAATCTTCAAGAAGGCGATATATACAAAATTTTGGATCCTATTGTGAAAGCTTCAAATCCCAATCTTGATTCCATATGGAAAGTTGCAGAAATTGCCATCCAATGTGTGGAACCCAAAGCTATTCATAGACCAATAATGACCAAGGTAGTTGCAGAACTACGAGCTGCAATCACCTTTCAAGAAGGCAATGCACTACCATCTAATTATTCACATGATATGACATATGAAATTCAAAATCAATATGGATCTCAAATGGTGTTAATGGGTCCTCGATAACAAATAGAAGTTTGTAACTTTTTGGGCACCATCACATGTATGAATAATATATGAAATGTTGTATCTAGTCAAAGAATTATATTGATATTGCTGACGAACTTAAAGTTTTTTAAACACATCCATATAGAGGTTCTAGCTTCATTTCATGTATTCAAATTTTTATATCACATGTATAATAATGTGATAGTTATTTTTATGTTTTACAAAACATGTTCAAAAACTTAAAAGTTACCTTATGTGTAATTAAATTTTATTTGATATATTAGTATTGGGTTAATTCCAAAAATCCTAAACATTGAAAAACAAAATAAGTTTCATACCAATCATAAATTTCATTTATATGTAATATTTAATGTCATCTAGGCACTTCAACTACTCACATTCCTATAATTTTTTTTATCAAATAATGAAAAAAGGTATGGTATTAATATAGTCAATAAATAAATTGAATCTAGTTACATGTAGGAGATTGAAGCCAAAGTTGATTTAGTTCACAAAATGCATGGTGATTATGGCCACTTTGATTTAGTGCTTCCTTATGTTAGATCTATTAACCAATACACTAATGGCCATTTTGATTCAATACATATTAAATTTAAATCTATTAACTAGTATACTAACAAACATATATGTAATGAGCTCATTCTATAAAATATGGGCATTAGGCCTAGGAATATGGGAAAACAATTGGGCCACAATGTTTCTAAACACATATTATCAAGTTTTCATTTTTGAAAGGGATTATGAAGCAATGAAAGTTTGATACTTATAATGTGAGTTCTATGTATTATACAACCATGTTAACAACTAACAACAATGATGGAATTCAAATGATACAATGAAAAAAATGATTTTCATGGTCATTAAGGCCACTCACAAACTCCAATGACCATAAAGGATTTGTACAAATCCTATTCTATTTATATTCAGTTTCATGACCAAAACCAAAACACAAAGTGCAATGCTCAAAATGTGCTAATTTAAAACTTGTTCAAGGCAATTTTCAGCATAAATGGGTAGAATGGATTCTTAAATGGTAAAATAAATTCATCAACTAAAATCTTCAACTACTTGTTTGCTCAATATCTTTCCATGTAAGTTATTCTAATCATTTAATACCAAGCTTGAAGGTGCAAACAAATCTACACATGTTGGAAGTGTAATTCATGCTTAGTTTATTATATATGCACATTTGAAGGTCAAAATTAAAGTTCTAATATTGAAGATGTTTATAATGTTTATATGAAAATGTCCAACTAATTAACCCACCTTTTTCAGTTTGTTCATTTTGGAATTGGCTAATAAATTAATAAATGATTGAAGTGGTGCATGTGTAGGCCTTATCCTTACATATTCACAACTTCACGCCCATGTCAACACTTTGTTTACAATTTTACTAATTTATTAGCCAATTCCAAAAGTAGCAACTTAAGGAAGGCTGATGATTCAAAGGGATACAATCATAATGGTCATAGGCTCCACAAAATATTTTAGTCCATAAAATATGGATGGGTTTTTGGGATATTTGGAACTAAGCCAATTTGGAAACATCATTTTATGAATATAATTTGAAAGTTAAAATCATACATGTTTCGTTATTTGAAATATCCAATTCCTTATTTCGATTAAATATAAGCATCAATCATTTTATGACTCAAATAAAGTTGACACCAAAATTTCCAATATAAATATTAAATTTATGCACCTTATGGTGAAATCACTTTGTTGCTAATGATTTTTTAAGATAATAACATTGCAATAGGAATCATAAGTACTTACTTGAGTGAGTTTTGAAAGCAATGAAATATCCAATCAAGTTGATGTGGTAGAGCAAGGTTGGTTATTCAAAGTGAATCCATGATTTTTAACCTTACATTAGATTTTAATTAACCAGATTATATTCTTTACTTTTATATAATACCATAAAGGTGTAAGGAAATGAAAAAAGATGCATTAAGGAATGCAATTGATGTCAATTTTTTAATGGATAAATAATGCTTACATTTATTTTTGGCCATGTTCGTTAGAGGTTTTTGGTCATATTATAAATCATATGAAAATTTTGAAAGCAACAAATTTCATTCTTTGAGGTTGTGCGGAAAAGCATTGATACTTTGGTCATTTGGTTGATTGTTTGTATTCATTACGTTTAGTATTTGCAACCCATAGTGTGGGTCACACGTGTAGGAAATAAACATGGAAAATAAATTTAATTGTCCTTCAATTTTTATATGATCATTTTTTGCACTTATGAATTTGAAATAAAATTTCAATGCACAATGATGTACAAATGTGAAAAGTCATCACCACCACAAAAATAATCTTAATTTGATTATTCAGTTTTTTGTCCATATAGATGTTATTTATAAAAAATAGTTAAAAAGAACTTGATGTCTTTTTCTTTTTTTTGCAACCCGAACCAAGAATGAAGTTACATACAATGCATTTAATAATTGTTGAGGGCCTATTTTTCACATTATAAACACAAATTTACATTTTTCATACATATAAAAATGTAGATTTTAAACATTTTAAAGTTATAATAAATATATATTCTAAAAACTTCACATTGTTATAATCCTAATATTCAAGGTTCAAAAAATGTGTATCAAAGTGCATGTCAATGCCCAAAACATTAATAGCACATCATATGAATCATTTGATTTTTAAAATGCACATTATTAACCAAAGTAATAAACGTATGATAAATAAATAAAATAATCGTATACATTAGGAATGATCCTATTCTAGGAATTGGCCTTATCATTGAAGGCATACTAAATACATTAGAAATAAAGGCTATAAATTTCCACCTTGGTGTATCTTTTTGTGTGCACCTATTGAATGCTTGCTTGAAATTTACTTCCAATTGTACAAGTTGTCACAATTTATAAGTTGAAAACACATTTGCTTTCAAAATCAAAGATGAAAATTATAAATTTTTGAGCTAGAATTACATATATGATGACTATGGTCATTGCACTCATAATCCATCTAAAAGGAACCTCTACTATCACCCATTCTTTTGAATTATAAAGTTTTTTTTTTCTATAGATTGAAGCTCAGGTAACATGTTTGCAAGGACTAAGCCACCTTGCCCAAATGGGGAGGAAGCCCAAAGGCAGTTTGTTGAGAAAAAAAAAATCAGGTTTAGTTTGATTTTTTACTTCCTGGAACAAAAGTTTGGATAGAAAGAGAAGAGGCAGATGAAGAATTCCTATTGGAAAGTTCCAACCTTTAGGAGTTTCTTGAGATGTTCTACAATAAGGCCATCAAAACAAACGATGTGTCACACTATGGACTTGCCATTTACATTAAAAAATGTATCTTAAGGCAAAAACAATTTATGCAAATTCAAATATTTCACCATGCAAAAGTATAATCTCTAGAAAAATACTCTTAAAAAGAATTTAAAATCCTAGAAGATATCATAATCCTATAACTAAATTTCAAGTTTCAACACAAGCCAAAATGTCATATCAAACCAACTAGGTTGGCAAAATCCGTTAAGCTACTATATTCTATAATGAATGTAAACACAATATCCTTGCCTTGGTAGGCAAGGCCAACAAAAAGAAAAGAGATGTGCAAAACTTGAAATTGATGGGTGGAAAAAAATGCTTAAAATGTTGAAACAATGAGTTAGTTTTTGGAGTGCATGTACTTTGCTCCTCATTAGGAGTCAAAATATGTACCTCTTCTACTTTTGCAATTGGTGGTCCCAAGTTGATTGGAGATGTGTGTTGTACAATTACAATAATAGCACCTCCCATTTTTTCGCCCTAGTTCTCTGCAGCCACCTTGCCATTGTGCCCACTTGCTTCAATGCCCTTTACTTTAGCTACAAAATGAGCCCAATTAACCTTAAATTTTCCTTTTCTTTCAACAAAGACTAACCTAGCAAAGCTCACCCCAATTGTGTTGATAGTAATATTTCACTTCTAATAAACAACAACATATAATTCTTCCACTCTTGTAACCAAACTAGGCTCAACACAATTGTCATATCTAAACCCATTATTGTCTTTTCTCTTGCCAAACACGACTTCACATTCAGCAATAGATGCATGGGAATCTATTACTTCCTTCTTGATATTCAACCTATGATCACATAGGCCCATTTTTACTTTGAACTATTTTGCACTACCTTCAATTAGCTCCTTTGTTTTCTAGGATGAACTTCCAGACAATTTTACGAACGACATTGAGTTCACTAATGGACTTGAATTAAAGCTCTTAAAGAGCTAAACTTTGCCCATGCCAACACTCCAAATGAAATCAAAAACACCATTAAAATTTAATACTTAGTCGCTAAACACTCAAAGCAAGGTCCAAACAAATGGGGAGAGATGGGTGAAGGAAGAAGATAGATGGGTTTAAGGTTTGAAAGGATGGGTTATACTTAAATGTCACACAACCTTGGCATTTGGAAGTCAAATGAAGTTGGAGTGAACCTAGGAGATTAATTGAAGCTACATCCCACACATTACAATTATGATACCTCCACATTACATTGAATTATGTATAATTCCACCTAGGTACAATTATTTAACTAATCCTTGACAAGTAATCAATGTACTTAAGGCATTACTTATAGCATTACTTAAGATTGTACATTACAATTACTATGAGCCTTTTAACTTATAGCCTAAGTATCAATAAACTATTTAGGTTAACTATTGATTGTACATAGTGCAATTATTAACCTATAAATGGACACCTTCATGTAATCCATCTAGTTCAATAATACAACTCTACAAAAGAAATAAAAAATAGTTCCCACCAACCATGTAATTATGAAACCTATGGACTTGCTTAGATGCCATATTGAACTACTTACACAACTTGTGGACCTACTAACTAGAGACCATGTGGAGACATACATGTATAGAAGTTCCAAACCCTATGGACACATAAACAAAACTAGTGGACCTACTTATATATTTTCTAGGCTTATTTATAAATTAACCCATGGACCTACTTACAGAGACAATGGACATACTTGCAAACCTCATGGATCTATTTGCAAAACCTATGGAACTATTTATAGACCTTATGGACATACTTGGAACCATAGTAATCAAACTAATTACACAATGAACATGGACATGCCTTAACTTTGCATATTAGTATACCAAATATTAATAAACATTAATAACATTAAATGAAATTTTGTCTTGCCTTGTTTAAAGACAAAACATGTGTCAAAGATAAGTCTAAAAAGTTCAAAGGCCCAGTTCACAAGTTTCAAGGGTGAGAAAGTTCTACTAAACCTAAAATGAAATTCTTTCAAAATCTAGCTAAAATCCTACTAACCAAAAGTCTAGCTAGATTCCAACTAAGTTATCCGCAAGTTATCAATTAGAGTCCACCAAAAATTAATAGTTCTTAAAGAGCCACATCTCCCCACATAAACAAATTACACATGCATGAAACTCAATTCTGTGCTCCAAATGGTATAACTTACATAATGCATCAAAAAAATTTAAATAGTTTCATTCTAGCTAAGGTTTTTTATGACGATTGAAATATAATGTGCCCAAACATTAGTCAAATGTGGGGCAGTTCAATACTAGCTAATTATGGGCAAAACATTTTATTGATTTACATCCTAATTGTTGCCCTGTTTAATTCTTGAGTTTAGATTTGAACTACAACAATTTAAACTTCTATATATAATGGGTATGAGCTTATGCTTGGCTAGTTCAAACACAAATTGTATGTAATGTACAAAATAATGAATGAATGGCTAGCCCATGATGAGTATTTATTTCTATGTTAGCAAAGAGAATGAGTTTTGGTACCAACATTATGAATGGTGTCTATAAATTGGTAAGCTCAAATAGGGATGACTCGCTTTTCAATTTTCTCATTGGTATGTCGATGCATTTTACCCTTGGGCCCATTCCCATCTTGGGGTGAATTTCTAAGTCTTACTATTGGATCATTTTCTAAACTAGTAGCCATTTGACTAATGTCATAATCTTAGTCCTATGATGCCTTTCATGTTTTCCTAAAACCAGTCCTTTAGTTGTTGGCACATTTAGGTTTTTAGTGGTCAAAGGTAAGCTAACAATTTAAATAGAATCACCTAGAGGCTTAGAGTTGTAAGTGTTTGGGGCATGTTGTAATAGAGAAGTTTGCATCATTCTAGGTGACCCAAGGTTAGTAGGTGCAACAACCATGGGGGTCACATTAAGAATTATTAATGATTTGTCTACATTTGTTGTTACACATACATGTGCTATAGGTGTAGGCTTAAGGAAGGGATCACTTGTAGGAACAACAATTACATCATAAGGAACAAGGAAATCAACCACATCAAAATCCGAAAGGTTGTTTTTTTTATTAGATAGCACATGGGCTTCTTCAATGTTGTTTGAGTCCTTGGAAATGATTGTTGTTGGTGATTGGGAAACCAATGGAAATGACTCAATTGCAGGCATTTACCTTGCACCTCTGGTGTATTCCTAAGCCCAATGCTATTACATGACCTTGAATATATATTTAGAATTGGAGTATAGATATAAGTTGGGCCCATTGCAACCAACATGGATTCACACATAAATATTGATGTAAACTTGCACATAATCTATAATCTATCTTAAAAACTCCTTACATCATTAGAAATTTATTTATATTTTATGCATGAAAACTTAGTATAGAAAAAACTCAATGTTCAATTCTCAAGTGCATGCATAATATCTTGTATTATTTGTAGCCTGACAATCTACTTGGAAAATGTCAAGTCTACTTTCAATACAATTGAATTACTTGTGTAGTTGTTACTTCAAGCAAAATACTTGTCTTGTAACAAATACTAGTCCACTTGAAAGGTGTAGAATCTACTTTCATTATAACTCAATTACTTGTGAATTACAACTAATTTACTTGTGAAATAGTTATTATTTGAAGAAAAGACATTTTCTACTTGTACCCCTTACCATTCTACTTGGAAGGCTAGCTTACATGTATCCTTACCACTTTCCTTGCTCTACTTGCACCCTTATCACTTTACTTAGATAGTTTACAACCAATATTTTCAATTGACCAATTCATGTTCTATTTGTGAGATAGTAAGAACAATAGCCAAAATGCATGTCTTACTTGTATGCAAGTACCTAATACTTGGAATATCTACTTGACATTACATGACCAACTAGTCCTCCTTGTAAGAAAGTAAGGTCAATAAACAAAATGCTTGTCATACTTTTTACCCTTACTATTTTACTTGGAGGATTTATATTATATATTTGAACTATAAAACTAGATCTCCAACTTTTAAACCACTACAACTATTTGAAGATCATTTGATGTCATGACACAACCATAGGAGTCAATGAGTGACCAACCTACTATTCTATTTTGAAAAAAAAAGGATTTTAGGTTGAGGTCACATGCGACACTGGGCAAAGTGTAAATGTGTGGTATAGGTTGGAAAATCACTTCTAGTTGATTTTGGACTTGCAACATATACAAAGCAAATGAGACCAATTACCCAAAGTGACTGGCACAAAACTAGACTTGGTAGTTGTTCAATGAACCTAGACCTATTACTCTGTTGAAATTTGACACACCTTAAATTATAAGAACTTCAATTGGTCCAAAGGAAATTGTAGAGCAACATACCACTTGTGGAATTTTTTTAATGCAGATCAAATTGGCCAAACCTTATAGATCTAAGGTTGGGCATCTCCAATTTGGGCCTCTTGAACTTCATCCTAATGTGATTTAATCCGACACTTGTGATCCATTCCTTTCACAATACTTCCCATAGGTGGGATTAGTACAAACAATAACCTTGGTTTCTAGATGTACACCCATGCAAAAATGGTGATAGGTACATCCACAAGATGAGACAAAAATGTTGTTGCATGCATAGAACAACCCATAAATTAAACAAGGTGTCACCTAAAACTTCCCAAACTGTCCTATAAGCATGTTCTTACGGTTCTCAATAGGAAGGGGTGCATTAATTACCCCATTTCCATGGGCCATGAGCTAGATTCGATGCACCAAGCCATCAATCCATATTTTGTTACCTGGCATTTTATGTGTTAAGAGTTGAAGGTCCTTTTCAAACCTTTGGAATTCTTTGGTTGTTGCTTCAAGTTTTGCCTTTCCTTCTCTGACCTTAGAGGAAAATAATGCAATTATAATCGTTTAAATTTCTATTTGTTTCTCATGGTATGGTAGCTCACCAATTGATTTAAAAAATGAAAACATTACATCATCAACAATTGACACGCTCCCAAGCTCCTTGATAGACTCAAAGGTGAATTTGAAGTGAAAACAACGAAGAAGTAAGGAGTTGGGCATGCTCCCTAGCTTACAACACTTTGGGGGGGAGAGGGGTGTGTTGGAGCTCCGGGATGGGACTAGGAATAATGACAAGCAATCACTCACTCACACAGACCTGCACAAAACCAAACAACAAGTTGGTTAGTGCATAATTGGAGCACTTTTGGTGCTAGAATCATGGGCAAACTAGGACTCATAAAACTCACCACGGCCTAGACTTGGGGGAAGCCACCACCTTCCCCCTTATAGTATACTTTGTGTTTGGTCACGGGACCAGCACCCAAATGTCATTTTATCTTGGGACTCCCAAGTGGGAGTCTCGAAATTCCCACAGCTAGGACTCCCACGACTTTGGGGGTCCATAACTTTGCATGTAGACATCCGATTGAAATGAGGTCTAAAGCAAAGTTGTAGCCCTCACTGAGAGCTTCCAATAATATGTTGCACGCCATTTACATGCAAGGAAATTGGGACGATTTTCAACTTTTAGTGGTCGGGAATCAAATTGTCATCCGCATTCTAACAGCTTTCCAATGATATAAATAACTCTTCAATCAATTAAGTTTTGACCCTTATAATCGCCTTTTAAAGATTTGGAAGTCCATCGGGACTCCAACTCCCGAAATGGAAGCTCCCTTGGGAGTGTGAGGGTTCATTCCCTCACACTTTCTTACGCTCCCAGGAGCATGAAGTGTGACTCCCAAGATTCCTTCTTGGTTCGCAACCTTGCAAGCCCTTGCCTTGGTCGTGAGCCCAAGGTTAAGGTTGTGACAACAATGGTTTGACATGCACTTGAGCTTGTTGTTACATCTATTTCAATTTTTTTCATTTCAATATCTTTTTCCAAGCACTACAACCTTTCTTATAAAAGAACCAACATTTATTCCTCCTAAGATGAAGATTTCATGTCATGTGATTCAATAACCAAATCTTGGACCTTACATCCAAGGTCCATAGTTTCTTTTAATTTTGCCATTTTAGAAGTAAATTTCCCTTCCTCTCCACGGGCCTCCGTCAATAACCTTTTCATTAATGCTTCGTGACTTAGAAGGAAAACAGTCCCATAAGTTTTTACACCACCCATGTGTATTGAGGCCTAATCATTATTAAAAGCATTATAACCATTGTAGGTTGAATCTAATAATGAATTAGTAGACTTGAAGACATGTGGACTAACAATGTTCAAAAAGGCAAGAGCAAGGTGCATGGCCTTTTTCATTTATAGTTGTGTGTAATCATATGCATATTTGATCTAATTAACTTTGTGCCCCTTGCGTTGGGCCAACCAACCTCCTAAAAAGATTGTTAAATATTGCCCATTGTTAAGGGGGTGGGCATAAACAACTTCATACAACTTCAATGAGGCAACACAATTTGTAATTGTCAATTTATCATTTGGCTTTGGCTTCTAGCCATTCTATCCTCTCTTCCCAAAAACCTCCTCTATCTCTACATTTGTAACCAAGTTAGGGTTTAAATTGTTCTTGGTATCAATGCCAACATTACATAGTTTCATATTTCTGTTGAACTCATCCATAGTCCATGCCATTCTTCCAAAGGTATCACCCACCCTTTTAGTTTCTCCCTTTGTTACTTGTTGATAATTTTTGGACAAGCAATCATGTTGAAAGCTTCCATGGGTTCCTTAGGGTTCAATGAAGTGACTTCAGAAGCCATGATCACAAGCTTAATAAACTAAAGCTTCCTTCCCTATTATGCAAATCAAAACAAAAGCCAACATTAATCCATGGTAGAACAAAAATTTAATTCCTATAAAATATTTCACACTGTTGTAACATGTTTCCATTTCATATGCATACATTCATTATTCATGCTTTAATTATCAACATAATTAACATTATCATTCATTAAAACATCATATTCATGGTTATTGCATATAACCAGAATCTTCACTTCAAAATACATTATAAGAAACTCCAAAACAAGATTACAATTCATTTCATCATATTATGATATTATAAAAAATTCACACAACAAAATGAACATAGAATTTACTTTAAAAGTTTGTGCTTCTCTTTACTACATAAAACATGAATCAAAATTAGAACATAATTCCATGTTTTGTTGAAAAAAATCCAAAACAACTCTTAAAATCTATGGTATCAAAATTGAATCTATGGTTTTCTACTCCAAGTACCTACAACTCCTACTGTTTTCTAAACATTATGTCTCAAAATCCCCCTTTCTTTTCCAAAACCTTTCCCTTTGGGGGTCTTCATCATGATTCCAAACCAACAAGAATTCAAAATTCAAACTAATAAGGTTCCATGATTAGTCCCTATCTTAAATGCCTTGTTCATCCAAAATATACTCATCCTACCCCCTTATCATTAACCCTTCTATACTTTGGATTTCATCTTCGAAATCTTTGTAAAATGATTGAAATGAAATGAAAATATTCTATACTTTCTAAGCATTTGTCTCCCTTATTATGGTTCTTTAATTTCAACTTGTACAAAAACTAGGGGTTTTATATCTACTTTTGGCTTTGTGGTTCTAATATCCTCCCCCACTAATTTAGTGTGTGGTTCTATTTCTAGATGTTATATTTTGGATATCTTTTTTTTCTAGTGTTGGAATAGCCTCCACCTTTTCTTGTTCTTGAATTCTTTGTGGTTCTTTTTCTTCCTAACCCCCTCTTCTAAGGTCTTGTGGTATTTTTGGTTGTACCTTTTCCTCATGAGCTACTCCACTTTTGAAGTCCTATAGTTCTTCAGTTTTTACTTGCTCATCCTGAACTACTCCACTAGGCCTTGCTTTTGTCTTTTCATCTTGGCCTAATACCTTTATACTTATTGGACTACCACAAATGAAATCTGGAAAATTCTTTTGATAAGTTTCCAACTTATATTTTAGAATTCTTTCATCAACTCTATGTTAAGTTATATTATTTTCCAATTCTGTTGTAAAATATTCCTTTACAACTTCCAACCATTCCTCAGATTCAACCTTAGAATCCTTCATTTTGTTCTTCATCCTCATCAGGGTATAGTCTTGTAATAACTATTCATAATCCTTTAGTTTTTTTTTGACATTAACTAAATCCAAACTCTTCCTTTGTTCTTGTGCCATTTCCAACTATGCTTGGAGGTGCTATAAAGTTCTCTGATATTTTTTCTTATCCTCCGTTAACTTCTTTTTTTCTATCTTTATTGTTTTTTCCCCTAAACTCCTCAAATTGTAACAAAGATACTTTCTTCAAATTTATCAATTCCAAATTTGGTAGAACATTCTCATTCTCCTTCTTTTTTTAGTTAGTGTTTTCACGTGACTTTCAAAAGCCTCCTGTTGTTTCTTATGAAGAAACATTACCTTGGTCCATTTCCTCTCTATGGTTTCCTATATTTTAGCATTTTGTTTTGAATCCTATAGTTTTTCATCTTGCAACTTCAGCCATGTTGTGTTATCCTTGAACTCCTCATTCTCATCCTGAAGTTTCTTAATGAGCACTTTATTTTTTTGCTTAGCCTCTGCCTTGTTCTTCCTTTAGATTTCCACATTATATTTATACCCCTTCTGGAAATCTCTTTCTTTTCCCAATTCCTCTTGTAACACTACCTTTTCTCTCTTTCTTGTAAATGAGCAAGACATCTTGCCCCTTTACCCCATCCCCTTCTAGGTACTAGTTGTCCCTATGAACTTTCTTTTGCCTAGGTTTTCAAAATGTATTTTTGGACATTAATACTTTAGCACCAAGGATGAGCATTTGGTTTGTTTTATTGTGCTTGGACCCTATGAAGAGTGATGAGGAGGTCTACCTCCAATTACAAAACATTCAACAATAAATTACTAAATGTGTTGAGGTTTACTTTGAACACGTTGAAATAACTAATTGTTTATAAGGTAAAACAACATATGTTTTCCTCACTATTGATTTTAGAATAAGATGATTACCTTACCTCAAATTAACAACAATGGTTAGGTAGTGACACGTGTCAATAAATCATAGGTTAAAAAAATCATGAAATTATCAATAATATTATATATTAAATAACTAAATTCTAATTGATTTCTAAGTTGGTTAGTTAATTAACTAACAAGTGAATGGTTTGGTAATTTTTATTTCATTTGAAAGTAACCTTGTTTCACTAGGTAGTACTGAAAGAATTTGTTGTCCCTAATAGCTGGTCCCTGTTCACTAGGGGATTAAACAATTTCACTAAGTAAAAATGTTCAAATTCACTCAAAATATATTGAAACCCAAAATGAACAAATAAACATTTCATAGTAGAAAATAAATTAAGTATGCAAGCTAACCTAGGCTACTAATGCACATAGGCCTATTTAATGTAATGTAACTTATCAAGTTTATCGAACTTAATTTACCAACTAAGTTATAATAGCATGTCTAGTAATCTATTAGCTATTAGATATTATATCATGAAAGACCCCTGGATGGGTACATTGAAGGGATAATAATCCAATTGAAATAGCAAAATTTGCCATGTGTGATCTATGTTTATTTATACATGTTGAATATATTATTATAGTTGCAAAACATTTCAATGTAGTTCAAAATATTTCATTGTAGTTGTAAAAATAATTACGTTATCATCCATTGATGGATCTAATCAAAATTGGATGACCTTGTTCGCTTTTCATTTATATTTTCAATGAAAAATCATATTTATTATAAATTGTAATCACATTTATGACTAGAATTTGGTTCAACCTTTGTTGTAATTGTATATGTGATTACAACAAGTTGTAATTACATGGACACGTAGGACTAAAACACCACTAGTTGTAAAATAAGTTGGTTTGGACACCAGTCGCATAGTAGTTGCAAAAATATGGTTAAAATGAACAACATGTATTTTAGTGGGAAGGGCATGTGTGGTTTCTATTATGGGGTTGTGTAATTGAAGAGGTCTAGATGGGAGATGTTATAATAGTTAAACCTAGAAGACATTGAGATATGTGCATTATGGGTTTGCCAAGTAGGGTTATATGTTTTGGTAGCAATACACTGCCATTTGGGTAGTTATTGGTCCATTAGATATGCATGTGGTATAAGTGGCCTACCACATCTTAAAACTTAAACCCCATTTGTTGGTCATTGGACGTATAGAAATGAGGGTGGGAAATGTTATAATGGTCAAAGATAAAAGACTTTGGGATAGTTGTGTTATGGGTTTGTCTTGGTCTTATATGTCATGGCTATAGTATAAAGCCATTTGGCTAGCTTTTGGTGGTAGATGTGGATTTAGTTCCTTTAGAATCACTCTACATTTATTGTAACAACATATTTGCATTACAAATATACACTCATTCACAACTTTGCACTAAATCTAAACACACATCTATTTGTAGTCCATCAATACACCATATTCATGATAATTTCATAATAATTAAAATCTGTAATCCAGAATACAATGTAGGAAAATACAAATAGGAATTATAACTCATTTTTTGATTCACACATCAAATTGAATATGGAAATTAATGGAAAAGTTTATATTTCTTTGTTCACTAAAAACTTAAACAAAACTACAACAAAAATTCATGTTCTAGGGAAGTGTAATCAAAGAACAAATCAAATCTATAATATTCAACATTAAAATCTATAAATTTTCTACAAAGTCTCTACATATCTATTTTTATTCCAAAAATGTGTGTCTACAAATGTCCGTAATTCTCCCAAAACTCCCACTCTTGGTCGTCCCCAAGTCATTATTAATGTCGCAACCCCACTTCGAGGCAAGTGTGAGGATGAGACTCACATTCCCAAAAGTGGGAACTTGGAGTCCTTCGGGATTCCTGCAACTTCAGAGCTCAATTGCAGAGGTCAAAACACCTCGCCTTGAGGTGTTCTTTATACCATTGGAAAGGCCTTGAAGTGTAGATGTCGAAAATGGCGTTGCATGAGCATTCGGACATCCACATCACAAGTTATGGTTGAAAGAAAGGCCGAGAATCAAACTGGCAGTTTGATTCTTGACCACAAAAAGTCGAGAATCGACCCGATCCCGGTGTGTGCAGGTGGACTGCGACACACCGTTGGAAAGCTCTTGAGGAGAGCTACAAGTTCGCTTTAAACCTCATCCCAATCCGAGGTCTAAGCCCAGGTTTAGGGAGTTATGAGCTCCCAAAGTCTCGGGAGTCCAAACCGGGACAGTTTCGAGACTCCTCCTTGGGGGTCCCGGGAATAAAAGTCATTTGGATGCCGGTGCAACGGAACAACGTAGAGAATACTATATGGGGGAAGGTGATGGCTTCCCTTGAGTTTGGGCCATGGTGAATCAAGTGAGTCCATGTTGCCAGTGGCTTATCCCAACACTAAAAGTGTTTCCAAAGGTGAACTAACCAACTTGTGGTTGGTTTTGATGCAGGATCGAGTAATTCAATAGTTGTCCTTCTTAATCTAATCTTGGAGCTTTCAGCACACCCGTTCACCCCCTTTAGTGTTGGAAGCTGGGAGTGGCACCAAGTTCTAATTATTTCCGCTCTTTAACATAGTTGGACCCTTTTTGGGTCTAACAAGGAACTTGGGGGTGCATCAATTAACATGAACTAGAAAATAAAACTCAACAAGAATTCAAAATTCAAACCCCCAATTGTCCAATGGTTTATTCCTATCTGTAATGCCTTGAAACCTTAAAAACTATGTAATATGCCTACTCGCTTAATGTCTAGTCCATGAAGTTGTATGTGGTATAATTTTTTTATTATATCATTACAACAAAAGATGTCATCGACAAATGATGTCATTGGATTGTGAATGAATTCATTGGTTTAATGAATGGGGACTAATGAAAAAGCAATGAATTCATTGGTTTAATGAACGGGGGCTAATGAAAAAATAGTGAATTCATTGGTTTAATGAATGGGGACTAATGAAAAAACAATGAATTCATTGGTTTAATGGATAGGGATTAATGAACCAAGATTAATGAAAAAATACTGAATTCATTGGTCTAGTGAATAGGGATAAGTGAATGGGGACTAGTGAAAAAACAAGGAATTCGTTGGTTTAGTGAACATGGATTACTAAACAACACTCACATTTTTAGTAATGTATCCAATTACATTAAACCCCATGTTTTTAAAACATTTATACCAAGAAAATTCATATCTTACTAAAATTTTGTTCAAATGAAATGTTTAAAATTTAATTTATTTTATTTTTCAATATTGTACATAATCACATTTATTTACTTTTGAAAGTGTAAAATCATTTTAACAATTTTTTTTAATATCATTATTCAATAACATTTCAATGCCCATTCTTTTGAATTTTTTTATAATAAATGAATAATTTTTTTGTTAATATAATAATATTATTTATGTTAAACTACTTTCAACTATTCTATGGCTACTTTTCATTATTTTAAATTATTTCATTTTACATTATTTATACCTATTTATGGCTATTCTCAAATTTTTGGATATTGTAAACTAATTCATTTTAGGTTATTTTCAGTTATTCCAAGTTACTTTTGGGCTATTTTGAGTTATTTCACTTGATGTTATTATTGTGTATTCTAAGTTATATTACCATAGGCTATTTGTGGCTATTCTATTGGTGGCTATTGTTGGTTATTTTATTCATGGCTATTAATGTTTATTTTATTGGTGCCTATATATTTTATTGTTGCGTATTGGTTTGGTGGCTATTGTTGGTTATTTATTCATGGTTATTAATGTTTATTTTATTGGTGCCTATATATTCTTTTGCTGGTTATTGGTTTGGTGGCTATTTGTGGTTATTTAAAGTTAAATTACCATATGTTATTAATAGTTATTAGTGGAACTATTTTATTAATGGCTATAGGTGGATATTTTATTAATGGATGTTGGAGGTTATTAATGGTTATTATGTTAATGCCTATTGGTGGTTATTTTATTAATGGTTATTGGTGGCTAAATTACCATAATATATTAGTGTCTATTCTATTATAAATTATTGTTGGATATAATACGCTATGTTATCATAGGCTATTGGTAATTGTTTTATTGTAGTTTATTCTAAATTGTTTTTTATAAGTTGTTATTGGTTATATGTTTTATTTTATAATATTTAAATTTTTTATATTTAGGATAAATTAACTTATAATAACATAAAATAAAATGATTTTGAATAACCTAAAACATAACTTGAAATAATATATATTAATTCAAAATAAAATTACCTAAGATACAACCTAAGGTTAGTTGAAATACCTTAAGGTAAAATAAGGTATAATAGTTTAGGGTATAACAATTTATAATATCCTATAATAATTTATAATAATTTAGGGTATATGTTAGAATAATTAAAGTAGCATTGGGTATTTAAAAAAACAATATAAAAATAAAATTATTTATCATGGTAAATTATGATAGTGAATCATGCCAAGTAGTAGTGAAACATGATGCTTATATAGTGATATTGTAGTGAAATAACTTTAACCAAGGTGAAATCATTAAAGTGCAATGAATTTATTTCATTTAAAAAATCCCATAACGATTTACGCTAGTGAATTACACCCCATTTTGGTACTTGTGTTTGTTAAAAAAGGTCCATGTATAAGTTGCATATGCTATAATGCACTTGGCAAAGGACCTTAAACACCTCATAATGCATATATCTAATGGGTTTTTGAATGGGATGGGATGGGTGATTGACCAAGAAGAAGAGGAGATGACTTGTGGTTGGAAATGGTGTGAGCATGAAAATTGCTTCAATTTGCAAAGGGGGAAAAAATCCTATAAAAGTGAGAAATATACACTATTTTTTGAAGGTGTGAATTTTACTTATTGGTCGTTGGGTGCGATTTGGTAAAACTGATCGTATCTAAAACACTAATGTATGTATATGGACGGGAAGAACCATGTGCATACACTTGCTTCATTTACCTTATTGAGTTCATGCTAAAGGTGCAAATTGGGTTTTTGTTGGGGTGTAGTTGAAAATTGAAAACCCTGTTTATTTGTTGAATTTTGCAAATGGTGACATAATTGTGTCAAGTATAATAAATGGGGTAGAGGATTAAGGTGTGTGCACCATGGTGTACAACTTGGAGAAGTTGGTATCAAGTGGCACTTGGTGGGATAATGGAAGGTAATGGCAATGTGAAACTATAAGTGCTAAACCAAAATGATGATCCCCCTAATTGAAATTGAAAGATGTAGTGGGGGACAAGCCTTTTTTGGAAAGCAAAAAACATTAAACTAGCCAAGTGAATTATTATTGCATTGTGCTTCTTGTAAGCATTATGTTGTTGGTTGGACTAAGCGCCATTTTGTGTGGATGAATTTACAAACACTTGGTTTCTTATATAGCAATTTGCGTAGGTAGGTGGACATTTATTTAAGACAAGAAAACATAATGTTAAATTCTATTTGTGCAATTTAGTCCATATGCTTATTGCAATTTTAGGCCGTAAACCTTGATCCATGTATTTGAATATGTGGCCTACTAGATTAAATATTATTCAACCCTAGATAACCCTAAACCAATAAGCTCACCCTAACCCTAAAACAATTTAGCAATGTGTCCAATACCTTAAATCCAATAAGCCTCTTAGACTGAAAACATGGCATAAAAACATTTACAAAAAACCAGCAAATGAAAACAATAAAAAACTTACAAAATATGGCTAGTGGAAAAATCCAAATCAACTTTGAACTTGACAAGTGGCAACATTAACAAGTGGCAACATTAGGGTTATTGAAAAAGATGGCCTAGATTTATTTCCACTAAACAATAAATAAAAAATTGACATTCAACCTTTGTAGTGACACATGGCAAAAATGAGGTTGTAAAAAAAGATGGCCTGAAATTATTTTATCAAGTTTTAATTTTATAAATCAAAAGGCCATATGAAAAGGCCACATTGCAAAATTGGTGTTGTTAAAAAACAATGCCCGAATTTTTTTGAAAAAAATGTAAAACCTTAAATATCGATATACAACATTTGAATCTGGCACATGGGAGAATATGTGTTGCTGAAATATATGGTTCAGATTTACTTTTGGTTGGTTTTTAATTAGCAAAAACCTTTTAACCCTAGGACACATGGCACCATTGGGGTTGTTGAAAAAGACGGCAAAATTAATTTCAATGAGTATTAAAATTTAAGATGTCACTCACCTTTGCACATGACATGTGACAGCTTTGGATGGACGGACTACATATGATGTGAAGTTTTTTATTCATTAAAGAAACCTATAGTCGCATGTTTATTGCATGCTAGTTGCATAAACCATACGGTTGGCATATGGATGAACATGTATATTTTGATTTTGATTTCACCTGCCATCTACAACTACAAACGCATGTGACTTGTTCAAAACAACTAATTGATGTTTAGTTGCATGTGAGGTATATAACTAAAACCTAGTTGCCATTACCATTCATAAATTGCCACTTTTTTTTTAGTGTAAAGTTTTAAAATGTGCCTTGAATGGCTTGGTTTTCTTTTCATTCATAATTGAATGTCTCTTTTGATTTATTGTGCCTTGAAAATGTTCTAATTAATTCAAACAAAAAATCTCATAATAATTTGAAATTAAGTAGAGGGTAAGTTTTGTCATCTATCTATAAAGGAAGGTAGTTTGTTTTGTAACTATGAGATTCACCAAACCAGGATGCTTCAGATTGTGTTCTTGGTGCCTTTGGAAAGCTCTTGACAAGGAAGGGTGCATGGGCTTGGTTCCATGACGTTTGGACTTGTGGTGCAAAAGTTCTTGAATATTGAATGATTTCTTCACTGAAAATGAAATTAAATCATAGCTAAAAATTTCGGAGGAATTGGAATGTGTCTTTGGTGTTGTTGGAAAGATCTTGATGAGCAGGATTTAATGAAATTTATTTGGTAAGATTTGGATTCAGAATGTGGGAGATCTTGATTTTTAAGTGATTCCTGTCACTGAAAATTCAAATAAATTCCAAAAAACCAGGTTTTGGAAGCAAAAATCAGTTGAGGACGTGGTAACACTTGGGCCAATGGCACAGGTCACACTAGTATCTTATTAAATTAAGAAGCAAGTGGAGTCTCTATGTCCAAACCATTGGTGCTCTTTCACCACAAGAATAGTTGCTAATCCTTTTATGTATACTCAGTTTGGTATTTGGGCCCACCTTGAACCCTAAATATGTTATGAACATGAATAATTATGGTTAGTTACTAAGTAGATTAAGCCATATATCCCACCCTTTAAGAGGCAAAAATAGGTGTGTATTTTAAGGTGCCGACAGTTTAAGGTTCATATATCTTAGAGATGAAAACACAACTAATTGTGAAAACTTGAGAAATGTAAGGATGTCATTTAGCTTTGAAGAGCTTTTGTGCCAAAGCAATGGGTGAAGCCTTCAAACCTTAACTCCTCTTCTGACCCTTGATTCTTTATGACTTTCGCATGAGATGGTGACACGTGTCATGAAGAAAAAATTACATTGACAATATCAAGGGTATGTTGTAATTAGAATTGGCAAATTCCTCCTTTCGAAGTACCTGCGTCTCCCTTTTTGGATTTTTGTTGAAGCCATTGTGTTCCTGTCATGTTCCCACTAGGTTCTCAACATGTTCCCTAAGTTCCCAATGTGTTCCCCCAACATGACCCTCTATTTTTAATGTGTTCCCTAACATGTTCCCAATAGAAACTCACTTTAACCCATGTCCTTTGCCTCAAGGCTAACTTAGTGATTCTTTTGGTGATGAAGTTTTGCCATTTTGTGAAAAATATTCTGTCACAAATTCCCTGTTTTAAAAATAAAATTCAACAAAATTTCGAAAAATTAAAAAGATTTGCCAAAAATTGTCACAATTGCTTACAACATGAAAGGGTGCTTTCATACTTTGAATAGTGCCAAACTTGGTTAAATATACTTATGGATGATTGTCACTTGAGCGATATGGAAAAATTGGAAAAAAATAAATCTGGTGCTACTCCTTTAACCTAAGTACCAGCCCTAAAAGGAGGAGGCTACAATATACCTATTTTGGGACCGTCCAAACCTTTAATGAAATTAATTTGGGATGGGCAACAAAAGGAAAAAAATTGAACTTTTGGAGCTGCATCACGAAAGGGGGAAAAATAAACCTTCTGGAAACTGGAAAAACTAAAGGATTCTAAAGTTTGCATGAGACTTGATTCCTTTGAGTGTACACGTCATGATGCTTGATTCCTTTGAGTGTACATGTCATGATGCTTGATTCCTTTAAGCATACACGTCATGATGCTTGATTCCTTCTTATCGTTACTCTTTACTACCACAAATACAAAATATCCCAACAAAAGAGACCCACGTGTACACTCAAAGGAATCAAGCATCATGAAGTGTATGCTTAAAGGAATCAAGCATCATGACATGTACACTCAAAGGAATCAAGCATCATGACGTGTACACTCAAAGGAATCAAGTCTCATGACGTGTACACTCAAAGGAATCAAGCATCATGACGTGTACGCTCGTAACATGTACGGGTCCCTAGCGAGGCGGCTGAGATGAGGTAAACTGGATGCCCTTTACAGGGTTTCTCTTCTTCTTTTTCACTTGTACTGGCCCCAAGTTAGCAAGCTAAGCTATGCTGGGAATCTCACTAGGTTTCATGCGCTTGTATAGGTGGCAGCCGGAGACTTAACCGCACTCTCTAGTAACTATTTTGATCAAATTCATTTTGCAATCAATCACCTAGCCATGTTACCAGGGTTTTTTTTATAAAAAATGTGTGGAGGCGGAGATGCTATTGCCATGTACATGGCAGAGCAAAGTTTACCACACATTCATTTTCCAGGGTGCAATTTTAGGCATCCATTAATTATTTTATTTCGCTTTCTGGCTATGGTTTTTTTTAATGAGATCAGTTATTAGGTGATGAAGAATAGTTTTGTCTATGTATTTTGGCAATCATCAAATTTTTAAAGTAGGCATTTTGGGTGATCAACATGTTTATAGCATCTAGGTCTGGGTGCTCAACATATTTACAACACCTCTGTTCTGGCAATCAACACCTAACCAAGAATATGTACATAAATACATTTGCCATACATTTGGGTTGCTCTATGCTTAAACCAAATTATTCAAAAAATATTTAAAAACAAAGGTTCTAGGGGTGATCAAACCTTGACCACAAAGGTCTTGCCCATGTACCAAGGAAGATCTGCACCCGCACCTTAGAAAATGTGCAACAAACAACCCAACTTTGAAACATCGAACCCAACACCAAGAGAACACACATAGCCCGCTTTCTTACCAAATAAATTGCCTACATGATATTGACTATCACAAAAAAATTAAAATATGTTATGATTGCTCATGACTTGTAGTTACAAAAGTCAACACAATATTTTTTGTTAAAAGTATCTATGCTAAAATTGTTCTACCAATCTACTTGTTACCTCACCTTAAGATCTTTCCAACGAAGAATAACATTTTCATATGGAAAATTAAAGAGGCTAGAAAAATAGGAAAACCTGAAAAAATTCTAAGTAAACATGCGGACACACAACAAGATGTGTTGGCAGGCAATTTTCTAACTTGTTTTCATGTAGGCCAAATTGTTGAAAGTCCTTTCATCTTCGACAAAACCCAAAACCTAAGTTAGAACAATTTCATCAAGCTTGATGCATGCAATCACCTTTTGTGCCATAATGGGGGAGTTCCTAACCTTCATCCACAACTTGGAAACTAGGTTTTTATCATGAGTTTTAGCCATCATTGGGTCAACATTGTCAATCAGGTCAATTGAAACAAAAAAGACTACACATCAAGCTTTTGAAAATTTGTGATACAAGGGTATCATATGGCATGTAGGACAATGGGTATATATTAGTTGGGAGGATTAAGAGCTACTAGGTAACCAAATTTTGTATTAGTGGTCACCCTTATAATTTTGGACTTTTATTTTAAAAGGTTTTTTAACAATTGATGTTTGGTTTTAATAAGTGTAAATAACTATTTTGTGTATAGAGGATAAGGATAGAATGATGATAGGGTGTGTAATTAGATCTAGGCATACTAATAGGGTTAGGGCAATTTTGCTGAACTCCCTAAACCTTGATGATAATTAGATGGAGTAGTGGAGTTCCTTTTGGTGTTTTTACGAGCTAAAGTAGACAACAAGAAAAGAGTTTGTAAAATTATGAGAAGGTGAAGAACATTACCTATTGTTGTCTAGCCCCAGCACAAAGTAGAGGTAATTTTGCAACTATGGAAGAGTTATGAAAGTTACAAAGGAAAAAAAAAGTAGGCAAGGAAAGAGGATACAAGGAAGCAACGGAAGTTTTTTGGGGAAAAGAGAAGGGTGTGTATATATAAATAAAGGAACTAGGTATAGAGAGCAAATAGGATGTTGGGGAAGGTAGAAAAATGATTTAAAAAAGGAAGACAATTTTTTGAGACTTGGGGAAAAGATTTGGAAAATGGATTTTCACAGAAATTGAAAGGAATTAAAAAAAGGGGAAGGAGGTTGTGGGAGTGTAGTGTGCATAGGTTTATAGTGCTTATGTAAGCTTGTTGATCTTAAAGGAAAGGTTGTGTATAATTTTTGTGTAAGTTTTGTTAACTTTGGGGAAGTAGGGTTAGACAAGTTGGAGTAGGTTAGAAGATGGTGAAGGAATGACCCAAAGGGGTAGATAAACCAATTGATAATAAGAAGTAATATATGCCAATGGGGAATCGTTTTTCAAAGGTGAATAGGAACATTTTATTTTGTAATCTCATATTCACCTTCAATAGACCTATTGGGATTCTAGTAGGTGTGGGGAGGATGGGCCCAATGTGTTAAGTAGATAGGTACTTGATTGAATAAAGTTGAACTTGAATTTAGTAAGTTTTTCATCTGCTTAACATAATCCCATGTTTTTTTAGCATTTGATTTCCACCCAATGTGCTACCTCCATGTTTGGTGCATTCACAAGTTCAGTTCTCATGTGTTGCGCTTGTTGCCCTTCTTACACCTATACAATTTCAGTCATAAGTTGATGTATGACCTATTGTAATTGTTTTTAGAAAAAAATTTATAACTACAATCTATTCTTGATCTAGTTAGTCTCCCTTACAGATAAGACATCCAAGTTTTAAAAAGCTTAGACTAGCCTCAACCTTTCTCTTAATCATTCAAGATATAACAAAAACAACAATTTAAACTTCTAAGAAACTAAAACACTTAATACCATAACTACGACCAACATTACACAAAAATAAACCAAGCTATCTATATTTTAACTTGTTTATAACCAAAAGTTGTAACTGCTCATGCTTATAATATTGATCCACTACATGGTCATCAAACTGTAACAAGATTTGTTGATTTATTTTGTTAACTTTTAGATTCCTTTAAGACAGAACTCTAAAGAAACTAGAGTAATAGATTCTTAAAACAATTTCTAAAATCTAATTACAATCACAATGTTTGTATTCAAAATCAAAGTTGTAAAACTCAAAAGATCATTAGAAATGTTCATAAGCAGCTCTTCAAAATGGTCACCAAAATTCTTCCGAACGAAAACTCAGAAATCTCATTATCGATCATGAATATTTTTAAAAATGGAGCAAACCTCCAAAGTTGTAAAGCATAAAAATTCTCAAAGATGATAATCAAAAGATTTAAATCATGTCCAAAAGACATTAGAAAATGTGTATCTCCTCCTCACTACCACTGTAGTCTTAGGCCCGCTGTACAGTACGAGTCGGGGCCAAAAAAACTAGGCGCCAACTTTGAGCATTTTTGGGGTTGCAAATTGGCCCCGAGTTACTAATAAATGCTCGAACATTGATGTCATGATATTAGTAAATGCTGGAACATTGGCCCAAGGGGTTGTACATTGGCCTCCCAAATTTGATGGTATCCTTTTTTCAGCCTTCGAGGCGATACAAGGCCATAAAGTTCAGCATTTATTAATAACTTGGGGCAGATTGAAAAGTTCTTTTCTATGTCACCCTTGACTCCTAGTGTAAAGCCCTTGGCAAGATGCCAAATACTCTCTAACAGCTCTGTCCGGCACTGGTTTGGGGCCTGACAGTGCAGCCCAAGTAAGAACTGCGTTGTTCTGCAGGAGGGTTTTAAATTTTTTGGTCTTTTTGAGTTTGTGTATGGGATAAATATAAAAATAAACCTCCCTCTTGCAGGACTGTGCAACCCATAAATAGGTGTGCAAAAAGACAAGCAAAATGTCAGGCAGAGCTCGTTAGGGGGTATTTTGTGTCTCGCAAGCCATTGGGGCTGATTTCAACTTTTGCACCAATAGGAATGCTGGATTTGGGTTGGAACACTGGCCCTAACTCCTAGTGTAAAGTGGGCCTTACATAGGTTCAAAATTCTCTAACAGTAACCAGCCAGTATGAGGAAAATAAAGAGGTTTTAAAAATTCAAACACTTTGTATCAGGTCATCAGTTGACTTATTTACAGTTGTGTAGTACTACCGGTTCACAAAGAAAACAAGGGGTGTGTTGCCATTTATCTTTAAAAGTATCCTAAGGAAAAAGAAGAATTATCAAAACTCAAATTATCCACAATGCAAAAATATAATCTTCACAAAATCGTCTAAAACGAACCAAAGTCCTTCAAGATATTATAACTCTGTACCTAATCTCATGTTTTAACAGAAGCCAAAATATCATCATTCAAAAATCCTCATATCAAAATGAATCTATTACCTAGGGGCCAAAATCCAGTATGCTATTATACTCTATAATGAATCTAAACACAATATCACTTGAGTTCTCTGAGGTTTTACTGAAGATAGCCACCTTTGGCATTTTCTCAAAAAGTTTTCCAATTTTGTAGATTTGGAGTTAAGAAGAGAGTTAGCTTACTCTGACTTACCTCCTCTTCCACATCAGCATGCACGTAAGAATTATGTAGGACTAGTGGGTGCCCGTGGCCGAAGGCCACTGTGAAGTAACAAAAACACAGCACCAGAATCCTGAGTTTGGTCATACACAGGGTGAGATAAAATAAAAAAAAGCCTGCAAAAAAGTACATTAGCATTCAACAGGGGATGAAACTCAGAAAACCATCAATCAATTTTGGTGGTAAACTGAGTTTCATCCTTGTCTTTCCTTTTTCCTGAGCGCCTCCACTGCTACTACATATATTTTGACTGCTACTCCTAACTGTACAACTACTATAATTAGTCTCAAACCTTTTGCTCCAAATCCTGCCCGCTCGTGCTTGCCACCGTCACAACCAGTCATTCATTACGTCCGTTTTTGCCTGGTCGCCTGTGCTCGCCACCGTCACAGCCAGTCATTCATTACGTCCGTATTTCCTGGGCCGGGCTCGGTCGTCCGTCTGTGACAAACCCGAGCTCCGTCACAGGCAGACGAACGTAGTGGTTTTATATATAAGATTTAGAGGTACGTACATCTCTATGTGTGGTCGCAACAATAACTTTATAGCGACTTACTCTGAAATAACTCTGACTTACCTTCAAGTGTGGCATGACCATATGGCTCACTTTACACTAGGAGTTAGGGCAATTGTTCAACCTAAATCCAGCATTCCTATTGGTTTAAAAGTGGAGATTAGCCCAGGATCTTTCCACCTCAAGTCAACGCTGATAGAGAAAAAAAAACTCTTTAACCTGCCCCAAGTTACTAGTAAATGCTGAACATTATGGCCTGTATTGGCCCCAAGGCTGAAAAAAGGATATCATCAAAATTTGGGAGGCCAATCTGCAACCCTTGGGGCCAATGGCCATTTACTAATAATCTGACATCAATGTTCTAGCATTTATTAGTAAC
Organism: Sphagnum tenellum; assembly: GCA_963921925.1. Classification (NCBI taxonomy): domain Eukaryota; kingdom Viridiplantae; phylum Streptophyta; class Sphagnopsida; order Sphagnales; family Sphagnaceae; genus Sphagnum; species Sphagnum tenellum. The sequence goes on from OY998157.1 coordinate 14,893,577, forward strand.
TTGGGGCCAATTTGCGACCCAAAGATGCTCAAAGTTGGTCCCAAGTCTTTTTGGCCCTGACTCCGAGTGTAAAGCAGGCCTAAAAGTATTGGGTACTTATTTGCTTGGGTACTTATTTGCAACCATCAAGGTATATTTGTATAATGGTGCATTCACACTTGATGTTAAATCCATGTTAAATGAAATTCTAGGTGGCATCCGAGGTGGCACTCAACATTAAATGGCTGCCAGCTTAATGTTGATGGTTAAAGTGAATGTTCGTTTAATTATAAAATTTGCACTCTAAGTACAGTAAGTTTAAGTCTTAAATGATTACTACTGTATGGTGTTTAAGGGACTCAACACTAGAGTCCTAACACAATGTGTGAACAGACCTTAAGAAGATTGTTCTTTTCTCCCTTGGTTTAAACCAAAGAGGAATCTTTGTTTTGCCTTCTTTTGTCTCCCTTACTGTTTTCTTGATACCGTCGGTAGTACGGGCGGCCTGCAATTACGGGTACCCATTCCATCAATTCTTGTCGTCCAAACTTGCCCTTATCAGCACTTGGAAGTTGGCAGCTGTAGAGCAAAGAAACGAACGGCCTGGCCGCAGTTACAAACTGACAGATTGTGTCTGAGAGTTGCGAGGCTTCTTCACGAGAGGGATACAAATTACTGAGCTCACAACAAAGCTTCGTTTGCAACTAGCAGGTTTTACGTTGACTGGTGCATTGTGCAGTGACGAGGTCCATCATCTGTCATTTGACGTGTGGATCCATGGACAAACCAAAGAGAATCTGGAACGCGATGCTGACCTTGTTGATTGCAGTGCTGGAAGCTCTAGTGTGCACTCTCTCCAGTGCTCCAGGCGTGTGTGCTCAAATTCAAGGTTTGTTTCATACACGCCTTCTCTGATTTGTGCGCCCCTTTCATGTAGTTTGTAACACTCCTGTTCCAGGATAAAAACTCGATTCTGGTTTCCTTATATGCCTGTATTGTTTCTTGAACATGAAATGGAAAACTGACGTTACTAGCGAAATAGGATGCTATTAAAAGAAAGGCTTCAACTAGTATTCTTGGAATTCTTTGCAAAGACGCGCATCCTAGTATTGTTGACGAAGCATTGGTTCTTGATCTCGGAACGCTGTCCAGACTTTGATTTCAAGCCTATCATCCACCTGCCCTGGTTGAGTCAAAAACGCTTACAGAACTGGCGAAAATTTCTTAGTGTAGTTGGAGCGCACTTACAAATATAAGACTACCTCCGCTGCCAGGTAGGAATAATCTTTCGTTTTTAGCAAGCTTCCTACACTTGATAAGGTTCCTCGCCAGTTCTGGACGTGCGTTAAGGTTCTCACACGGGGACGTACCGGGATTCGGAATGCACTGTAGGCTCTGCCTCTGACAGACTCCTCATTCTGGTAACGCCTCCGGGCCTTAGCTACCACTTAAAATAAGGCGTCAATGAAACAAGGTGCGAATTATCGACTGCCAAACTTGGTGGCAACTTGCATAGTCTAGCGTAACCAAATGTCTAGTACGTATTTCAAAGAGTCAGGGATCTGATTCAGCTGTCTTATCTCAAAGGTCGGACACTTAAGTTCTTGGTGGTCACCATGTGGGTAGCCTTTCATAATCCGAGTATAAAATTCTGAAAGCTTCGACTCTTTTCCTTTCTCGTATTGGCAGGATCCGTCTTTGTCGACTGCGGTTCGATGGCCAGCTATGTTGACAGTATCACAAATATATCATGGGTCCCTGATGCTCCTGAGTATATAACAACTGGTGTAAACGGATATGTCCCAAGTGCACCATCAATTTATCCAAACTTTTCCGAGTTTACAACCGTTAGATACTTTCCTGATACTCGAGCCAAAAACTGTTACAGCTTTCCAGTAATGCCAAACACGACGTATCTGATAAGAGGAACTTTTTTCTATGGTAATTATGACAGTGGTACCACGCTCCCCAGTTTTCAGATGGCTATAGACGGGACTATAGTCGCCAACGTTACCTTTGATAACGCTGCCGTATTTGTGTACTATGAGTTTATGGTGTCGTCTGTTTCTAACGTAACATTTCTCTGCCTATTACGGGACTCCTCTAACTCAGTTCCGTTTATTTCTGCGATATCTTTTTCGTTTCTGCCGGCTGATTTCTTCCAGAGTATTGTGTATGGCTTCCTGTATGGTACTCAAAGGATATACTTCGAGACAAAATACAGGCTGAACTTTGGTGGAGACGGACTCGTCAGGTATGTCATAATTTTCAGCCAAACTATGCTCTTTCCAACGTGACCGGTTGGCCCTTCACGTAGACATCAAACTACAGTAGCCTGAATTAGGATTAAATTATTACTGAGCTCGGAAGATCCTCAGACAATATCATCTAACAATTGCAGGAAGGTCATAGTACATCCTTTTAGAATAACAAAATTTCACGAATGGTCAGTGTGTCAGAAAATATGGTTCCTGATTAGCTTCTTTACTGAATTTTTCGATATGTAAAGCACTGGCGCAGGAAAAACCGTCTAATTAACAAAGGCATGACGAGTAGTAATTTGCCATTCCTAAATTCAGTGGGACCTCCCAGTTTATCCTCACCGGCGAACCCATCATGCTTTCAAAAAAAATCCCCAAGATCAGAGGAGGAAAGTAGAAAGGCAGGTCTGAGGTTTCCAGGCACCGAGGAATACAGAATGGCCTCAAGACTGGTCCTTCGAACATACACTAGGTTGTCTGCGCGACTCACTAGACTAAACACATAAATTGCTCTTATCTTGATCCAATTTACGTCTCACTTCTTCGATGTATCTTAGTCCTATCGACACCGACTTATTCCCTTGACGTACATGTAAATTGTCCACAAGCGGTTGTTCTCATTACTTCTCATTCTGTTTTTATTGCATTTTTGGTTATTGCAGACATCCCGATGATGAATTTGATCGATATTGGTTTCCAATTCAACGTTCGAACTCAACATTTATACAGAGTACCTCGCCACTGCAAACTTTAGTTGCAAGCAAAATAGTCGGTAACGACGGATCAGTATGGGGCGACCCCCCTGCAACAGTGATGGATACTGCCCTGACAAGCAGTGGCAACATCACAATCAGCTTCCCAGACGACTACAACTATGAATATATATTGTCGTTCTACTATGGTGATTTAAATTCAACTACCAATGGTTTTTACCCGCAATTTTCTAAAGTGGGACAAGATAGTTTTTCTGAAGACTCTGCAATGAATCCATACTACAGCTCAAACGAGCAGTTCAGTGCTCATATATTGCTTTATTGGCAACTAGATTACACCCCTGGAGCGGATATTGTTCTGTATCCGGATCACACTGTTTCCAGTCTTCTCGGTCCTATCGCCGCTCTAGAGACTTGGGAAATGAGCACAAACCCGATGGCCACAATGACAAACTATCAGGACGGTGAGTTATTGATCTGGCTGTGAGGCTGTAAACACTGGTAATTTTCGTTTGCTTCCGAGTCATAGCCTTATGCTGGTCGCCACAAGTGGCCTGACTTCCTCGCTGAAAATGGAAACACAGACTCTCTGTGATAGAAAGAGGGTTTCACATGAGATTGATCTATTGGAAGATTAGGACCAGCAGCCACATTAGCACCTTCGCCTTCTTGAGTGAGGCCTCTAGGTGGCCAAATTAAACCCAGGAAATGTTAGATTTGGACTAGCATACCCCCTTGCACCCTCAGCTGTGCACCCCCAAATAACCCCGGGGGGAGGGGGGGGTACACTAGAAATAAAAATTAAATGAGTAAAAATATAAGGTGCAATATATTGTTTGTTGGGTAAAAGTTATAATCTAATTAGTTTTTAAATAGGATATATTTTATTCAAATAATTAAACAAAATATGTAATAATTTGAAATAACATTTTATGATTAATATAAGATGTACTTATTAAATAATAAAATAATAATAAAATGATAAAAATAAGTTGAATAATTATTTAATATCCCTCTAGAAATGATTGTTTGACACACATAATCCCAAACTTGACATTAAGTGTCCCTCGAAAAATAGCCACACCTTAAACCGGGTTACCAATTGATCTTGAGATTGTGAGAGCTGACTGCAACTAGTCTGGGGGTGTGCATGCAGCCATCGCTATTGAGGAGATCAAGTCAAGTATGAACCTCACCGATTGGACTGGCGATCCCTGTGTTCCAGTTCCACATGCCTGGCTTGCTTGTAGCACAGACATGAACTCCGGCCTTTCAATTACAGCAGTGTGAGTAATTTTCCTCTTTTACTAGATAATGATTTCGTTGACAGTGTAGGATACCATAGTTGTTGGGCAGGTTTGACAAGAATAATATTATTTTTAGACATGCTGAAATTTTCAAAAATTTTGAGAAAAAATTTGCAAAGGAAAATGAAATATCTTTTGAATATTTGGTAATATTATATTTCTACAAATGGAATTTCAAAATGAAATAATGAAAAAACAAAACAAAACTAAGCTGATTGTCACATACTAGCTCTGCTCCTTTGTGGAAAGTTTAAACATCAAACCAGCAAACAGTTAAAATAGGAAATATTTCATGAAGTTTCCAGTTGTCAATTTCACCTTCATGGCAAACTTCTTCCAAACCTGACTTCTCTAATGAAAACATAAAACCCTATGCCAATTTTTCTAGTGTAGTTTTTTTAACTGCCTGCCTGTGTTGGTCACCTTTTCCCTGTGATACCTGGTGGGTACCCACCCAATACCCACAATGTATCACAAGATGTTTTTTAAAAACCCATGGCAGTTTTTATGACCTGTAAAGCTCGGCCCATCAAGCTTTACCCTACATTACACCTTTCCCCAGTAAAGTGTAAAGTAAAGCCCAAAGCAGCAGGCTTTACCACAATAAGGGTCTGTGAGGAGCTGAACGTAGGTATGATGCAGGTAAAGCCCGCTGCCAAGGACTTTACTGAGTGTAAAGACCAAATTTTTATTTCTTTAAAATTTTCTCTCAATACCTGCCCAGTATCACAGGAAAAGATTCAAAAAGATAAAAAATACCCACCTATCACATGGAAAAAGTGGGGGGAATTTTGTGAACCTTAAGTTTTAACTAGTTTCTTGAAGGTTCTTAACTTTTTCCCATGTTTGATCCATGAAAAACCCTGAATTAACAGTTAATGCAGACAGACATATTAACAAAATTGATTAATGATGTTTAACTTGTAATAACAAAAATCAATTAACTACATTTTTTCCCAAACCTTGACCATATTCACAGAAAATAACCTTCAAATAAGTTTTGAGTTGTAAGTTTTGCATAATTTTTCAATCTTTTGAAATTTTCAACCTGCCTTTCTCCATGAACATTTCACATCTGGCAAGACTTCCATGTTATGATGTCTGACTCTTTGTAAAATTGGACCTCATATTGTGATGGTTCACAGGAATCTTTCAGGGTACAATCTAACTGGGCCCATTTCTCCCAGCTTCGGCAATCTCCTGAGTCTCACCAGCCTGTGAGTAACTTTCATGTCCAGTGTTGTACTGGATTATGACAACCTAATCTGTTTCTCTTTTTTTTTCTCTTTTGGTTGTTGAACTCTTCAGAGATTTATCAAACCATGGATCACATTGCAATTTTAGACATCTACTTTTCCATTTAAACCAATAGAATGCTGATCTTCTAGAGTGGTTCTAGATAGGCTGTTGTCCTTGCCCTCTACAAGGTTTAGTGTTTTTACAACATTTTAACAATGTGTTCAAAATTAAGTGTTAATTAAATGTTGATACAATCATTGATATGATATTGTGATTACATTGTAACACATTGTGATAATTAAACATTGTGTTACAATGCCACGACAATTTAATATCAATAATTGATCAACATTGAACTACCACTTAACCTTGAACACATTATTAAAATGTTGTGAAGGCATAGATACATGGAGGGATAAGAATGTGATAGCATAACTAAGACCCATATGCTTATTTACAAATAATCACATGATCTAGCCAGTTATTATCATTAGCCTCTAGAAATACAACCCAACTCTAACTTATGACTCAAAGATTATTATGTAGCAAACAATTGGCCATGACAATTGCTATGATGCAATAGGATTTATCATAATTACAAATAGCATAACTTCAATGATTGTATTTTAGTTCATTTTCCATAATGGTGTGCTTTTATGTGATGTGCAGTGCATTGGATCATAATGATTTCAATGGTTCACTACCTCTACTAAAGCAATTAGTTCAGTTACAATATTTGTGAGTGCATACATCCACATTATATATTTCAATGCAAACTAAATATATTTTCACAAGATTACTTTGGTTTTCTTAGATTAAATTTTGCCTTATCCACTTCAATTTAACACCTTATAAATATGTCATGTGTACGTGCCCCAAGTTGGTTTGCATACCAATAATCTAATTGAATATATTCTACAGATAATTACCTAATAATTATCTAAAAAATATCTTTTAATTTCTTCATTGTCAGTAATTTGTTTCTAGCTTATGGACATGGTAGAAGAGGTTTTGATTCATTCATATTGATGGCTTTCAATATGTTTTGAACTAAGCATGTACATTTATGCACATGACATGTAATGAAGCATTGGGGACAATAAATGGCCCTTAAACCATCAAGCCCTTCTGATTCATGAAGGTACTAAAAAACTAGGTAATAATGAAATTGACACTCCCATTAGTAGATTTGGTAATTGGAGGTGAACTAAAAGACCAAGATGCACCTCCAACTTTCAAAAGGCAATGAGAATTATTCCTATATATGTTGTAAATCACAACTTTAAGTTTCAATTTTTTATTTTTTTAAATTAATCTCATTTAAACTTATAGATAATGAATAGTTCAATCTTTTTTCTTCCACTAAAACCTAAATATTGGACGGGGAGGGGGGGGAGGGGGGGGAGAGGTTTTGAATTTGTCTTTTTTAATATTATTAACAATATGCACGCATGTTGATTTTTTTGTGATCTTTATTTTCAAATTTAAGCTAGATTTTTCAAGTATTTGTACACCTAGAAATGGATTAAAAAGATATGTATCAAATTTTTTTTTAAAATTATGGTGCTATTGTGTTTTGATAAATAACTAGGTTCTTGCAAAACAATTCGCTATCTGGGACGATCCCAGATTGGTTAACTGACTTGCTATTTTTATCTAAATTGTGAGTGCAACCCTTTACCTCTCAAAAACAAAATTGGCTGATATATTAATATTTCATATTGACTAACAAGATTAAAATAGTAGTTATTCATGATGGAAACTTTTAGATAATATTTGGGGACTACATCTCAAATATATATGTTTTTCATTTTCTCAGTTTCATTTCTAGAATTATGTAACACCACAATCCAAACATTCATATCATATGACACAATTTGAATTACTTGATACCTTGGATAAAGGAGTCCAACAAAGTTGAATGGCAAAATCGTTTTTGACATTAGACTCCTTACAATGTGGAACAGGTTTGCTTGGAATAACAATTTTAGTGGCCCAATTCCCCCAACTTTACTCTCCAGAAATTCCAATTGGAATTTCACGTAAGTTTTTTTTAATCAAACATCTCAATCTTTACCAATAATTTTTGTAGAAAGATTGTTATATATGAATTTGCATCCAATGTGAAAAAAAGGTAATTATTGTTCATTAAACATTTGACAAATTATGTTTGTTAAACTTTCAAGGTACCTTCCGGGAAACCCATTTTTGCAAGGGTTGTCATCAATATCCAACACAAAATCAACAAATATTGCAATCATAATCAGTCCTGTGTTAGGTGGCATCTTAACACTTGTCATCATCATTTTTCTTGTTATTTGTATCAAACATAAATCCCATACCAAAGGATTTACCAAAACAAAGGAAAGGACATTGACTAGTGGACATTTACAAATGGTGCAGCTTGCTCATGGGGGTAAGCGATTGACTATCTAAATTTCTATCTTCTGTGTCATCCAATAATAGACCAGATTGTTACATATTGGGATCTAATGTAGTACACATTTTCCCCACATATTTATGTTCAATATAATCTCCTCATAATGTTCAGGTTGAAATGATCATATACTAAAATGTGTCTGAGTTTCAGATTGCATTGTCCAACTTGTCACTTTGTCATTGGTCTAGAACAAGGGGGTTATAACACATAATTTTCTCCCTTCTCTTGTTTAGTTTTAATCACTTTCACATTGGTTTAAAAATTAGTTACACCTGATAACGCATGAGAGGAGCCAAATTATTGAAATAATTTGAACGCATTCGCACCCCTACAATATTCTATAATTTGGTTCCTTTCACCAATTACTTAATGCTTAGTAATGACATGTACCCTGAACCTTCTTGAATTCAAATTTGGATAATTAGTTACATTATCTTTGAATCTTTATTTACAATTGAAATTCAAGTTGGACATCTATTTATGATGGCTTATTATGTTTAAACTTAGATTACCATGTGAAGTCAAGGATTGAAACCATTGTGTAGAGTCTCACACCAAGTTATGTGAAATACACAAGCCTTTTCAAAAAATAGAAGCATGTATAATGTGATTTCAATTTGATGAAAATTTATGGCAACCAAGTAGAATGGACATTCAATTACATATAACCAGGTTAATGACTTCATGTCTATTTCAATTTGTTCATGTAGGTGCAAATCCTTACTCGCTTGCTCAGATTACTATTGCAACTGACAACTTTAAAATTCAAATTGGAAAAGGAGGGTTTGGACCTATGTATTATGGCAAGCTTGAAGATGGACGAGAAGTGGCTGTCAAAATACTTGATGTTAAATCAAGCCAAGGGCCATCTAAATTTCTTAATGAGGTTAGTAAATTTTCAAAACATTTTAATGATGTTGATTGTAGTTGAGCTTTGTTGTGGGGAAGATAATTGTAACCCATTTACCATTCATTTGTATCGATGAATAGTGCACAACCATGTGAACCCCACATGTAAAAGGAGGTGATACCTACATTGACATGCATAGAGGTTTAAACAATTTCATGTGGCACACCAACTTCAACAAATTGCATCAAACTTGTTTGATATAATGCCAATTATGAATTATTTTAAATTTTTGTACTCATGTTTGAGCTTTAACCAATCATCTATGTTATGTTGAATGATTATGTTTGATGTAGGTGGATGTTTTATCAAGGGTGAGTCATCGAAATTTGGTGTCATTGATTGGATATTGCTTAGAAGATGACCAACAAATGTTGATTAATGAATACATGCATAAAGGCTCATTATATGACCATCTACATGGTACGATCAATTTTTATTGAAACCTTGAATTTGAATACTTGATTGACCAACAAGTTGTGATTTTGTAAAAACTTTTTATTCATTGTTCAGCTTGTCTTAATCATGTTTTATCTATTGGTCAACTCTAAATTAAATACATGATTTTAAATTAATATGATTTATTTTCCTTTTCTTGAAGCATAGGTCATTTATCAACATCAACTAATGAACAACTTGATTGGACAACACGTTTACACATTGCCCTCAATGCATCACAAGGTAATGATTTAAAAGAAAAATATATATTTTTTCAATTAAGGTACATCCTTGCAATTGAATGTTGGAATTATTTTCTTTTGTTGAGGGACAATTCACCATGTCTTTAATATTTGAATTTTGATCATGTAGCAATCAGATTCCAAAATGAGTTTTTTTATATCTATTTGCAATGATAAATTTTACAGTGATGCTTTATAAACATTATTTTGGAATTACAGGTGTGGAATATTTACATTCGGGGTGCAATCCAAGCATTATTCACTGTGACATAAAAACTAGTAATATTCTACTTCCTAGTGACATGAAAAATGCAAAAGTTGCAAATTTTGGACTATCAAGATTAACATATGGAGAAAACATTACCCATATTACAACTAATGTCAAGGGGACTACAGGGTATCTTGATCCAGAGTGAGTGTTCTAACTTATTTTTTTCTAAACAATAATTCATGGTCCAATAATCATATTCCAATTTTTTACTAAATATTTCAAGACCAACTTGACATATCATGTTATATTATTTTGGAATTTTAACAATTGGTGTCCATGGACTCTATCATTGACAGGTATTTTACATCACAATGTTTATCAATAAAAAGTGATGTATATAGCTTCGGTGTTGTGCTTTTGGAAATAATATCTAAACGCAAAGCTATTGATACAACGTTACCAAATCAAGAGGCTTGGAACCTATGTGACTGGGTAAGTTACAATCATGTAATAAATTACATTTTAAATCTTCATTTTTAACTTCAACAATCTTCAAAAATCTCATTTTCAAATTAATAATTTGATAGATATATATACAATATCAAAATTATGATATTCTTATATCATTTTCCAAAAATTTTGATTATGTTTGTGGTCTAAAACACAATTAATTATTTGTGACAATCATATGTTTTAGTTAGGTAGGGATGATAATTATCACAAAATTTATTTTTTCCATCTTTCAATGTAGCATTATAATCAAATATCTCAACAACATCTTAGGATTAAATCACAACAAACTTCTGAAACCTATCAAAACCATTTTAGAAAAGCATATTAATTTGCTCCAAAAACTAAATTCCTAACCCAAAGGTTGGAAGAATCTTCCTTTTTAACAAAAAATTGGCATTTTTTCCTAAAAATACAAAGAATATGCAACATATCTTTTTTTCATAATTTTTTACCCCTAAGAACTCTATTACAAAATTCTGATAATGAAAATAATCCATCAAGTTTAACATAACAAGAAGAAAAGTATGTTTATTTAATATTCACCTTAAGGTTTTCTTGCAAGTGACATCATTTGAGTTATAATAATGTATATGCATTTGTTGAATAGGTGCGATTCAATCTTCAAGAAGGCGATATATACAAAATTTTGGATCCTATTGTGAAAGCTTCAAATCCCAATCTTGATTCCATATGGAAAGTTGCAGAAATTGCCATCCAATGTGTGGAACCCAAAGCTATTCATAGACCAATAATGACCAAGGTAGTTGCAGAACTACGAGCTGCAATCACCTTTCAAGAAGGCAATGCACTACCATCTAATTATTCACATGATATGACATATGAAATTCAAAATCAATATGGATCTCAAATGGTGTTAATGGGTCCTCGATAACAAATAGAAGTTTGTAACTTTTTGGGCACCATCACATGTATGAATAATATATGAAATGTTGTATCTAGTCAAAGAATTATATTGATATTGCTGACGAACTTAAAGTTTTTTAAACACATCCATATAGAGGTTCTAGCTTCATTTCATGTATTCAAATTTTTATATCACATGTATAATAATGTGATAGTTATTTTTATGTTTTACAAAACATGTTCAAAAACTTAAAAGTTACCTTATGTGTAATTAAATTTTATTTGATATATTAGTATTGGGTTAATTCCAAAAATCCTAAACATTGAAAAACAAAATAAGTTTCATACCAATCATAAATTTCATTTATATGTAATATTTAATGTCATCTAGGCACTTCAACTACTCACATTCCTATAATTTTTTTTATCAAATAATGAAAAAAGGTATGGTATTAATATAGTCAATAAATAAATTGAATCTAGTTACATGTAGGAGATTGAAGCCAAAGTTGATTTAGTTCACAAAATGCATGGTGATTATGGCCACTTTGATTTAGTGCTTCCTTATGTTAGATCTATTAACCAATACACTAATGGCCATTTTGATTCAATACATATTAAATTTAAATCTATTAACTAGTATACTAACAAACATATATGTAATGAGCTCATTCTATAAAATATGGGCATTAGGCCTAGGAATATGGGAAAACAATTGGGCCACAATGTTTCTAAACACATATTATCAAGTTTTCATTTTTGAAAGGGATTATGAAGCAATGAAAGTTTGAAACTTATAATGTGAGTTCTATGTATTATACAACCATGTTAACAACTAACAACAATGATGGAATTCAAATGATACAATGAAAAAAATGATTTTCATGGTCATTAAGGCCACTCACAAACTCCAATGACCATAAAGGATTTGTACAAATCCTATTCTATTTATATTCGGTTTCATGACCAAAACCAAAACACAAAGTGCAATGCTCAAAATGTGCTAATTTAAAACTTGTTCAAGGCAATTTTCAGCATAAATGGGTAGAATGGATTCTTAAATGGTAAAATAAATTCATCAACTAAAATCTTCAACTACTTGTTTGCTCAATATCTTTCCATGTAAGTTATTCTAATCATTTAATACCAAGCTTGAAGGTGCAAACAAATCTACACATGTTGGAAGTGTAATTCATGCTTAGTTTATTATATATGCACATTTGAAGGTCAAAATTAAAGTTCTAATATTGAAGATGTTTATAATGTTTATATGAAAATGTCCAACTAATTAACCCACCTTTTTCAGTTTGTTCATTTTGGAATTGGCTAATAAATTAATAAATGATTGAAGTGGTGCATGTGTAGGCCTTATCCTTACATATTCACAACTTCACGCCCATGTCAACACTTTGTTTACAATTTTACTAATTTATTAGCCAATTCCAAAAGTAGCAACTTAAGGAAGGCTGATGATTCAAAGGGATACAATCATAATGGTCATAGGCTCCACAAAATATTTTAGTCCATAAAATATGGATGGGTTTTTGGGATATTTGGAACTAAGCCAATTTGGAAACATCATTTTATGAATATAATTTGAAAGTTAAAATCATACATGTTTCGTTATTTGAAATATCCAATTCCTTATTTTGATTAAATATAAGCATCAATCATTTTATGACTCAAATAAAGTTGACACCAAAATTTCCAATATAAATATTAAATTTATGCACCTTATGGTGAAATCACTTTGTTGCTAATGATTTTTCAAGATAATAACATTGCAATAGGAATCATAAGTACTTACTTGAGTGAGTTTTGAAAGCAATGAAATATCCAATCAAGTTGATGTGGTAGAGCAAGGTTGGTTATTCAAAGTGAATCCATGATTTTTAACCTTACATTAGATTTTAATTAACCAGATTATATTCTTTACTTTTATATAATACCATAAAGGTGTAAGGAAATGAAAAAAGATGCATTAAGGAATGCAATTGATGTCAATTTTTTAATGGATAAATAATGCTTACATTTATTTTTGGCCATGTTCGTTAGAGGTTTTTGGTCATATTATAAATCATATGAAAATTTTGAAAGCAACAAATTTCATTCTTTGAGGTTGTGCGGAAAAGCATTGATACTTTGGTCATTTGGTTGATTGTTTGTATTCATTACGTTTAGTATTTGCAACCCATAGTGTGGGTCACACGTGTAGGAAATAAACATGGAAAATAAATTTAATTGTCCTTCAATTTTTATATGATCATTTTTTGCACTTATGAATTTGAAATAAAATTTCAATGCACAATGATGTACAAATGTGAAAAGTCATCACCACCACAAAAATAATCTTAATTTGATTATTCAGTTTTTTGTCCATATAGATGTTATTTATAAAAAATAGTTAAAAAGAACTTGATGTCTTTTTCTTTTTTTTGCAACCCGAACCAAGAATGAAGTTACATACAATGCATTTAATAATTGTTGAGGGCCTATTTTTCACATTATAAACACAAATTTACATTTTTCATACATATAAAAATGTAGATTTTAAACATTTTAAAGTTATAATAAATATATATTCTAAAAACTTCACATTGTTATAATCCTAATATTCAAGGTTCAAAAAATGTGTATCAAAGTGCATGTCAATGCCCAAAACATTAATAGCACATCATATGAATCATTTGATTTTTAAAATGCACATTATTAACCAAAGTAATAAACGTATGATAAATAAATAAAATAATCGTATACATTAGGAATGATCCTATTCTAGGAATTGGCCTTATCATTGAAGGCATACTAAATACATTAGAAATAAAGGCTATAAATTTCCACCTTGGTGTATCTTTTTGTGTGCACCTATTGAATGCTTGCTTGAAATTTACTTCCAATTGTACAAGTTGTCACAATTTATAAGTTGAAAACACATTTGCTTTCAAAATCAAAGATGAAAATTATAAATTTTTGAGCTAGAATTACATATATGATGACTATGGTCATTGCACTCATAATCCATCTAAAAGGAACCTCTACTATCACCCATTCTTTTGAATTATAAAGTTTTTTTTTTCTATAGATTGAAGCTCAGGTAACATGTTTGCAAGGACTAAGCCACCTTGCCCAAATGGGGAGGAAGCCCAAAGGCAGTTTGTTGAGAAAAAAAAAATCAGGTTTAGTTTGATTTTTTACTTCCTGGAACAAAAGTTTGGATAGAAAGAGAAGAGGCAGATGAAGAATTCCTATTGGAAAGTTCCAACCTTTAGGAGTTTCTTGAGATGTTCTACAATAAGGCCATCAAAACAAACGATGTGTCACACTATGGACTTGCCATTTACATTAAAAAATGTATCTTAAGGCAAAAACAATTTATGCAAATTCAAATATTTCACCATGCAAAAGTATAATCTCTAGAAAAATACTCTTAAAAAGAATTTAAAATCCTAGAAGATATCATAATCCTATAACTAAATTTCAAGTTTCAACACAAGCCAAAATGTCATATCAAACCAACTAGGTTGGCAAAATCCGTTAAGCTACTATATTCTATAATGAATGTAAACACAATATCCTTGCCTTGGTAGGCAAGGCCAACAAAAAGAAAAGAGATGTGCAAAACTTGAAATTGATGGGTGGAAAAAAATGCTTAAAATGTTGAAACAATGAGTTAGTTTTTGGAGTGCATGTACTTTGCTCCTCATTAGGAGTCAAAATATGTACCTCTTCTACTTTTGCAATTGGTGGTCCCAAGTTGATTGGAGATGTGTGTTGTACAATTACAATAATAGCACCTCCCATTTTTTCGCCCTAGTTCTCTGCAGCCACCTTGCCATTGTGCCCACTTGCTTCAATGCCCTTTACTTTAGCTACAAAATGAGCCCAATTAACCTTAAATTTTCCTTTTCTTTCAACAAAGACTAACCTAGCAAAGCTCACCCCAATTGTGTTGATAGTAATATTTCACTTCTAATAAACAACAACATATAATTCTTCCACTCTTGTAACCAAACTAGGCTCAACACAATTGTCATATCTAAACCCATTATTGTCTTTTCTCTTGCCAAACACGACTTCACATTCAGCAATAGATGCATGGGAATCTATTACTTCCTTCTTGATATTCAACCTATGATCACATAGGCCCATTTTTACTTTGAACTATTTTGCACTACCTTCAATTAGCTCCTTTGTTTTCTAGGATGAACTTCCAGACAATTTTACGAACGACATTGAGTTCACTAATGGACTTGAATTAAAGCTCTTAAAGAGCTAAACTTTGCCCATGCCAACACTCCAAATGAAATCAAAAACACCATTAAAATTTAATACTTAGTCGCTAAACACTCAAAGCAAGGTCCAAACAAATGGGGAGAGATGGGTGAAGGAAGAAGATAGATGGGTTTAAGGTTTGAAAGGATGGGTTATACTTAAATGTCACACAACCTTGGCATTTGGAAGTCAAATGAAGTTGGAGTGAACCTAGGAGATTAATTGAAGCTACATCCCACACATTACAATTATGATACCTCCACATTACATTGAATTATGTATAATTCCACCTAGGTACAATTATTTAACTAATCCTTGACAAGTAATCAATGTACTTAAGGCATTACTTATAGCATTACTTAAGATTGTACATTACAATTACTATGAGCCTTTTAACTTATAGCCTAAGTATCAATAAACTATTTAGGTTAACTATTGATTGTACATAGTGCAATTATTAACCTATAAATGGACACCTTCATGTAATCCATCTAGTTCAATAATACAACTCTACAAAAGAAATAAAAAATAGTTCCCACCAACCATGTAATTATGAAACCTATGGACTTGCTTAGATGCCATATTGAACTACTTACACAACTTGTGGACCTACTAACTAGAGACCATGTGGAGACATACATGTATAGAAGTTCCAAACCCTATGGACACATAAACAAAACTAGTGGACCTACTTATATATTTTCTAGGCTTATTTATAAATTAACCCATGGACCTACTTACAGAGACAATGGACATACTTGCAAACCTCATGGATCTATTTGCAAAACCTATGGAACTATTTATAGACCTTATGGACATACTTGGAACCATAGTAATCAAACTAATTACACAATGAACATGGACATGCCTTAACTTTGCATATTAGTATACCAAATATTAATAAACATTAATAACATTAAATGAAATTTTGTCTTGCCTTGTTTAAAGACAAAACATGTGTCAAAGATAAGTCTAAAAAGTTCAAAGGCCCAGTTCACAAGTTTCAAGGGTGAGAAAGTTCTACTAAACCTAAAATGAAATTCTTTCAAAATCTAGCTAAAATCCTACTAACCAAAAGTCTAGCTAGATTCCAACTAAGTTATCCGCAAGTTATCAATTAGAGTCCACCAAAAATTAATAGTTCTTAAAGAGCCACATCTCCCCACATAAACAAATTACACATGCATGAAACTCAATTCTGTGCTCCAAATGGTATAACTTACATAATGCATCAAAAAAATTTAAATAGTTTCATTCTAGCTAAGGTTTTTTATGACGATTGAAATATAATGTGCCCAAACATTAGTCAAATGTGGGGCAGTTCAATACTAGCTAATTATGGGCAAAACATTTTATTGATTTACATCCTAATTGTTGCCCTGTTTAATTCTTGAGTTTAGATTTGAACTACAACAATTTAAACTTCTATATATAATGGGTATGAGCTTATGCTTGGCTAGTTCAAACACAAATTGTATGTAATGTACAAAATAATGAATGAATGGCTAGCCCATGATGAGTATTTATTTCTATGTTAGCAAAGAGAATGAGTTTTGGTACCAACATTATGAATGGTGTCTATAAATTGGTAAGCTCAAATAGGGATGACTCGCTTTTCAATTTTCTCATTGGTATGTCGATGCATTTTACCCTTGGGCCCATTCCCATCTTGGGGTGAATTTCTAAGTCTTACTATTGGATCATTTTCTAAACTAGTAGCCATTTGACTAATGTCATAATCTTAGTCCTATGATGCCTTTCATGTTTTCCTAAAACCAGTCCTTTAGTTGTTGGCACATTTAGGTTTTTAGTGGTCAAAGGTAAGCTAACAATTTAAATAGAATCACCTAGAGGCTTAGAGTTGTAAGTGTTTGGGGCATGTTGTAATAGAGAAGTTTGCATCATTCTAGGTGACCCAAGGTTAGTAGGTGCAACAACCATGGGGGTCACATTAAGAATTATTAATGATTTGTCTACATTTGTTGTTACACATACATGTGCTATAGGTGTAGGCTTAAGGAAGGGATCACTTGTAGGAACAACAATTACATCATAAGGAACAAGGAAATCAACCACATCAAAATCCGAAAGGTTGTTTTTTTTATTAGATAGCACATGGGCTTCTTCAATGTTGTTTGAGTCCTTGGAAATGATTGTTGTTGGTGATTGGGAAACCAATGGAAATGACTCAATTGCAGGCATTTACCTTGCACCTCTGGTGTATTCCTAAGCCCAATGCTATTACATGACCTTGAATATATATTTAGAATTGGAGTATAGATATAAGTTGGGCCCATTGCAACCAACATGGATTCACACATAAATATTGATGTAAACTTGCACATAATCTATAATCTATCTTAAAAACTCCTTACATCATTAGAAATTTATTTATATTTTATGCATGAAAACTTAGTATAGAAAAAACTCAATGTTCAATTCTCAAGTGCATGCATAATATCTTGTATTATTTGTAGCCTGACAATCTACTTGGAAAATGTCAAGTCTACTTTCAATACAATTGAATTACTTGTGTAGTTGTTACTTCAAGCAAAATACTTGTCTTGTAACAAATACTAGTCCACTTGAAAGGTGTAGAATCTACTTTCATTATAACTCAATTACTTGTGAATTACAACTAATTTACTTGTGAAATAGTTATTATTTGAAGAAAAGACATTTTCTACTTGTACCCCTTACCATTCTACTTGGAAGGCTAGCTTACATGTATCCTTACCACTTTCCTTGCTCTACTTGCACCCTTATCACTTTACTTAGATAGTTTACAACCAATATTTTCAATTGACCAATTCATGTTCTATTTGTGAGATAGTAAGAACAATAGCCAAAATGCATGTCTTACTTGTATGCAAGTACCTAATACTTGGAATATCTACTTGACATTACATGACCAACTAGTCCTCCTTGTAAGAAAGTAAGGTCAATAAACAAAATGCTTGTCATACTTTTTACCCTTACTATTTTACTTGGAGGATTTATATTATATATTTGAACTATAAAACTAGATCTCCAACTTTTAAACCACTACAACTATTTGAAGATCATTTGATGTCATGACACAACCATAGGAGTCAATGAGTGACCAACCTACTATTCTATTTTGAAAAAAAAAGGATTTTAGGTTGAGGTCACATGCGACACTGGGCAAAGTGTAAATGTGTGGTATAGGTTGGAAAATCACTTCTAGTTGATTTTGGACTTGCAACATATACAAAGCAAATGAGACCAATTACCCAAAGTGACTGGCACAAAACTAGACTTGGTAGTTGTTCAATGAACCTAGACCTATTACTCTGTTGAAATTTGACACACCTTAAATTATAAGAACTTCAATTGGTCCAAAGGAAATTGTAGAGCAACATACCACTTGTGGAATTTTTTTAATGCAGATCAAATTGGCCAAACCTTATAGATCTAAGGTTGGGCATCTCCAATTTGGGCCTCTTGAACTTCATCCTAATGTGATTTAATCCGACACTTGTGATCCATTCCTTTCACAATACTTCCCATAGGTGGGATTAGTACAAACAATAACCTTGGTTTCTAGATGTACACCCATGCAAAAATGGTGATAGGTACATCCACAAGATGAGACAAAAATGTTGTTGCATGCATAGAACAACCCATAAATTAAACAAGGTGTCACCTAAAACTTCCCAAACTGTCCTATAAGCATGTTCTTACGGTTCTCAATAGGAAGGGGTGCATTAATTACCCCATTTCCATGGGCCATGAGCTAGATTCGATGCACCAAGCCATCAATCCATATTTTGTTACCTGGCATTTTATGTGTTAAGAGTTGAAGGTCCTTTTCAAACCTTTGGAATTCTTTGGTTGTTGCTTCAAGTTTTGCCTTTCCTTCTCTGACCTTAGAGGAAAATAATGCAATTATAATCGTTTAAATTTCTATTTGTTTCTCATGGTATGGTAGCTCACCAATTGATTTAAAAAATGAAAACATTACATCATCAACAATTGACACGCTCCCAAGCTCCTTGATAGACTCAAAGGTGAATTTGAAGTGAAAACAACGAAGAAGTAAGGAGTTGGGCATGCTCCCTAGCTTACAACACTTTGGGGGGGAGAGGGGTGTGTTGGAGCTCCGGGATGGGACTAGGAATAATGACAAGCAATCACTCACTCACACAGACCTGCACAAAACCAAACAACAAGTTGGTTAGTGCATAATTGGAGCACTTTTGGTGCTAGAATCATGGGCAAACTAGGACTCATAAAACTCACCACGGCCTAGACTTGGGGGAAGCCACCACCTTCCCCCTTATAGTATACTTTGTGTTTGGTCACGGGACCAGCACCCAAATGTCATTTTATCTTGGGACTCCCAAGTGGGAGTCTCGAAATTCCCACAGCTAGGACTCCCACGACTTTGGGGGTCCATAACTTTGCATGTAGACATCCGATTGAAATGAGGTCTAAAGCAAAGTTGTAGCCCTCACTGAGAGCTTCCAATAATATGTTGCACGCCATTTACATGCAAGGAAATTGGGACGATTTTCAACTTTTAGTGGTCGGGAATCAAATTGTCATCCGCATTCTAACAGCTTTCCAATGATATAAATAACTCTTCAATCAATTAAGTTTTGACCCTTATAATCGCCTTTTAAAGATTTGGAAGTCCATCGGGACTCCAACTCCCGAAATGGAAGCTCCCTTGGGAGTGTGAGGGTTCATTCCCTCACACTTTCTTACGCTCCCAGGAGCATGAAGTGTGACTCCCAAGATTCCTTCTTGGTTCGCAACCTTGCAAGCCCTTGCCTTGGTCGTGAGCCCAAGGTTAAGGTTGTGACAACAATGGTTTGACATGCACTTGAGCTTGTTGTTACATCTATTTCAATTTTTTTCATTTCAATATCTTTTTCCAAGCACTACAACCTTTCTTATAAAAGAACCAACATTTATTCCTCCTAAGATGAAGATTTCATGTCATGTGATTCAATAACCAAATCTTGGACCTTACATCCAAGGTCCATAGTTTCTTTTAATTTTGCCATTTTAGAAGTAAATTTCCCTTCCTCTCCACGGGCCTCCGTCAATAACCTTTTCATTAATGCTTCGTGACTTAGAAGGAAAACAGTCCCATAAGTTTTTACACCACCCATGTGTATTGAGGCCTAATCATTATTAAAAGCATTATAACCATTGTAGGTTGAATCTAATAATGAATTAGTAGACTTGAAGACATGTGGACTAACAATGTTCAAAAAGGCAAGAGCAAGGTGCATGGCCTTTTTCATTTATAGTTGTGTGTAATCATATGCATATTTGATCTAATTAACTTTGTGCCCCTTGCGTTGGGCCAACCAACCTCCTAAAAAGATTGTTAAATATTGCCCATTGTTAAGGGGGTGGGCATAAACAACTTCATACAACTTCAATGAGGCAACACAATTTGTAATTGTCAATTTATCATTTGGCTTTGGCTTCTAGCCATTCTATCCTCTCTTCCCAAAAACCTCCTCTATCTCTACATTTGTAACCAAGTTAGGGTTTAAATTGTTCTTGGTATCAATGCCAACATTACATAGTTTCATATTTCTGTTGAACTCATCCATAGTCCATGCCATTCTTCCAAAGGTATCACCCACCCTTTTAGTTTCTCCCTTTGTTACTTGTTGATAATTTTTGGACAAGCAATCATGTTGAAAGCTTCCATGGGTTCCTTAGGGTTCAATGAAGTGACTTCAGAAGCCATGATCACAAGCTTAATAAACTAAAGCTTCCTTCCCTATTATGCAAATCAAAACAAAAGCCAACATTAATCCATGGTAGAACAAAAATTTAATTCCTATAAAATATTTCACACTGTTGTAACATGTTTCCATTTCATATGCATACATTCATTATTCATGCTTTAATTATCAACATAATTAACATTATCATTCATTAAAACATCATATTCATGGTTATTGCATATAACCAGAATCTTCACTTCAAAATACATTATAAGAAACTCCAAAACAAGATTACAATTCATTTCATCATATTATGATATTATAAAAAATTCACACAACAAAATGAACATAGAATTTACTTTAAAAGTTTGTGCTTCTCTTTACTACATAAAACATGAATCAAAATTAGAACATAATTCCATGTTTTGTTGAAAAAAATCCAAAACAACTCTTAAAATCTATGGTATCAAAATTGAATCTATGGTTTTCTACTCCAAGTACCTACAACTCCTACTGTTTTCTAAACATTATGTCTCAAAATCCCCCTTTCTTTTCCAAAACCTTTCCCTTTGGGGGTCTTCATCATGATTCCAAACCAACAAGAATTCAAAATTCAAACTAATAAGGTTCCATGATTAGTCCCTATCTTAAATGCCTTGTTCATCCAAAATATACTCATCCTACCCCCTTATCATTAACCCTTCTATACTTTGGATTTCATCTTCGAAATCTTTGTAAAATGATTGAAATGAAATGAAAATATTCTATACTTTCTAAGCATTTGTCTCCCTTATTATGGTTCTTTAATTTCAACTTGTACAAAAACTAGGGGTTTTATATCTACTTTTGGCTTTGTGGTTCTAATATCCTCCCCCACTAATTTAGTGTGTGGTTCTATTTCTAGATGTTATATTTTGGATATCTTTTTTTTCTAGTGTTGGAATAGCCTCCACCTTTTCTTGTTCTTGAATTCTTTGTGGTTCTTTTTCTTCCTAACCCCCTCTTCTAAGGTCTTGTGGTATTTTTGGTTGTACCTTTTCCTCATGAGCTACTCCACTTTTGAAGTCCTATAGTTCTTCAGTTTTTACTTGCTCATCCTGAACTACTCCACTAGGCCTTGCTTTTGTCTTTTCATCTTGGCCTAATACCTTTATACTTATTGGACTACCACAAATGAAATCTGGAAAATTCTTTTGATAAGTTTCCAACTTATATTTTAGAATTCTTTCATCAACTCTATGTTAAGTTATATTATTTTCCAATTCTGTTGTAAAATATTCCTTTACAACTTCCAACCATTCCTCAGATTCAACCTTAGAATCCTTCATTTTGTTCTTCATCCTCATCAGGGTATAGTCTTGTAATAACTATTCATAATCCTTTAGTTTTTTTTTGACATTAACTAAATCCAAACTCTTCCTTTGTTCTTGTGCCATTTCCAACTATGCTTGGAGGTGCTATAAAGTTCTCTGATATTTTTTCTTATCCTCCATTAACTTCTTTTTTTCTATCTTTATTGTTTTTTCCCCTAAACTCCTCAAATTGTAACAAAGATACTTTCTTCAAATTTATCAATTCCAAATTTGGTAGAACATTCTCATTCTCCTTCTTTTTTTAGTTAGTGTTTTCACGTGACTTTCAAAAGCCTCCTGTTGTTTCTTATGAAGAAACATTACCTTGGTCCATTTCCTCTCTATGGTTTCCTATATTTTAGCATTTTGTTTTGAATCCTATAGTTTTTCATCTTGCAACTTCAGCCATGTTGTGTTATCCTTGAACTCCTCATTCTCATCCTGAAGTTTCTTAATGAGCACTTTATTTTTTTGCTTAGCCTCTGCCTTGTTCTTCCTTTAGATTTCCACATTATATTTATACCCCTTCTGGAAATCTCTTTCTTTTCCCAATTCCTCTTGTAACACTACCTTTTCTCTCTTTCTTGTAAATGAGCAAGACATCTTGCCCCTTTACCCCATCCCCTTCTAGGTACTAGTTGTCCCTATGAACTTTCTTTTGCCTAGGTTTTCAAAATGTATTTTTGGACATTAATACTTTAGCACCAAGGATGAGCATTTGGTTTGTTTTATTGTGCTTGGACCCTATGAAGAGTGATGAGGAGGTCTACCTCCAATTACAAAACATTCAACAATAAATTACTAAATGTGTTGAGGTTTACTTTGAACACGTTGAAATAACTAATTGTTTATAAGGTAAAACAACATATGTTTTCCTCACTATTGATTTTAGAATAAGATGATTACCTTACCTCAAATTAACAACAATGGTTAGGTAGTGACACGTGTCAATAAATCATAGGTTAAAAAAATCATGAAATTATCAATAATATTATATATTAAATAACTAAATTCTAATTGATTTCTAAGTTGGTTAGTTAATTAACTAACAAGTGAATGGTTTGGTAATTTTTATTTCATTTGAAAGTAACCTTGTTTCACTAGGTAGTACTGAAAGAATTTGTTGTCCCTAATAGCTGGTCCCTGTTCACTAGGGGATTAAACAATTTCACTAAGTAAAAATGTTCAAATTCACTCAAAATATATTGAAACCCAAAATGAACAAATAAACATTTCATAGTAGAAAATAAATTAAGTATGCAAGCTAACCTAGGCTACTAATGCACATAGGCCTATTTAATGTAATGTAACTTATCAAGTTTATCGAACTTAATTTACCAACTAAGTTATAATAGCATGTCTAGTAATCTATTAGCTATTAGATATTATATCATGAAAGACCCCTGGATGGGTACATTGAAGGGATAATAATCCAATTGAAATAGCAAAATTTGCCATGTGTGATCTATGTTTATTTATACATGTTGAATATATTATTATAGTTGCAAAACATTTCAATGTAGTTCAAAATATTTCATTGTAGTTGTAAAAATAATTACGTTATCATCCATTGATGGATCTAATCAAAATTGGATGACCTTGTTCGCTTTTCATTTATATTTTCAATGAAAAATCATATTTATTATAAATTGTAATCACATTTATGACTAGAATTTGGTTCAACCTTTGTTGTAATTGTATATGTGATTACAACAAGTTGTAATTACATGGACACGTAGGACTAAAACACCACTAGTTGTAAAATAAGTTGGTTTGGACACCAGTCGCATAGTAGTTGCAAAAATATGGTTAAAATGAACAACATGTATTTTAGTGGGAAGGGCATGTGTGGTTTCTATTATGGGGTTGTGTAATTGAAGAGGTCTAGATGGGAGATGTTATAATAGTTAAACCTAGAAGACATTGAGATATGTGCATTATGGGTTTGCCAAGTAGGGTTATATGTTTTGGTAGCAATACACTGCCATTTGGGTAGTTATTGGTCCATTAGATATGCATGTGGTATAAGTGGCCTACCACATCTTAAAACTTAAACCCCATTTGTTGGTCATTGGACGTATAGAAATGAGGGTGGGAAATGTTATAATGGTCAAAGATAAAAGACTTTGGGATAGTTGTGTTATGGGTTTGTCTTGGTCTTATATGTCATGGCTATAGTATAAAGCCATTTGGCTAGCTTTTGGTGGTAGATGTGGATTTAGTTCCTTTAGAATCACTCTACATTTATTGTAACAACATATTTGCATTACAAATATACACTCATTCACAACTTTGCACTAAATCTAAACACACATCTATTTGTAGTCCATCAATACACCATATTCATGATAATTTCAAAATAATTAAAATCTGTAATCCAGAATACAATGTAGGAAAATACAAATAGGAATTATAACTCATTTTTTGATTCACACATCAAATTGAATATGGAAATTAATGGAAAGTTTATATTTCTTTGTTCACTAAAAACTTAAACAAAACTACAACAAAAATTCATGTTCTAGGGAAGTGTAATCAAAGAACAAATCAAATCTATAATATTCAACATTAAAATCTATAAATTTTCTACAAAGTCTCTACATATCTATTTTTATTCCAAAAATGTGTGTCTACAAATGTCCGTAATTCTCCCAAAACTCCCACTCTTGGTCGTCCCCAAGTCATTATTAATGTCGCAACCCCACTTCGAGGCAAGTGTGAGGATGAGACTCACATTCCCAAAAGTGGGAACTTGGAGTCCTTCGGGATTCCTGCAACTTCAGAGCTCAATTGCAGAGGTCAAAACACCTCGCCTTGAGGTGTTCTTTATACCATTGGAAAGGCCTTGAAGTGTAGATGTCGAAAATGGCGTTGCATGAGCATTCGGACATCCACATCACAAGTTATGGTTGAAAGAAAGGCCGAGAATCAAACTGGCAGTTTGATTCTTGACCACAAAAAGTCGAGAATCGACCCGATCCCGGTGTGTGCAGGTGGACTGCGACACACCGTTGGAAAGCTCTTGAGGAGAGCTACAAGTTCGCTTTAAACCTCATCCCAATCCGAGGTCTAAGCCCAGGTTTAGGGAGTTATGAGCTCCCAAAGTCTCGGGAGTCCAAACCGGGACAGTTTCGAGACTCCTCCTTGGGGGTCCCGGGAATAAAAGTCATTTGGATGCCGGTGCAACGGAACAACGTAGAGAATACTATATGGGGGAAGGTGATGGCTTCCCTTGAGTTTGGGCCATGGTGAATCAAGTGAGTCCATGTTGCCAGTGGCTTATCCCAACACTAAAAGTGTTTCCAAAGGTGAACTAACCAACTTGTGGTTGGTTTTGATGCAGGATCGAGTAATTCAATAGTTGTCCTTCTTAATCTAATCTTGGAGCTTTCAGCACACCCGTTCACCCCCTTTAGTGTTGGAAGCTGGGAGTGGCACCAAGTTCTAATTATTTCCGCTCTTTAACATAGTTGGACCCTTTTTGGGTCTAACAAGGAACTTGGGGGTGCATCAATTAACATGAACTAGAAAATAAAACTCAACAAGAATTCAAAATTCAAACCCCCAATTGTCCAATGGTTTATTCCTATCTGTAATGCCTTGAAACCTTAAAAACTATGTAATATGCCTACTCGCTTAATGTCTAGTCCATGAAGTTGTATGTGGTATAATTTTTTTATTATATCATTACAACAAAAGATGTCATCGACAAATGATGTCATTGGATTGTGAATGAATTCATTGGTTTAATGAATGGGGACTAATGAAAAAGCAATGAATTCATTGGTTTAATGAACGGGGGCTAATGAAAAAATAGTGAATTCATTGGTTTAATGAATGGGGACTAATGAAAAAACAATGAATTCATTGGTTTAATGGATAGGGATTAATGAACCAAGATTAATGAAAAAATACTGAATTCATTGGTCTAGTGAATAGGGATAAGTGAATGGGGACTAGTGAAAAAACAAGGAATTCGTTGGTTTAGTGAACATGGATTACTAAACAACACTCACATTTTTAGTAATGTATCCAATTACATTAAACCCCATGTTTTTAAAACATTTATACCAAGAAAATTCATATCTTACTAAAATTTTGTTCAAATGAAATGTTTAAAATTTAATTTATTTTATTTTTCAATATTGTACATAATCACATTTATTTACTTTTGAAAGTGTAAAATCATTTTAACAATTTTTTTTAATATCATTATTCAATAACATTTCAATGCCCATTCTTTTGAATTTTTTTATAATAAATGAATAATTTTTTTGTTAATATAATAATATTATTTATGTTAAACTACTTTCAACTATTCTATGGCTACTTTTCATTATTTTAAATTATTTCATTTTACATTATTTATACCTATTTATGGCTATTCTCAAATTTTTGGATATTGTAAACTAATTCATTTTAGGTTATTTTCAGTTATTCCAAGTTACTTTTGGGCTATTTTGAGTTATTTCACTTGATGTTATTATTGTGTATTCTAAGTTATATTACCATAGGCTATTTGTGGCTATTCTATTGGTGGCTATTGTTGGTTATTTTATTCATGGCTATTAATGTTTATTTTATTGGTGCCTATATATTTTATTGTTGCGTATTGGTTTGGTGGCTATTGTTGGTTATTTATTCATGGTTATTAATGTTTATTTTATTGGTGCCTATATATTCTTTTGCTGGTTATTGGTTTGGTGGCTATTTGTGGTTATTTAAAGTTAAATTACCATATGTTATTAATAGTTATTAGTGGAACTATTTTATTAATGGCTATAGGTGGATATTTTATTAATGGATGTTGGAGGTTATTAATGGTTATTATGTTAATGCCTATTGGTGGTTATTTTATTAATGGTTATTGGTGGCTAAATTACCATAATATATTAGTGTCTATTCTATTATAAATTATTGTTGGATATAATACGCTATGTTATCATAGGCTATTGGTAATTGTTTTATTGTAGTTTATTCTAAATTGTTTTTTATAAGTTGTTATTGGTTATATGTTTTATTTTATAATATTTAAATTTTTTATATTTAGGATAAATTAACTTATAATAACATAAAATAAAATGATTTTGAATAACCTAAAACATAACTTGAAATAATATATATTAATTCAAAATAAAATTACCTAAGATACAACCTAAGGTTAGTTGAAATACCTTAAGGTAAAATAAGGTATAATAGTTTAGGGTATAACAATTTATAATATCCTATAATAATTTATAATAATTTAGGGTATATGTTAGAATAATTAAAGTAGCATTGGGTATTTAAAAAAACAATATAAAAATAAAATTATTTATCATGGTAAATTATGATAGTGAATCATGCCAAGTAGTAGTGAAACATGATGCTTATATAGTGATATTGTAGTGAAATAACTTTAACCAAGGTGAAATCATTAAAGTGCAATGAATTTATTTCATTTAAAAAATCCCATAACGATTTACGCTAGTGAATTACACCCCATTTTGGTACTTGTGTTTGTTAAAAAAGGTCCATGTATAAGTTGCATATGCTATAATGCACTTGGCAAAGGACCTTAAACACCTCATAATGCATATATCTAATGGGTTTTTGAATGGGATGGGATGGGTGATTGACCAAGAAGAAGAGGAGATGACTTGTGGTTGGAAATGGTGTGAGCATGAAAATTGCTTCAATTTGCAAAGGGGGAAAAAATCCTATAAAAGTGAGAAATATACACTATTTTTTGAAGGTGTGAATTTTACTTATTGGTCGTTGGGTGCGATTTGGTAAAACTGATCGTATCTAAAACACTAATGTATGTATATGGACGGGAAGAACCATGTGCATACACTTGCTTCATTTACCTTATTGAGTTCATGCTAAAGGTGCAAATTGGGTTTTTGTTGGGGTGTAGTTGAAAATTGAAAACCCTGTTTATTTGTTGAATTTTGCAAATGGTGACATAATTGTGTCAAGTATAATAAATGGGGTAGAGGATTAAGGTGTGTGCACCATGGTGTACAACTTGGAGAAGTTGGTATCAAGTGGCACTTGGTGGGATAATGGAAGGTAATGGCAATGTGAAACTATAAGTGCTAAACCAAAATGATGATCCCCCTAATTGAAATTGAAAGATGTAGTGGGGGACAAGCCTTTTTTGGAAAGCAAAAAACATTAAACTAGCCAAGTGAATTATTATTGCATTGTGCTTCTTGTAAGCATTATGTTGTTGGTTGGACTAAGCGCCATTTTGTGTGGATGAATTTACAAACACTTGGTTTCTTATATAGCAATTTGCGTAGGTAGGTGGACATTTATTTAAGACAAGAAAACATAATGTTAAATTCTATTTGTGCAATTTAGTCCATATGCTTATTGCAATTTTAGGCCGTAAACCTTGATCCATGTATTTGAATATGTGGCCTACTAGATTAAATATTATTCAACCCTAGATAACCCTAAACCAATAAGCTCACCCTAACCCTAAAACAATTTAGCAATGTGTCCAATACCTTAAATCCAATAAGCCTCTTAGACTGAAAACATGGCATAAAAACATTTACAAAAAACCAGCAAATGAAAACAATAAAAAACTTACAAAATATGGCTAGTGGAAAAATCCAAATCAACTTTGAACTTGACAAGTGGCAACATTAACAAGTGGCAACATTAGGGTTATTGAAAAAGATGGCCTAGATTTATTTCCACTAAACAATAAATAAAAAATTGACATTCAACCTTTGTAGTGACACATGGCAAAAATGAGGTTGTAAAAAAAGATGGCCTGAAATTATTTTATCAAGTTTTAATTTTATAAATCAAAAGGCCATATGAAAAGGCCACATTGCAAAATTGGTGTTGTTAAAAAACAATGCCCGAATTTTTTTGAAAAAAATGTAAAACCTTAAATATCGATATACAACATTTGAATCTGGCACATGGGAGAATATGTGTTGCTGAAATATATGGTTCAGATTTACTTTTGGTTGGTTTTTAATTAGCAAAAACCTTTTAACCCTAGGACACATGGCACCATTGGGGTTGTTGAAAAAGACGGCAAAATTAATTTCAATGAGTATTAAAATTTAAGATGTCACTCACCTTTGCACATGACATGTGACAGCTTTGGATGGACGGACTACATATGATGTGAAGTTTTTTATTCATTAAAGAAACCTATAGTCGCATGTTTATTGCATGCTAGTTGCATAAACCATACGGTTGGCATATGGATGAACATGTATATTTTGATTTTGATTTCACCTGCCATCTACAACTACAAACGCATGTGACTTGTTCAAAACAACTAATTGATGTTTAGTTGCATGTGAGGTATATAACTAAAACCTAGTTGCCATTACCATTCATAAATTGCCACTTTTTTTTTAGTGTAAAGTTTTAAAATGTGCCTTGAATGGCTTGGTTTTCTTTTCATTCATAATTGAATGTCTCTTTTGATTTATTGTGCCTTGAAAATGTTCTAATTAATTCAAACAAAAAATCTCATAATAATTTGAAATTAAGTAGAGGGTAAGTTTTGTCATCTATCTATAAAGGAAGGTAGTTTGTTTTGTAACTATGAGATTCACCAAACCAGGATGCTTCAGATTGTGTTCTTGGTGCCTTTGGAAAGCTCTTGACAAGGAAGGGTGCATGGGCTTGGTTCCATGACGTTTGGACTTGTGGTGCAAAAGTTCTTGAATATTGAATGATTTCTTCACTGAAAATGAAATTAAATCATAGCTAAAAATTTCGGAGGAATTGGAATGTGTCTTTGGTGTTGTTGGAAAGATCTTGATGAGCAGGATTTAATGAAATTTATTTGGTAAGATTTGGATTCAGAATGTGGGAGATCTTGATTTTTAAGTGATTCCTGTCACTGAAAATTCAAATAAATTCCAAAAAACCAGGTTTTGGAAGCAAAAATCAGTTGAGGACGTGGTAACACTTGGGCCAATGGCACAGGTCACACTAGTATCTTATTAAATTAAGAAGCAAGTGGAGTCTCTATGTCCAAACCATTGGTGCTCTTTCACCACAAGAATAGTTGCTAATCCTTTTATGTATACTCAGTTTGGTATTTGGGCCCACCTTGAACCCTAAATATGTTATGAACATGAATAATTATGGTTAGTTACTAAGTAGATTAAGCCATATATCCCACCCTTTAAGAGGCAAAAATAGGTGTGTATTTTAAGGTGCCGACAGTTTAAGGTTCATATATCTTAGAGATGAAAACACAACTAATTGTGAAAACTTGAGAAATGTAAGGATGTCATTTAGCTTTGAAGAGCTTTTGTGCCAAAGCAATGGGTGAAGCCTTCAAACCTTAACTCCTCTTCTGACCCTTGATTCTTTATGACTTTCGCATGAGATGGTGACACGTGTCATGAAGAAAAAATTACATTGACAATATCAAGGGTATGTTGTAATTAGAATTGGCAAATTCCTCCTTTCGAAGTACCTGCGTCTCCCTTTTTGGATTTTTGTTGAAGCCATTGTGTTCCTGTCATGTTCCCACTAGGTTCTCAACATGTTCCCTAAGTTCCCAATGTGTTCCCCCAACATGACCCTCTATTTTTAATGTGTTCCCTAACATGTTCCCAATAGAAACTCACTTTAACCCATGTCCTTTGCCTCAAGGCTAACTTAGTGATTCTTTTGGTGATGAAGTTTTGCCATTTTGTGAAAAATATTCTGTCACAAATTCCCTGTTTTAAAAATAAAATTCAACAAAATTTCGAAAAATTAAAAAGATTTGCCAAAAATTGTCACAATTGCTTACAACATGAAAGGGTGCTTTCATACTTTGAATAGTGCCAAACTTGGTTAAATATACTTATGGATGATTGTCACTTGAGCGATATGGAAAAATTGGAAAAAAATAAATCTGGTGCTACTCCTTTAACCTAAGTACCAGCCCTAAAAGGAGGAGGCTACAATATACCTATTTTGGGACCGTCCAAACCTTTAATGAAATTAATTTGGGATGGGCAACAAAAGGAAAAAAATTGAACTTTTGGAGCTGCATCACGAAAGGGGGAAAAATAAACCTTCTGGAAACTGGAAAAACTAAAGGATTCTAAAGTTTGCATGAGACTTGATTCCTTTGAGTGTACACGTCATGATGCTTGATTCCTTTGAGTGTACATGTCATGATGCTTGATTCCTTTAAGCATACACGTCATGATGCTTGATTCCTTCTTATCGTTACTCTTTACTACCACAAATACAAAATATCCCAACAAAAGAGACCCACGTGTACACTCAAAGGAATCAAGCATCATGAAGTGTATGCTTAAAGGAATCAAGCATCATGACATGTACACTCAAAGGAATCAAGCATCATGACGTGTACACTCAAAGGAATCAAGTCTCATGACGTGTACACTCAAAGGAATCAAGCATCATGACGTGTACGCTCGTAACATGTACGGGTCCCTAGCGAGGCGGCTGAGATGAGGTAAACTGGATGCCCTTTACAGGGTTTCTCTTCTTCTTTTTCACTTGTACTGGCCCCAAGTTAGCAAGCTAAGCTATGCTGGGAATCTCACTAGGTTTCATGCGCTTGTATAGGTGGCAGCCGGAGACTTAACCGCACTCTCTAGTAACTATTTTGATCAAATTCATTTTGCAATCAATCACCTAGCCATGTTACCAGGGTTTTTTTTATAAAAAATGTGTGGAGGCGGAGATGCTATTGCCATGTACATGGCAGAGCAAAGTTTACCACACATTCATTTTCCAGGGTGCAATTTTAGGCATCCATTAATTATTTTATTTCGCTTTCTGGCTATGGTTTTTTTTAATGAGATCAGTTATTAGGTGATGAAGAATAGTTTTGTCTATGTATTTTGGCAATCATCAAATTTTTAAAGTAGGCATTTTGGGTGATCAACATGTTTATAGCATCTAGGTCTGGGTGCTCAACATATTTACAACACCTCTGTTCTGGCAATCAACACCTAACCAAGAATATGTACATAAATACATTTGCCATACATTTGGGTTGCTCTATGCTTAAACCAAATTATTCAAAAAATATTTAAAAACAAAGGTTCTAGGGGTGATCAAACCTTGACCACAAAGGTCTTGCCCATGTACCAAGGAAGATCTGCACCCGCACCTTAGAAAATGTGCAACAAACAACCCAACTTTGAAACATCGAACCCAACACCAAGAGAACACACATAGCCCGCTTTCTTACCAAATAAATTGCCTACATGATATTGACTATCACAAAAAAATTAAAATATGTTATGATTGCTCATGACTTGTAGTTACAAAAGTCAACACAATATTTTTTGTTAAAAGTATCTATGCTAAAATTGTTCTACCAATCTACTTGTTACCTCACCTTAAGATCTTTCCAACGAAGAATAACATTTTCATATGGAAAATTAAAGAGGCTAGAAAAATAGGAAAACCTGAAAAAATTCTAAGTAAACATGCGGACACACAACAAGATGTGTTGGCAGGCAATTTTCTAACTTGTTTTCATGTAGGCCAAATTGTTGAAAGTCCTTTCATCTTCGACAAAACCCAAAACCTAAGTTAGAACAATTTCATCAAGCTTGATGCATGCAATCACCTTTTGTGCCATAATGGGGGAGTTCCTAACCTTCATCCACAACTTGGAAACTAGGTTTTTATCATGAGTTTTAGCCATCATTGGGTCAACATTGTCAATCAGGTCAATTGAAACAAAAAAGACTACACATCAAGCTTTTGAAAATTTGTGATACAAGGGTATCATATGGCATGTAGGACAATGGGTATATATTAGTTGGGAGGATTAAGAGCTACTAGGTAACCAAATTTTGTATTAGTGGTCACCCTTATAATTTTGGACTTTTATTTTAAAAGGTTTTTTAACAATTGATGTTTGGTTTTAATAAGTGTAAATAACTATTTTGTGTATAGAGGATAAGGATAGAATGATGATAGGGTGTGTAATTAGATCTAGGCATACTAATAGGGTTAGGGCAATTTTGCTGAACTCCCTAAACCTTGATGATAATTAGATGGAGTAGTGGAGTTCCTTTTGGTGTTTTTACGAGCTAAAGTAGACAACAAGAAAAGAGTTTGTAAAATTATGAGAAGGTGAAGAACATTACCTATTGTTGTCTAGCCCCAGCACAAAGTAGAGGTAATTTTGCAACTATGGAAGAGTTATGAAAGTTACAAAGGAAAAAAAAAGTAGGCAAGGAAAGAGGATACAAGGAAGCAACGGAAGTTTTTTGGGGAAAAGAGAAGGGTGTGTATATATAAATAAAGGAACTAGGTATAGAGAGCAAATAGGATGTTGGGGAAGGTAGAAAAATGATTTAAAAAAGGAAGACAATTTTTTGAGACTTGGGGAAAAGATTTGGAAAATGGATTTTCACAGAAATTGAAAGGAATTAAAAAAAGGGGAAGGAGGTTGTGGGAGTGTAGTGTGCATAGGTTTATAGTGCTTATGTAAGCTTGTTGATCTTAAAGGAAAGGTTGTGTATAATTTTTGTGTAAGTTTTGTTAACTTTGGGGAAGTAGGGTTAGACAAGTTGGAGTAGGTTAGAAGATGGTGAAGGAATGACCCAAAGGGGTAGATAAACCAATTGATAATAAGAAGTAATATATGCCAATGGGGAATCGTTTTTCAAAGGTGAATAGGAACATTTTATTTTGTAATCTCATATTCACCTTCAATAGACCTATTGGGATTCTAGTAGGTGTGGGGAGGATGGGCCCAATGTGTTAAGTAGATAGGTACTTGATTGAATAAAGTTGAACTTGAATTTAGTAAGTTTTTCATCTGCTTAACATAATCCCATGTTTTTTTAGCATTTGATTTCCACCCAATGTGCTACCTCCATGTTTGGTGCATTCACAAGTTCAGTTCTCATGTGTTGCGCTTGTTGCCCTTCTTACACCTATACAATTTCAGTCATAAGTTGATGTATGACCTATTGTAATTGTTTTTAGAAAAAAATTTATAACTACAATCTATTCTTGATCTAGTTAGTCTCCCTTACAGATAAGACATCCAAGTTTTAAAAAGCTTAGACTAGCCTCAACCTTTCTCTTAATCATTCAAGATATAACAAAAACAACAATTTAAACTTCTAAGAAACTAAAACACTTAATACCATAACTACGACCAACATTACACAAAAATAAACCAAGCTATCTATATTTTAACTTGTTTATAACCAAAAGTTGTAACTGCTCATGCTTATAATATTGATCCACTACATGGTCATCAAACTGTAACAAGATTTGTTGATTTATTTTGTTAACTTTTAGATTCCTTTAAGACAGAACTCTAAAGAAACTAGAGTAATAGATTCTTAAAACAATTTCTAAAATCTAATTACAATCACAATGTTTGTATTCAAAATCAAAGTTGTAAAACTCAAAAGATCATTAGAAATGTTCATAAGCAGCTCTTCAAAATGGTCACCAAAATTCTTCCGAACGAAAACTCAGAAATCTCATTATCGATCATGAATATTTTTAAAAATGGAGCAAACCTCCAAAGTTGTAAAGCATAAAAATTCTCAAAGATGATAATCAAAAGATTTAAATCATGTCCAAAAGACATTAGAAAATGTGTATCTCCTCCTCATTGCCACTGTAGTCTTAGGCCCGCTGTACAGTACGAGTCAGGGCCAAAAAAACTAGGCGCCAACTTTGAGCATTTTTGGGTTGCAAATTGGCCCCAAGTTATTAATAAATGCTAGAACATTGATGTCATGATATTAGTAAATACTGGAACATTAGCCTCCCAAATTTGATGGTATCCTTTTTTCAGCCTTCGACGCAATACAAGGCCAGAAAGTTCAGCATTTATTAGTAACTTGGGGCAGATTGAAAAGTTCTTTTCTATGTCACCCTTGACTCCTAGTGTAAATCCCTTGGCAAGATGCTAAATACCCCCTACGAGCTCTGTCCGGCACTTGTTTGGTGCCTGACAGTGCAGCCCTGCTAAGAACTGCGTTGTTCTGCAGCAGGGTTTTTAAATTTTTGGCCTTTTTGAGTTTGTGTATGCGATAAATATAAAAATAAACCCTCCTCTTGCAGGACTGTGCAACGCAGAAATAGGTGTGCAAAAAGACAAGCGAAACCAGCGTCGGGCAGAGCTCGTTAGGGGGTATTTTGTGCCTTGCAAGCCCTTGGGGCTGATTTCAACTTTTGCACCAATAGGAATGCTAGATTTGGGTTGAACACTGGCCCTAACTCCTAGTGTAAAGTGGGCCTTACATAGGTTCAAAATTCTCTAACAGTAACCAGCCAGTATGAGGAAAATAAAGAGTTTTAAAAAATTCAAAAACTTTGTGTCAGGTCATTGGTTGTCTTATGTACAGTTGTGTAGTACCATGTTCACAAAGAAAACAAGGGGTGTGTCACACAGTGGCCTTGCCATTTACATTAAAAAGTATCCTATGGAAAAAGAAGAATTATCAAAACTCAAAGAATCGACCATGAAAAAATATAATCTTCACAAAATCCTCTAAAAGACACCAAAATCCTTCAAGATATTATAATTCTATATCTAATCTCATGTTTTAACAGAAGGAAAAATATCATCATTCAAAAGTCCTCATATCAAAATAAGCCTATTGCCTACGGGAAAATATTCATTATGCTATTATACCCTATAATGAATCTAAACACAGTATCCACTTGAGTTATCTGCGGTTTTACTGGAGATAGCCACCTTTGGAATTTTTTGAAACAGTCTTCCAAATTTGTAGATTTGGAGGTAAGAAGAGAATTAGCTAACTCTGACTTACCTCCCCTCCCACGTCAGCATCCATGTGAGAGTCATGCAGGCTTCAGAGGTACATACCTCTCTATGTGTGGCGGCAACAATAACTTTACCCCCAACTAACAGTGAAATAACTCTGACTTACCTCCAAATGTGGCATGCCCATCAGGCTCACTTTACACTAGGTCTTAGGGCATTTGTTCAACCCATATCCAGCATTACTATTGCTGGAAAAGTTGAGATCAGCCCCGGGTGCTTTATAGCCGGAGTGAACGCTGATATAGAAAGTAAGCTCTTCAATCTCCCCCAAGTTACTAATAAGTGCTGAACCTTGTGGCCTTGTATTGGCCTCAAGGCTGAAAAAAGGATACCATCAAATATGGGAGGCCAACTGCAACCCTTGGGGCCAATGTTCCAGCATTTACTAATAATCTGATATCAGTGTTTTAGCATTTATTACAAACTTGCGGCCATTTTGCAACCCAAAAATGCTCAAACGTGGTCCCAAGTCTTTTTGGCCCTGACTCCTAGTGTAAACCAGACCTAAAATTATTGAACTTATTTGCAACCATCAAGGTATATTTGTATAACGGTGCATTCACACTTGATGTTAAATCCATGTTAAATGAAAATCTAGGTCCCATCCTAGGTGGCACTCAACATTAAATGGCCGACAGCTTAATGTTAATGGTTAAAGTGAATGTTAGTTTAACTATAAAATCTGCACTCTAAGTAAGTTTAAGTCTTAAATGACTACTATGGTGTTTAACGGACTCAACACTAGAGTCCCTAATACCAAGTGTGAACAGACCTTAAGAAGATTGTTCATTTCTCCCTTGGTTTAAAAATTCAACCAAAGAGGAATCTTTGTTTTGCCTTCTTTTGTCTCCCTTACTGTTTTCTTGATACCGTCGGTAGTACGGGCGGCCTGCAATTACGGGTACCCATTCCATCAAGTCTTGTCGTCCAAACTTGCCCTTATCAGCACTTGGAAGTTGGCAGCTGTAGAGCAAAGAAACGAATGGCCTGGCCGCAGTTACAAACTGACAGATTGTGTCTGAGAGTTGCGAGGCTTCTTCACGAGAGGGATACAAATTACTGAGCTCACAACAAAGCTTCGTTTGCAACTAGCAGGTTTTACGTTGACTGGTGCATTGTGCAGTGACGAGGTCCATCATCTGTCATTTGACGTGTGGATCCATGGACAAACCACAGAGAATCTGGAACGCGATGCTGACCTTGTTGATTGCAGTGCTGGAAGCTCTAGTGTGCACTCTCTCCAGTGCTCCAGGCGTGTGGGCTCAAATTCAAGGTTTGTTTCACTTTAACACATACCGTCTCTGATTTGTGTGCCCCTTTCGTGTACTTTGTAACACTCCTGTTCCACGATAAAAACTCGATTTTGGTTTCCTTATATGCCTGTATTGTTTCTTGAACATGAAATGGAAAACTGACGTTACTAGCGACATAGGATGCTATTAAAAGACGAGCTTCAACTACTGTTCTTGGAATTCTTCGCGAAGACGCGCTTCCTAGTATTGTTGATGAAGCATTCGTTCCTCATCTCGGAACGCTGTCCAGAGTTTGATTTCAAGCCTATCATCCACCTACCCTGGTTGAGCCAAAATCGCTTACAGAACTGGCGAAAATTTCTTAGTGTAGTTGGAGCGCATTTACAAAGGTAAGACTACCTCCGCTGCCTGGTAGGCATGATCTTTCGTTTTTAGCAAACTTCCTACACTTCATAAGGTTCCTCGCCAGTTCTTGACGTAGGTTAAGATTCTCACACGGAGACGTAACAGGGATTCGGAATCCACTCTAGGCTCTGCCTCTGACACTCTCCTCATTCTGGGCCTTACCCACCACTTAAAATAAGGCGTCAATGAAACAAGGTGCGAATTATCGACTGCCAAACTCGGGGGCAACTTGCAAAGTCTAGCGTAACCAGATGTCTAGTACGTATTCCAAAGAGTCAGGGATCTGATTCAGCTGTGTTATCTCAAAGTTCGGACACTTCAGTTCTTAGTGGTCACCATGTGGGTAGCCTTTCATAATCCGAGTATAAAATTCTGAAAGCTTTGACTTCTTTTTTTTCTCGTATTGGCAGGACCCGTCTTTGTCGACTGCGGTTCGATGGCCAGCTATGTTGACAGTATCACAAATATATCATGGGTCCCTGATGCTCCTGAGTATATAACAACTGGTGTAAACGGATATGTCCCAAGTGCACCATCAATTTATCCAAACTTTTCCGAGTTTACAACCGTTAGATACTTTCCTGATACTCGAGCCAAAAACTGTTACAGCTTTCCAGTAATGCCAAACACGACGTATCTGATAAGAGGAACTTTTTTCTATGGTAATTATGACAGTGGTACCACGCTCCCCAGTTTTCAGATGGCTATAGACGGGACTATAGTCGCCAACGTTACCTTTGATAACGCTGCCATGTTTGTGTACCATGAGTTTCTGGTTGGGTCTGTTTCTAACGTAACATTTCTCTGCCTATTACGGGACTCCTCTAACTCAGTTCCGTTTATTTCTGCGATATCTATTTCGGCTCCGCCGGTTGGTTACTTCGACAGTTATCTTTCTCCCTTCCTGTATGGTACTCAAAGGAAATACATCGAGACAAAATACAGGCTGAACTTTGGTGGACACGGACTCGTCAGGTATGTCATAATTTTCAGCCAAACTATGTTCTTTCAAACGTGGCCGGTTGGCCCTTCACGTAGAGATCAAACTACAGTAGCCTGAATTAGGATTAAATTATTACTGAACTCGAAAGATCCTCAGACAATATCATCGAACAATTGCAGCAAGGGCGTATTAAGTCCTTTTAGAATAACAACATTTCACGAATGGTCATTGTGTCCTGATCAACGTCTTTGCTGAAGGTTTCCATATGTAAAGCACTGGCGCAGGAGAAAACTTCTAATTAACAAAGGGAATACAAGTAGTAATTTGCCATTCCTAAATTCGGTGGGACCTCCACTTTATCCTCACCAGCGAGACCTCTTGAACCCATCATCCTTGCCCCAAAAAAAACCCAAGATCAGAGCAGGAGCAAAGTAGAAAGGCATGTCTGAGGTTTCCAGGCACCGGGGAACACAGAATGGCCTCAAGACTGGTCCTTCGAACATACACTAGGTTGTCTGCGCGACTCACTAGACTAAACACATAAATTGCTCTTATCTTGATCCAATTTACGTCTCACTTCTTCGATGTATCTTAGTCCTATCGACACCGACTTATTCCCTTGACGTACATGCAAATTGTCCACAAGTGGTTGTTCTCATTACTTCTCAATCTGTTTTTATTGTATTTTTGGTTATTGCAGACATCCCGATGATGAATTTGATCGATATTGGTTTCCAATTCAAGGGTCGAACTCAACGTTTATACAGAGTACCTCGCCACTGCAAAGTGTAGTTGCAAGCAAATCTATAGAGGGATTGTGGGACGAACCCCCTGAAATAGTGATGGATACTGCCCTGACAAGCACTGGCAACATAACAATCACCTTCCCAGACGACTACAGCTATAATTGGATATTGTCATTCTACACTGCTGAATTTGATTCAACTGCCAATGCTAGTTCACGGAATTTTTATTTACAGATACCTGAGGAGACCGATCTCCTGAATCCGTACTCGAACAGCTCAGACACCGCATTCAGTGCTCTTGTAGATGTTCTCATGAACGACTCTTACACCCCTGGAACGGATATTGTTCTGTATCCAGATCAAACTGTTTCCAGTCCTCTCGGTCCTATCGCGAGTGCTCTGGAGGTTTGGGAACTTAGCACAAATCCGATGGCCACAATAACAAACTATCAGGACGGTAAGTTATCGATGTTTCTGCAAGGCTGTAAATACTGGCAATTTTCCTATGCTTCCGGATCATAGCATTATGCTGGTCGCGCCAAGTGGCCTAACTTCCTCGCTGATATTACGACTTTCAAAGATTTTTGCTGAAAATTGAAACACAGACTCTCTGTGATAGAAAAGGGGTTCACATGAGATAGATCTATTGGAAGATTAGAACCAGCACCCACATTAGCACCGTCACCTTCATGAATGAGGCCTCTACGTGGCAAAATTCAATCCAGGGAATGTTAGATTTGGACTAGGACACCCCCTTGCACCCTCAGCTGTGCACCTCAAATAGAGGGGGAACACTAGTAAAAGAAAAGAAAAGAAAATCTAAGTAAAAATATAGGGTGCAATATACTGTTAGTTCAGTCAAAATTGTAAGTTAAATTTAAAAATAGGGTACATTATATTCAAATAATTAATTTAATTAGAATATAATGTATGTATTAATTTGAAATAATGAATTATATTTAATATAAGATTACTTTAATATGTGTATATTAAATAATAATAAAATGAAAAAAAAAAAGTTGAACATGTAATATCCATCTAAAAATGATCATTTGACGCACATATATCTGAAACTTTGCATTAAGTGTCCCCCCCAGAAATAACCAGCCCCCGAACTGGGTGACAAATTGATCTTGAAATTGTGACAGCTGATTGCAACTAGTGTGAGGTGTGCATGCAGCAATCACTATTGCCGAGATCAAATCAAGTATGAACCTTACCGATTGGACTGGTGATCCCTGTGTTCCAGTTCCTCATCCCTGGGTTACTTGTAGTACAGACATCAACTCTGTCCTTTCAATTACAGCAGTGTGAGTAATTTTCCTCCTTTACTAGATAATATTTCCATGACAGCGTAGGATACCGTTGTTGATGGGCATGTTTGACAAGAATAATATTTTTTTTAGACATGCTGAAATTATCAAAACATAATTTTTCTCAAAGATAAAAAAATTGCAAAGAAAAATAAAGCATCTTTTGAAATATTTGGTAATATTTTATTAGTCAAAATGTTAAAATCTTCAAAATTAAGTAATGAAAAACAAAACAAAACAAGCCAATCGTCACATACTAGCTTTGCTCCTTTCTGGAAAGTTTAAACATCAAACCAGCAACAGTTAAAATAGGAAATATTTCATGAAGTTTCCAGTTCACAACAACACCTTCAGGACAAACTTCTTCCAAACCTGAGACCTCTGATGAAAACATAAAAACCTATGCCAAATTTTCTAGTGTAGTTTTCTTAAATGCCTGCCTATGCTGGTCACCTTTTCCCTGTGATACCTGGTGGGTACCCACCCAATACCCACCAGGTATAACGAATTTTTTTTTTAAAAACCATGGTAGTTTGTATGCCCTATTATACTTGGCCATCAAGCTTTACCCTACATTACACCCTTCTGCAGTATTTCCCTCTGAACTAAAAAACCAATATGTTCCCAAATCCTGGTTATAAAATTATCTGTGTAGGGTACAGTCCTAAGACCAGAATAAGGGCCTGTGTGAGGTGGAGCAAAGCCCAGGCCTGATTCAGGCAAAGCCCATGGCCGAGGTCTTTGCCGACCATAAAGTGTACAGTAAAGCCCAAGGCAGCAGGCTTTAGCAAAATAAGAGTCTGTGCCCAGCCAAATGCAGGTATGATGCAGGTACAGCTCGCTGCCAAAGACTTCACCCAGTGTAAAGACCAAATTTTTATTTCTTTAAAATTTTCTCTTGATACCTGCCCGGTATCACAGGAAAAAAAGATTCAAAAAGATTGGAAATACCCACCTATCACATGGAAAAAGTGGGGGGAGTTCTGTGGTAGGTAATGGCCCAAGATGGGGGCATTACCAGAATGAGGAGTCTGCCTTGCGCAGATTCCAAATCTTGGTTATGCCCCATTTAAGGGCCTTCACATGTGTACAGAACTGGCGAGGAACCAAATGCAGTGTAAGATGTCTTTCTTCCAACTGAAAAACAAGTTTGGGATAACTTAAAGTTGGCATAGACAGAATGTTTAAATTGTGTTCAGTTCCAGCTACAATACAATTTGGGGGACTATTGCTGCTAATTTTAGCTGGGTCTGACCATTGGTAAGTGACTGATTTATTTGAGGTCATGTACTCCATTGGATCCAAATGATAATCTTTGGAGTTCCAATTTCAGGGTTGTGAACAACCTTAAGTTTTAATTAGTTTCTTGAAGGTTCTTAACTGTTTCCCATGTTTGATCCATGAAAAACCCTGAACTGCTAGTTAATGCAGCCAGACATATTAAGAAAATTGATTATTGATGTTTGACTCTTCATAACAAAAATTAATTAACCGCACTTTTTCCCAAGCCTTGACCATAATTCACAGAAAACAAGCTTAAAATAATTTTTGAGTTGTAAGTTTTGCATAATTTTCAAATCTTTTGAAATTCTCAACCTGCCCTTCTCCATGAACATTTCACATCTGGCAAGACTTCCATGTTATGATGTCTGACTCTTTGTAAAATTGGACCTCATATTGTGATGGTTGACAGGAATCTTTCAGGGTACAATCTAACTGGGCCCATTTCTCCCAGCTTTGGCAATCTCCAGAGTCTCACCAGCCTGTGAGTAACTTTCATGTCCAGTATTGTACTGGATTATTATAACTAAAACTGTTTCTTTTTTTTCTCTTTTGGTCGTTGAACCCTTCTGAGATTCATCAAAACATGGATCACATTGCAATTTTAGGCATCTACTTTTCTATTTAAACCAATAGAATGCTGATCTTCTCGTGTGAGTCTAGATAGGTTGTCATATTTGCCCCCTACAAGGTTTAGTGTTTTTAGAACATTTTAACAATGTGTTCAAAATTAAGTATTAACTAAATATTGATACAATCATTGATATGATATTCTGATTACATTGTAACACCTTGTGATAATCAAACATTGTGTTACAATGCCCTGACAATTTGATATTAATAATTTATCAACATTGAACTAACACTTAAACCTTGAACACATTATTACAACGTTGTAAAGGCTATGTATATGGAGAGGATAAGAATGTGATACGATAACTGAGACCCGTATGCTTACTTACAAATTGTCACATGATTAGCCAGTTATTATCATTATCCTCTAGAA
Source organism: Sphagnum tenellum (assembly GCA_963921925.1). Classification (NCBI taxonomy): domain Eukaryota; kingdom Viridiplantae; phylum Streptophyta; class Sphagnopsida; order Sphagnales; family Sphagnaceae; genus Sphagnum; species Sphagnum tenellum. The sequence continues at coordinate 14,936,750 of OY998157.1, forward strand.
ATATGTCCCAACCCTACTTATGATTCATACATTATTATGTAGCAAACAATTGGCCATGACAATTGCTATGATGCAATAGGATTTATCACAATTACAAATAGCATAACTTCAATGATTCTATTTTAGTTCGTTTTTCCATAATGGTGTGCTTTTATGTGATGTGCAGTGCACTGGATTATAATGATTTGAATGGTTCGCTACCTCTACTAGAGCATTTAGCTAATTTACAATATTTGTGAGTGCATACCCCCACCTTATATATTTCAATGCAAACTAAATACATTTTCACAAGATTACTTTGGTTTTCTTAGAATAGATTTTGCCTTATCCACTTCAATTAAAAACCTTCTAAATATCTCATGTGTAGGTGCCCCAAGTTGGTTTGCATACCAATAATTTGATTGAATATATTCTACACATAATTACCTAATAATTATCTAAGAAATACCTTTTAATTTCTTCATTGTTGGTAATATGTTTATAGCTTATGGAGATCATAAAAGAGGTTTTGATTCACTCATGTTGATGGCTTTCAATATGTTTTGAACTAAGTATGTACATTTATGCGCATGACTTGTCATGAAGCATTGGGAACAATAAATGGCCCTTAAATTGTCAAGCCTTTATAATTCGCGAAGGTACTAAAAAACTAGGTAATAATGAAATTAACACCCCCATTGGTAGATTTGGCAATTGGAGGTGAACTAAAAAACCAAGATGCACTTCCAATTTTCAAGAAGCAATGAGATTTAATCCTATATATGTTGCTGATTTTCTTGTTATCTTTATTTTCAAATTAAGTTGGATTTTTCAAGTATTTGTACACCTAGAAGAAATGGATACAAAAAAACATGTAACAAACTTTTGAAAACTTTATGGTGTTATTGTGTTTTGATAAATAACTAGGTTCTTGCAAAACAATTCGCTATCTGGGACGATCCCAGATTGGCTGGCTGACTTGCTATTTTTATCTAAATTGTGAGTGCTACCCTTTACCTCTCAAAAACAAAATTGGCTAATATATCAATATCTCATATTGACTAACAACATTAAAATAATAGTTATTCATGATGGAAACTTCTAGATAATATTTGGGCACTACATTTCAAATATACATTTACTCATTTACTCATTTTCATTTCTAGAATTATGTAACAACACAATCCAAACATTCATATCATATGACACAATTTCAATTACTTGATAACTTGGATAAAGGAGTCTAACAAAGTTCAATGGCAGAATCATTTTTAACATTAAACTCTTTACAATGTGGAACAGGTTTGTTTGGAATAACAATTTTAGTGGCCCCATTCCCCCAACTTTACTTTCCAAAACTTCCACTTGGAATTTCACGTAAGTTTTTTTTAATCAAACGTCCCAATCTTTACTAATAATTTTGTAGAAAGATTGTTATATATGAATTTGTGTCCAATGTGAAAAAAAGGTAATTATTGTTAGTTCAACATTTGACAATTATGTTTGTTAAACTTTCAAGGTACCTTCCGGGAAACCCATTTTTGCAAGGGCCATCATCAATATCCAACACAAAATCGACAAATATTGCAATCATAATCGGTCCTGTGTTAGGTGGCATCTTAGCACTTGTCATCATCATTTTTCTTGTTCTTTGTATTAAACGTAAACCCCATACCAAAACAAAGGAAAGGACATTGACTGGTGGACATTTACAAATGGTGAAGTCTAATCATGGGGGTAAGCAATTGACTATCTAAATTTATGTTTTCTATGTCATCCAACAATAGACGAAATTGTTACATATTGCAATCTAATGTAGTACACATTTTCCCCACATATTTGTGTTCAATATAATCTCCTCATAATGTTTAAGTTGAAATGATGATATATTAAAATGTGACTGATTTTTAGATTGCATTGTCCAACTTGTCACTTGCTCATTGGTCTAGAAGATGGGGGTTATAACACATAATTTTCTCCCTTCTCTTGTCTACTTTTAGTCACTTTCTCATTGGTTTAGAAATTAGTTACAGCTGATAACGAATGAGAGGAGCCAGATTATTGAAATAGTTTGAACACATTCGCACTTCAACTATATTCTGTAATTTAGTTCCTCTCGCCAATTACCTAATGTTTAGTAATGACGTGTACCCTAAACCTTCTTGAGTTCAAATTTGGATAGTTAGTTACATCATCCTTGAATCCTTATTTACTCTATTGAAATTCAGGTTGGAAATTTATTTGTGATGGCTTATTACTTTTAAACTTAGATTACCATGTGAAGTCAAGGATTGAAACCATTATGTAGATTCTCACACCAAGTTATGAGAAATATACAAGCCTCTTCAAAATATATATGCATGTATAATGTGATTTCAATTCAATGAAAATTTATGGCAACCAAGTAGAATGGACATTCAATTGCATGTAACAAGGTTAATGACTTCATGTCTATTTCAATTTGTTCATGTAGGTGCAAATCCTTATTCACTTGCTCATATTACTATTGCAACTGACAACTTTAAGATTCAAATTGGAAAAGGAGGGTTTGGACCTGTGTATTATGGCAAGTTTGAAGATGGACAAGAAGTGGCAGTCAAAGTACTTGATGTTAAATCAAGCCAAGGGCCATCTGAATTCTTTAATGAGGTTAGTAAAATTTCAAAACATTGTAATGATGTTGTTTGTAGTTGAACTTTATTGTGAGGGAGATAATTGTAACCCATTTACCATTCATTTGTATCAATGAATAGTGCACAACCATGTGAACCCCACATGTAAGAGGAGGTGATACCTACATTGACATGCATAAAGGTTTGAACAATGTAGCACACCAACTTCAACAAATTGCATCAAATTTGTTTGATATAGTGCCAATTATGAATTATTTTAAATTGTTGTACTCATGTTTGAACTTTAACCAATCATCTATGCAATGTTGAATGATTGTGTTTAATGTAGGTGGATGTTCTATCAAGGGTGAATCATCAAAATTTGGTGTCATTGATTGGATATTGCTTAGAAGACGACCAACAAATGTTGATTTATGAATACATGCATAAAGGCTCATTATATGACCATCTATATGGTACAATCAATTTTTATTAAAACCTTGAATTTGAACACTTGATTGACCAACAAATTGTAATTTTGTAGAAACTTTTTATTCATTGTTCAGCTTGTCTTAATCATGTTTTATCTGTTGGTCAATCATAAATTAGATACATGATTCTAAGTTAATATGATTTATTTTCCTTTTCTTGAAGCATAGGTCATTTATCAACATCAACTAATGAACAACTTGATTGGACAACACGTTTGCACATTGCCCTCAATGCATCACAAGGTAATGATTTAAAAGAAAAATATAATATGTGTCCATTAATGTACATTCTTGTAATTCAATGTTGGAAATTATTCTATTTCATTGAGGGACAATTCACCATGTCTTTAATATTTGAATTTTGATCATGTAGCAATTAAAACCTAACATGAATTTTTTTTAAATCTATTTGCAATGATAAATTTCATACTAATGTTTTATAAACATTATTTTGGAATTACAGGTTTGGAATATTTACATTTGGGGTGCAATCCAAGCATTATTCACCGTGATGTAAAAACTAGTAATATTCTACTTCCTAGTGACATGAAAAATGCAAAAGTTGCAGATTTTGGACTATCAAGATTAACATATGGAGAAAATAGTACCCATATTACAACTCATGTCAAGGGGACTGCAGGGTATCTTGATCCAGAGTGAGTGTTGAGCTATTTTTTTTTAAACAATAATGCATGGTCCAATAATCATATGATAATGTGTGACATAGATTATATTAATTAATCATTTGATTATTACATGTTATTCATCTTAATTTGTAAGGCATGTTCCAATTTTTTACTAAATATTTCAAGACGAACTTTACATATCATGTTATATTATTTTGGAATTTTAACAATTAGTGTCCATGGACTCTATCATTGACAGGTATTTTACATCACGATGTTTATCAGTAAAAAGTGATGTATATAGCTTTGGTGTTGTGCTTTTGGAAATAATATCTGGACGCAAAGCTATTGATACAATGTTACCAAATGCAAAGGATTGGAACCTATGTGATTGGGTAAGTTATAATCATGTAATAGATTACATTTTAAATCTTCATTTTTAACTTAAACAATTATCATAAATCTCATCTTTCAAAATAATAATTCGATAGATATATATATACAATATCAAAAATATGATATTCTTATATCATTTTCTGAAAAGTTTGATTATGTTTGTGTTCTAAAACACAATTAATTATTTGTGACAATTATATGTTTTCATTTGGAAGGGATGATAATTATCACACACTTTTTTTTTCCATTTTTTAATGTAGCATTATAATCAAATATCTCAAGAACATCTTAGAATTAAATCACAACAAATTTCTGAAACTTATCAAAACCATTTTAGAAAGGCAAATTAATTTGGCACAAAAACTAAATTCCTAACCCAAAGGTTGGAAGAATCTTCCTTTTTGACAAAAAAATTGGTATTTTTTTCTAAAAATACAAAGAGTATGCAACATATATTTTTGCCATAATGTGAAATTCTTTACCCCTAAAAAGTTTGTTACACAATTCTGATAATAAAAATAATCCATCAAATTTTAACATAGCAAAAAGAAAAATATGCTTATTTAATATTCACCTTGAGGTTTTCTTGCAAGTGCCATCATTTGAGGTATAATAACATATATGCATTTGTTGAATAGGTGCGATTCAATCTTCAAGAAGGCAATATAAACAAAATTTTGGATCCTATTGTGAAAGCTTCAAATGCCAACCTTGATTCCATATGGAAAGTTGCAGAAATTGCCATCCAATGTGTGGAACCCAAAGCTATTCATAGACCAATAATGACCAAGGTAGTTGAAGAACTACGAGCTGCAATCACCTTTCAAGAAGGCAACGAACTACCATCTAATTATTCACATAGTATGACATATGAAACTCAAAATCAATCTGGATTTCAAATGGTGTTATGAATCCTTGATAACAAAGAATGTCATATCTAGTCAAAGAATTGTATTGATATGGTTGATGAACTTAAAGTTTTTAAAACACATCCATATAGAGGTTCTAGCTTCATTTCATGTATTCAAATTTCAATATTCACATGTATAGTAATGTGATAGTTTTTTTTATGTTTTGCAAAATATGTTCAAAAACTTAAAAGTTACTTATTGTGTAATTAAATTTCATTTCATATATTAATATTGGGTTATTTCCCAAAATCCTAAACATTGAAAAACAAAACAAGTTTCATACCAATCATAAATTTCATTTATATTTGATCTTTAATGTCATGTAGGCACTCCAATTATTCACATTCCTAGAAAAACTATATTTTAAATAATGAAAAGAGGTATGGTATTAATATAGTCAATAAATTAATTGAATCTAGTTACATGTAGGAAATTGAAGCCAAAGTTGATTTAGTTCACAAAATGCATGGTGATTATGGCCACTTTGATTTAGTGCTTCCTTATGTTAGATCTATTAACCAATATACTAATGGCCATTTTGATTCAATATGTATTAAATTTAAATCTATTAACTAGTATACTAACAAACATAGATGTAATGAACTCATTTTATAAAATATGGACATTAGGCCTAGGAATATGGGAAAACAATTAGGCCACAATTTTTCTAAACACATATTATCAAATTTTCATTTTTGAAAGGGATTATGAAGCAATGAAAGTTTGAAACTTATAATGTGAGTTCAATGTATTATACAAACATGTTAACAACTAACAACAATGATGGAATTCAAATGATACAATGAAAAAAATCATTTTGATGATCATTAAGGCCACTCACAAACTCCAATGACCATAAAAACATTTGTACAAATCCTATTTTATTTATATTCAATTTCATGACCAAAACCAAAACACAAAGTGCAATGCTCAAAATGTGCTAATTTGAAACTTGTTCAAGGCAATTTTCAACATAAATGGGTAGAATGGATCCTTAAATGGTGAAATAAATTCATCAATCATAAATTCATCAACTAACATCCTCAACTACTTGTTTGCTCAATATTGTTCCATGTAAGTTATTCCAATGATTTATTACCAAGCTTGAAGGTACAAACAAATCTACACATGTTGGAAGTGTAATCATTGTTTAGTTTATTATACATGCACATTTTAGGGTCAAAAATGAAAGTTATAACATTGAAGATGTTTATTATGTTTATCTGAAAATGTCCAACTAATTAACCCACCTTTTTCAATTTGTTCATTTTGGAATTGGCTAATAAATTAATAGACAAATGAAGTGGTGCATGTGTAGGCCTTATCCTTACATGTTCACAACTTCATGCCCATGTCAGCACTTTGTTTACAAAAATGATTTATCCCATTTCTTTACTAATTTCTTAGCCAATTCCAAAAGTAACAAATTAAGGAAGGCCGATGATTCAAAGGGATACAATCATAATGGTCATAGGTTCCACAAAATATGGATGAGATTTTTGGATATTTGGAACTAAGCCAATTTGGAAACATCATTTTATGAATATAATTTGAAAATCAAATCATACATGTTTCCTTATTTAAAATATCCAATTCTTCATTTTGATTAAATATAATCATCGATCAGACTATCACTCAAATAAAGTTGACACCAAAATTTCCCATATGAATATTAAATTTATGCACCTTAAGGTGAAAAGCACTTTACTACTAATGGTTTTTAAGGTAATAACATTGCAATAGGAATCATAAGTACTTACTTGAGTGAGTTTTGAAGCAATGAATTATCCAATCAAGTTTATGTAGTAGAACAAGGTGAATCTATGATTTTAAAGGTTACATTAAATTTTAATTATTCATTTTTTTTCTTTGCTTTTATATAATACCATAAAGGTGTAAGGAAATGAAAACAAATGCATTAAGGAATGCAATTGATGTCATTTTTAATGGATAAATAATGCTTACATTTATTTTTGGCCATGTTCATTAAAGGTTTTTGGTCATATTATAAAATATATGAAATTTTTTATAGCAACGAATTTCATTCTTTGAGGTTGTGAGAAAAAAAGATTGATTTTGATCATTTGGTTGATTTTTTTTATTCATTAAGTTTAGAATTTGCAACCCATAGTGTGGGTCACGTGTGTAGGAAATAATCATGGAAAATAAATTTAATTGTCCTTAAATTTTTATTTGATCATTTTTTGCACTTATGAATTTATAAATTTTCAATGCACAATCATGTACAAATATGAAAAATCATCACCACCACAAAAATAATCTTAATTTGGATTATTCAGTTTTTTGTCCATATAGATGTTATTTATAAAAAATAGTTCTAAAAACAACTTGATGTCTTTTTCTTTTTTTTGCAACACCAACCATGAATGAAATTACATATGATGCATTTAATAATTGTTTAAGGCATATTTTTCACAATATAAACATAAATTTACATTTTTCAAACATATAAAAATGGAGATTTCAAGCATTTTAAAGTTGTTATAGTAAATATATATTTTAAAAACTTCATATTTTATAATCCTAATATTCAAGGTTCAAAAAATGTGTATCAAAGTGCATGTCAATGCCCAAAACATTTTTAACACATCATATGAATCATTTGATTTTTTTAAATGCACTTTATTAACTAAGTATTAAATTTATGATAAGTAAATAAAATAATCATATACGTTAGGAATGATCCTATTCTAGGAATAGGCCTTATCATTAAAGGCATACTAAATACATTAGAAATAAAGGCAATAAATTTCCACCTTGGTGTATTTTTTTATGATGTCTAAACCACCTATTGAATGCTTGCTTGAAATTTACCTCTCATTCTACAAGTTGTCACAATTTACAAGCTGAAAACACATTTGCTTTCAAAATCAAAGGTAAAAAGTGTATCTTAAGTCAAAAAAATATATGCAAATTCAAATATTTCACCATGCAAAAATATAATCTTCTTAAAAAAATACTCTTAAAGAAGATTTTAAATCCTTTAAGATATTATAACCCTATAACTAAATCTCAAGTTTCAATACAAGCCAAAATGTCGTATCAAACCAACTAGCGAGGCAAAATCCATTAAGCTACTATATTCTATAATGAATTTAAACACAATATCCTTGCCTTGGTAGGCAAAGCCAACAAAAAGAAAAGAGACGTGCAAATCTTCAAATTCATGGGGGAAAAGCAATTGCTTGAAAAATTGAGACAATGAGTTAGTTTTTGGAGTGCATGGACTTTGCTCCTCATTAGGAGTCAAAATATTTACCTCTTTAGCTTCTGCAATTGGTGATCCCAAGTTGATTGGAGATGTGTGTTGTACAGTTATAGTAGTAGCACCTCTCGTTTTTTTGCCCTAATTCTCTACAGCTACCATGTTCTTGTTCCCTCTTGCTTCAATGCCCTTTACTTCAGTTACAAAACGAACCTAGTTAACCTTCAATTTTCCTTTCCTTTCAACAAGGACTACCCTAGCAAAGTTCACCCCAATTGTGTTGCTAGTAATAGTTGACTTTCAATAAACAACACATAATTCTTCCACTCTTGCAACCAAATTAAGCAACACAATTGTCATATTTAAACCCATTGTTGCCTTTTCTCTTGCCAAACATGGCCTCACATTCAGCAATAGATGCATGGGAATCTACTAGTTCCTTCCTAATATTTAATGATCACACATGCCCATTTTTACTTTGAACCATTATGCACTACCTTCAATTAGCTCCTTCATTTTCTAGGATGAATTTCTAGACAATTTTATGAACCACATTGAGTTCATTAGTTAAAAGAACTAAACTCTACCCATGCCAACACTCCAAGTGAAATCTAAAACACCATTAAAAATTACTACTTAGTCTACAAGCAAGGTCCAAACAAATGGGGAAAGATGGGTGAAGGAAAAAGATAGATGGGTTATATTTAAATGTCACACAACCTTGGCATTTGGAAGTCACATGGAGTTTGTAAGTGAACCTAGGACATTAATTGAAGCTACATCCCACACATTACAAATGTGTTACCTCCACAATACATTGAATTATGTATCATTCTACCTAGGTACAATTATTCAACTAATCCTTGACAAGTAATCAATGTACTTAAGGCATTACTTATAGCATTATTTAAGACTGTACATTACAATTACTATGAACCTTTTAACTTATAGCCTAAGTATCAATAAAATATTTAAGTTAACTATTGATTGTACACAGTGCAATTATTAACCTACATATGGACACCTTCATGTAATCCATTTAGTTCAATAATGCAACTCTAGAAAAGAAATAAAAAATAGTTTCCACCAACCATGTAATTATGAAACCTATGGACTTGCTTAGATGCCATATTGAATTACTTACACAACTTGTGGACCTACTAACTAGAGACCATGTGGAGACATACATGTATAGTAGTTCTAGACCCTATCGACATACAAACAAAACTAGTGGACCTACTTATATACTTTCTAGGCCTATTTGCAAATTAACCCATGGACCTACTTATAGACACAATGGACATACTTGCAACCTTATAAACCTATTTACAAGACCCTATGGACATAATTGCAAACCCTATGGATCTATTTGCAAAACCTATGGAACTATTTATAGACCTTATGGACATATTTGGACCCATAGTAATCAAACTAATTACACAATGAACATGGACATGCCTTAACTTTGCATATTAGTATACCAAATATTAATTAACATTGATAACATTAAATAAAATTTCATCTTACCTTGTTTAAAGACAAAACGTGTGTCAAAAATAAGTCTTAAAAGTTCAAAGGCCCAATTCACAAGTTTCAAGGGTGAAAAAGTTATATTAAACCTAAGATGAAATTCTTTCAAAATCTAACTAAAATCCTACTAACCAAAAGTCTAGTTAGATTGCAACTAAGTTGTCCACAAGTTATCAATTAGAGTCCACCAAAAACTAATAGTTCTTAGATAGCCACATCTCCTTACATAAACAAATTACACTTGCATGAAACTCATATATGTACTCCAAATGGTATAACCTACATAATGCACCAAAAAACTTTAAATAGTTTCATTCTAGCCAAGGTTTTTTATGACAATTGAAATATAATATGCCCAAACATTTGTCAAATGTGGGATAGTTCAATACTAGCTAGTTATGGGCAAAACATTTTATTGATTTGTTGCCTTATTTTATTCTTGAGTTTAAATTCAAACTACAACAATTTAAACTTCTACATATATTGGGTATGAACTTATGTTTGGCAAGTTCAACACAAATTGTATGTAATGTACAAAATAATGATGAATATTTATTTATATCTTAACGAAGAGAATGACTTTTGGTACCAACATTATGAATGGTGTCTATAAATGGTGAAATTTGAATAGGAATGACTTGCTTTTCAAAAAAATTCATTGGTCTATTGACGCATTTTACCTTTGGGCCCATTCCCATCTTGGGATGAATTTTTAAGCCCTACTATTGGATTATTTTCTGAACCAATTTCCATTTCACTAATGTCATAATCTTAGTCCTATGATGCCCTTCAAGTTTTCCTAAAACCAATCCTTTAATTGTTGGCACATTTGGGTTTCTAATGGTCAAAGGTAAGCTAACAATTTAAATATAATCACCTAGAAGCTTAGAACTATAAGCATTTGGGGCATATTGTAATAGAGAAGTTTGCATCGTTACAGGTGACTCAAGGTTAGTAGGTGCAACAACCATGGGGGTCACATTAAAAATTGTTAATGACTTGTCTACATTTGTTGCTACACATACAGGTGCTATAGGTGTAGGTTTAAGGAGGGATCATTTGTAGGAACAAAAATTACATCATAAAGAACAAAGAAAGTAACCACATCAAAATTTGGAAGGTTATCTTCGTTATTAGATAACACATGGGCTTCTTCAATGTTGTTTGAATCCTTGGAAATGATTATTAATGGTGATTGGGAAACCAATGGAAATGACTCAATTGCAAACACTTGCCCTTGCACCTCTAGTGTATTCCTAAGCCTAATGTGTTGCAACCTTAGCCTTGGGCTCGCGAGGGGATTGCAAGGTTACGGCCAAGAAGGAAGCCCGGGAGTCATGCCGCATGCTCTTGAGAGTGTAAGAAAGTGTGAGGGAATAGGCCTTCACATTCCCAAAGGAACTCTCACTTTGGGAGTTAGAGTCCCGGTGGACTCCTGAATGTTCAAAGAGCAATTTCAAAGGTCAAAACCCAATGTATTGAAAAGTTCTTAATATCATTGGAAATCTAATGAAACGTAGATGTCTAAAATGGGCTTGCATCACCCATTTGAACATATGAAACACAAGTTATGGCCAAAAGAAAAGCCGAGAGTCAAATTAGCAATTTGACTCCCGACCACTAAAAATTGGTAATCGACCGGATTTACTTGCGTAGAGGTGGTGTGCAACATACTCTTGGAAAACCCTCGACAAGAGATAAAACTTTGCTTCAGAACTCATCTTAATCTGAGGTCTGCAAGCGAAGTTATGGGCCCCCAAAATTACAAGAATCCCAATTTTAGCAATTTCGAGATTCCCACTTTGGAGTCTCAGGACAAAATGCCATTTGGATGTGGGCCTCATGGAGAGGTGTAGAGTATACTATAAGGGGGAAGGTGATGGCTTCCCCCAAGTTTGGCCCTTGGTGAGTCTTGTGAATTCGAGTTGCATGTGGCTCATCCTAACATCAAAAGTGCTCCAACTACGCACTAATCGCCTTGTGTTGGTTGTGTGCAAGCCCATGTGAGTAAGTGAAGTTTGTTAATTTTTCCTCGTCCTATCTCAGAGCTCTAACACGCCCCTTTACCCTTCCAAAATGTTGCAAGCCAAGGAACGTGCCCCGACTCCTTGCTTTTCTATTGTTTTCTATTTGGGACTCACATTTGAGTCCCTCAAGGAGTTGAGAGTGTGTCACAATGCCATTACTTGACCTTAAGGATAGATCCAGAATTGGAGTACATCTATAAGTTGGGCCCATTACAACCAACATGGATTCACACATAAATATTGATGTAAACTTGTACATAATCTATAATATATCTAAAAAGTCCTTACATCATTAGAAATTTAATTATGTTTTATCCATGAAAATACTTGGTAATACACATAGAAGAAACTCAAAATCAATTCTCAAGTGCATGCATAATATCTTATATTATTTATATCCTTATAATCTACTTGGAAAGTGTAAAATCTCCTTTCAATTCAATTGAATTACTTGTGTAGTTGTTATTTCAAGCAACATACTTGTCTTGTAATAGATACCATTCTACTTGAAAGGTGTAGAATCTACTTTCGTTATAACTGAATTACTTGTGAATTACAACAAATTTACTTGTGAAATAGTTATTATTTGAAGAAAGACATATTCTACTTATACCCCTTACCATTATACTTGGAAGGTTTACATGTATCTTTACCACTTTGCTTGCTTTACTTACACCCTTACCATTTTACTTGGATAGTTTACAACCAATACTTTCAGTTGACCAATTCATGTTTTATTTGCAAGATAGTAAAAACAATAGCCAAATGCATGTCCTACTTGTACACAAGTACCTAATACTTAGAATATCTACTTGACATTACATGACCACCTAGTCCTCCTTGTAAGAAAGTAAGGTCAATAAACAAAACGCTTGTGACATTTTTTACCCTTGTTGTTTTACCTGGAGGATCTATAACCTATATTTGAACTATACAACTACTTCTCCAACTTTTAAACCACTACAACTATTTGATTATCATTTGATGTCATGACACAACCATAGGAATCAATGAGCGAGTGACCAACCTACTATTCTTTTTCTTTTTTTTAAAGGATTTTAGGTTGAGGTCACATGTAGCACTAGCCAAAGTGTAAATGTGTAATATAGGTTGGAAAATTACTTCTACTTGACTTTGGACTTGCAACATATATAAAACAAATGAGACCAATTACCCAAAGTGACTAGATTTGGTATTTGTTCAATGAACCGAAACCTACTATTTTGCCGAAATTTAACACACCTTAAATTATAAAAACTTCAATTAGTCCAAAGGAAATTGTAGAACATACCACTTGTGGAATTTTTTTAATGTAGATCAAATTGGCCAAACCTTATAGATCTAAGGTTGGGCATCTCCAACTTGGGCCTCTTGACCTTCATCTTGATGTGATTAAATCCAACACTTGTAATCCATTCCTCAGACAATACTTTCCCATAAGTGGGATTAGCACAAACAATAGCCTTGGTCTCCATATGTACACCCATGCAAAAATGGTGATAGGTACATCCATAAGATGAAACAAGAATGTTCTTGCATGCATATAACAACCCATAAATTAGACAAGGTGTCGCCCAAAAATTCCCAAACTGTCCTACAAGCATGTTCTTAGGGTTTTCAATAGGAAAGGGTGCATTAATTATCCCATTTCCATGGGCCATGAGCTAGATTTGATGCACTAAGCCATCAATCCATACTTTGCTACCTAACATTCTATGTGTCAAGAGTTGAAGGTCCTATTCAAACCTTTGGAATTCCTTGGTAGTTGCTTCAAGTTTTACCTTTCCCTCTTCCATCTTAGAGGAAAATAATCCATCTATAATCATTTAAATTTCTATTTGTTTTTCAAGGTAAGGCAACTCACCAGTTGATTTAGGAAATGAGAACATTACATCATCAACAATGGTTTGACATGCACCTAAACTTATTATTGCATTTGCTTTAATTCTTTTCTTTTCAAATTTGTTTCAATCTCTTTCTCCAAGCACTACAACCTTTCATATAAAGGAACCAATTTCCATTCCTCCTAAAGTGAAGACTTCATGTCATGCAATTGGGCAACCAAATCTTGGACCTTGCATTCAAGGTCCATAGTTTTTTCTTTTAACATTACCATTTTAGAGGTGAATTCCCCTCCCTCTCCATGGGCCTCTATCAATAACCTCTTCATTAATGCTTCGTGACTTGGGAAGGAAAACAATGGCATAAGCCCTTACACCACCCATGTGCCTTGATGCCTAATAATCATTAATAATACTATAACCATTGTAGGTTGAATCTAACAATGAGTTGGTAGACCTAAAGACCTATGGGCTAGCAGTGTTTACAAAGGCAAGGGTAGGGCGCATGGCCTTTTTCATCTACAATTGTGTGTAATCATATGCATATTTGATCCAATGAACTTTGTGCCCCTTGCGTTGGGCCAATCAACTTCATAAGAAAATTGCTAAATATTGCCCATTGTTAGGGGGGTGGGCATAAACAACTTCATACAACTTCAACAAAGCAACACAATTTGCAACTATCAATTTATCATTTGGCTTTAGCTTCTAGCCATTCTATCCTCTCTTCCCAAACACCTCCTCCAATTCTACATTCGTAACAAGGTCAAGGTTTAAATTGTTCATGATATCAATGCCAACATTACATAGTTTCAGATTTCTATAGAAATCATCCATAGTCCATGCCACTTTTCCAAAGGTATCACCCACCTTTTTAGTTTCTCCCTTTGCTACTTGTTGATAATTTTTGGACAAGCAATCATGTTGAAAACTTCCATGGGTTCCTTAAGGTTCAATGAAGTGACTATAGAAGCCATGAGTAGAAACTTAAAAAACTAAAACGTCTTTCCCTATTGAACAAATCAAAACAAAAACCAACATTAGTCCATGGAAGAAATGAAATTTAACTCCTACAAAATATTTCACACCATTGTAACAACATGTTTGCATTTCATATGCATACATTCATTATTCATGCCTTAATTCTCAACATAATTAGCATCACCATTCATTAAAACATCGTATTCATGGTTATTGCATATAACCAAAATTTGCACTTTAGAATACACTATAAGAAACTCCAAAAACAAGATTACAATTCATTTCATCGTATTATGATATTATAAAAAATTCACACAACAAAATGAACATAGAATTCACTTCAAAAGTTTGTGCTTCTTTTATTACATAAAACATGAATCAAAATTATAACATAGTCCCATGTTTTGTTGAAAGAAATTCAAAACAACATTTAAAATCTATGGTATCAAAATAATGTCTATGTTTTTTTACTCAAAGTACTTACAACTCCTACTCTTTTCTAAACTTTGTGTCTCAAAATCCCCCTCTCTTTTCCAAAACTTCTCCCTTTGGGAGTCCTCATCATGATTCCAAACCAACAAGAATTCAAAATTCAAACTAACAAGGTTCCCTGATTAGTCCCTATCCTAAATGCCTTGTTCATCCAAAATTATCCCATTTTACCCCCTTAATGTTACCCCTTTTATACTTTGGATTACGTCCTCAAAATCCTTGTAAAACGATAGAAATGAAATGAAAATATTCTATACCTTCTAAGCATTTGTCTCCTTTATTACGATTCTTTAATCTCAACTTGTACAAAAACTAAGGGTTTTATATTTATTTGTGGCTTTGCAATTTTGATATCCTCCCCATTAATTTAATCTATGCTTTAATCTCTAAACGTTGTATTTTGTACCTTAGAATTCTTTCATCAACTCTATGCTGAACTATATTATTTTCCAACTCCTTTGTAAAATATTCCTCTGCAACCTCCCACCATTCCTTAGATTCTACCTTAGAATCCTTCATCTTCTTCTTCCTCTTCATCAGGGTATAGTCTTGTAACAACTGTTCATAATCCTCTAGTTTTTTCTTGACACTAGCTAAATCTAGACTCTTCCTTTATTCTTGTGCCATCTCCAACTATGCTTATAGGTGCTATAAAATTCTCAGATATTTTTTCTTGTCCTCCATTAACTTTTTTTTTCCTACCTTTGTTGTTTTTTTTCTAAACTCCTCAAACTACAACAAAGATACATTCTTCAAATTTGTTAGAACATTTTCATTATCCTTCTTTTTTTTAGTTAATGTTTTCACCTGACTTTCCAAAGCCTCCTATTGTTTCTTATGAAGAAACATTGCCTTTATCCATTTCCTTTCTACAATTTCCCATATTTTAGCATTTTGCTTTGAATCCTACAGTTTTTCATCTTGTTATTTTAGCTGTGCTATGCTACCCTTGAACTTTTCATTCTCATCTTGAAGTTTCTTAATGAGCCTTTTATTTTTTTCCTTAGCCTCTGCCTTGTTCTTCTTCAAGATTTCCACATTATGTTTATACCTTTTTTGGAAATCTCTTTCCTTATCTAATTCCTCTTGTAACATTAGCTTTTCTTTCTCCCTTATAAATGAACAACACATCTTGCCCCCTTACCCCATCCCTCTCTAGGTACTAGTTGTCCCTATGGACTTTCTATTACCTAGGTTTTCATAATGTACTTTTTGGACACTTTTACTTTATCACCAGGGATTAGCATTTGGTTTGCTTTATTTTGCTTAGATTGTGTGAAGAGTGATGAGGAGGTCCACCTGCAATTACAAAACATTCAACAATAAACTACCAAATGTGTTGAGGTTTACTATGAACACCTATTGAAATAACTAATTGTTTACAAGTTAATACAACATATGTTTTCCTCACTATTGTTTTTATAATAGGACTATTACCTTATCTTGGATTAACCACAACGAGAATGAAACAAGATACATTGATTGAACACAAGGAAGCCGTTGTAATTTGTGATCAGGAAAGTGGCCCTATTAATTTGAATTACAATGCTTTAGCTACTAACCACACCAAAAGCTAACAAAATTATGTATAATTTAGTAATACATGTTATAGCTAAATCTACATTTACATTTACTAAATGTAGTAAAATAGGTCACATTCTTGAAACCTATCATAATTGGAAGAAAGAAGTTATAATAGTATCAATTGCCACAATGAAGTCTATAAAACTTGTAACATGATCTAATGCACAACCTATTAACCTTATTAGAATACCCTTACATTATCCTTGTATTATATGTTTTAGTGTTGATTATCGATTTGGAAATTGTTGTAGGAAAATTGAAATATAGAATATGTTTAGAACCAAACTTTTTAATTTTAGTATAGTGGCATGTGAGCCTCTTAAATTGATAATGTTTTAATAAATGTGGTAGTTGTTATCACTCCTCACAACCAACAACCAAAGCAACATGTGTTGAAAGATCAAAAAATAATTAAAACCAAAAGAACAACATATTAGCAAAAGGAAGAACATCTATGTGATTCATTTGTTGAAATTGTGAAACAACTACAACATAATGAAAATTGATTGATTAGCCATTACAAGACCTGTGGAACCATTGTAAAGTTTTTGGGTGGGATTCCTTGAAAATACTATTGCAAATCAACCATTTGAAAATAATCAAACCAATGAAATGCCTTTACAACATGTGACATCAGAATAAGTAACACTAGAAAAATTGTGGAAGAAATTGAAAAGACGAGGTCACAATTGATTGGTGCATGAGGTGTAGTGGGTAAAGTAAACACATTTGGATGTGGTGACAAAATGTTCTAGCAAAAGCTAAATTAGCAAGTCCTTACACTCCCATTTTTGTGTGTTGTTGGATGCATCTTTTTGTTTGCATAGATAAACTTAGTGGCCTCAATATGATGTGTGTAGAAATCCAATGCATTTCAAAAACCTTTCATTGTTTGAGATGGTAGGGGCAGGCTAAACTTGGTGGGGACACATGGGAATTTGGTGAATACATTATAACCACAACCATAATTGTTATGTGTAGTTTGAGACGAGGTTAATCATGAGATGATGAACTTGAAGATTCCATATAGTGCTTGAAGCGATTTAAGTGTAAGTAGTTAGATGATTTTCAAGATCAAATTGGGGTTATGTGGGCCTTTGCCCTATTAGGTGTGGATGATGATGGTGTGGAAAATATGTGTTCCAAAAATCAATGTTGGAATGTGTGACAAGAATCCAATTTTGGGATGTTATCATCTTGGATTGGGGCCTTGAATCAAATCGGGTTGAAATGAAAAGGCAATATGCCAAGTTGTTAGAATCATGTGATACACAAGCTTAGGACATTGAGTAATTGCATGTGGCAATTGAGATGTTCATGACAAAACTATTGGCACATCAAGTGACCCCACATCATATGCTAGACCTTTTGGTAACAACTACATCAAATGGAAAGGTGCATAAAGGAGTGAACAACAACTCCAACTTAACTACCATTGTGCTTGCAAATTTGTGATTTGGTAACATTTGGTAGCATGCAATTATCAACTATCTGCAATGCTAATTAGAGGAGGGGAAAATGAACATGATGGGGAAGCAAGATCTGGGGTTATTATTGGATTGTAAGAATTTCAAGCCCCATAGTCAAATTGCCTTGGTCTAGTGCCAATGTCACAATAAAAGGAGACCAATTTGCATGTCCAACATCCTTTACCACAATCTAAGGTGGCCATGAAGAAGGTAAGAAATAATGGACACTAAAAGACATTTGAAAATCAATGACTAGATTTGTAACTCATTTATAGTTGTAATGAAAAAATGTGACTAAAAATAACCTAGTTGTTTTAGACAAGTGCCATAAGATAATTAGTCAAAAAAGACATGAGATGGCCATGAAGTTGAAAGTCTAGTTGCAAACCTTACAACTAGGCCAAAAAATTTCATCCATTGCCATGGATGTTTTTTAGTATGATGTGGAACCCTAATTTGTGATTGCATTTGTGACTACATTTGGGATAGTTACCATTGACGGGTGGTTAGGATTTAACCACATGGTAATTTAAAGAACTAATGGCCATAAAATGTGTGGCAATTTTCCATTTGTTCAAAAAATATATATTATAATTATATTAATTAAATATAATAAAAATATTAATAATATAAATACCTAATTATAATCTATCTTATGCTAACCTATAATAGACAACCTATTTTATGCTAGGCTAAAGTAGAATAGGTTACCTAACATAGGTTAAATAGGTAAGTAGTAGGATCATATTTATTTTGTTGGGAACAAGCCTTGTGATTGGCTCATCCCAAATGGCACATGCACTATCTTTATGGTGCATACCATAAATCTAGTCCATTCTTTAACTTATATATATACTTTACAAGTTTGAAGTTATAGACAAAGGATATGGGATAAATTCTAATAAAAGGAAAACATTACGACATTACAACACTATCACATTCTTTGTCCCATACAAAAAATCATGATATATATCCACACAATAAAATATTTATTATTTTCCCTAATTTTTACTATCTATCCTATCTACTACCTACTACTTAACCTAACTACATACTATGTATTACTTATCCTTCTTATTATATATTACATAAGTTACATACCTATTATCTATTACCTAACCTATCTAGTTTATTATTATTATTATTATTATTATAAATATCATATATCCACATAATAAAATATTTACAATTTAACCTACGTACTATTTTCTACTACCTATCCCACTTATCACATACTACCTAGCCTACTACTATCTATAGATAATTTAGGCCAATTAACTAAGTATGCAAGCTAAGCTAGGCTACTAATGCACATAGGCCAACTTAATTTAATGTAACTTCTTAAGTTTATTGAGCTTATTTTACCAACTAAGTTATAATAGCCTTTTCTAGTCACCTATTAGCTATTAAATATTATATCATGGAAGACCCATGGATGGGTACATTGAAGGGATAATAATCCAATTGAAATAGCAAAATTTGCCATGTGTGGTCTATGTTTTTTTATATATGTGGTAAAATATATTATTATAGTCGCAAAATATTTCATTTTAGTTGTAAAAATAGTTACGTTATCATCCATCAATGGATGTAATCAAAATTGGATGACATTGTTTGCTTTTCATTTGCATTTTCAATGAAAAATCATATTGGTTGTAAATTGTAGTCACATTTATGACTAGAATTTGGTTCAACCTTTGTTGTAGTTGTATATGTGATGACAACAAGTTGTAACTAAATGGACATGTAGGACTAAGACATTACTAATTGTAATTTAAGTTGGTTTGGACATTAGTCAATTGCAAAAATATGGTTAAAATGGATAACATGTCTTTTAGTGGGAAGGGCATGTGTGGGTTCTATTATGGGATTGTGTAACTAAAGAGGTCTAGATGGGAGATGTTGTAATAGTTAAACCTAGAAGACATTGAGAAATGTGCCAAATGGGTTTGCCAAGTAGGTTTATATGTTTTGGTAGCAATACACTGCCATTTGGGTAGTTTTTAGTCCATTAGAAATGCATATGGTATAAGTTGCCTACCACATTTTAAAACTTAAACCCTATTTGTTGGTCATTGGACCTATAGAAATGAAGGTGGGAAATGTTATAATAGTCAAAGATAAAAGACTTTGGGGATAGTTGTGTTATGGGTTTATTTTGGTCTTATATGTCATGGCTATAGTATAAAGCCATTTGGTTAGCTTTTGGTGGTAGATGTCTGTTAAATTCATCTAGAACCACTCTACATTTAGTGTAACAACATATTTGCACTACAAATATACATTCATTCATAACTCTACACTATATCTAAACACACTTCTATTTGTAGTCCATCAATACACCATATTTATGATTATTTCTAATAACTAAAATTTGTAATCCAGAATACAATGTAAAAAATTACAAATAAATTATTATTATTTTTTGATATTTTTAATACTATAGTTGATTCACACATCAAATTGAATATGGAAATTAATGGAAAATTTTGTACTTCCTTGTTTACTAAAACTTTCAACAAAATTACAAACCAAATCCATATTCTATGGAAGTCTAATCAAACAACAAATAAAATCTATAATATTCAACGTTAAAATCTGTAGTTTTTCCACAAAGTACCTACCTATCGATTTTTATTCCAAAAATGTGTGTTTATGAATGTTCGCAACTCTTTGAAAATTCCCACTTTTGGTAATCCCCAAGTCACCATCAACATGAATTACAAAATAAAACTCAACAAGAATTCAAAATTCAAACCCCTAATTGTCTAATGGCTTATTCTTATCTTTAATGCCTTGTAAACCTTAAAAACTATGTAATATGCCTACTCCCTTAATATCTAGTCCATGAAATTGCATGTGGTATATTTTTCTTATTATATCATTACAATGAAAGGTGTCCTTGTACACCAAGTGATTTCATTTTGAGTGAATAGTGAACTGCATTCACATTTTTAATAGTGTATCCAATTATATTAAACTTAATTTTTTTACAACATTTATACCAAATAAATCCAATGTTGGACTTATAGCCATTTAAAATACCCAATGTGTTGATAATATTGTTTTGCAATATGTGAGGTGTTTGCATAGACATTTTAGGACATTAATTTTTTTGGAATAATGTATTACTTTTCATTACACCAAATGCATCCCAGTTCATTTTGGGCTTCATTAAATTTTGAGTGAATTTAGACATTTTTACCATGGTGAAACTAGTCAACAATGAATAGGGTCTAGTTATTAGAGACAATGAATTGGTCCATTAGTACCTAATGAAACAAAATTACTTTCAAGTGAAATACAAATTTATCAAATCATTTCACTTGCTATTTAATAAATTAAACAACATGAAAATCAATTAAATTTAAATTATTTAATATTTTATGTAATATGTAATATTATTGATAATTTCGTGATTTTTAACTTATGAATTATTGACATGTGTCACTACCTATGTGACACGCCCCCAAGTTCTTTGTTAAACTCAAAAGAGTCCAACTATGTTAAAGAGTTGAAATAGTTGGAACTTGGTGCCACTTTCAACTTCTAGCACTAAAGGGGGTGAAAGGGGTGTGTTGAAAGCTTTGGGGTTAGACTAGGAAGAGGGACAATTTATTTAGTTACTCGGTCCTGCATCAAAACCAACCACACGTTGGTTAGTTCACCTTCGGAAACACTCTTGGTTTGGCACAAGCCATGGACAACACGGATTCATTTGACTCACCACAGCCCAGACTTGGGGGAAGCCATCACCTTCACCCATATAGTATTCTCTGCGTTGCTTCACTGCACCCGCATCAGAATGGCTTTTAGTCTTGAGACTCCCAAGGAGGAATCCCGAAATTGTCCTAGATTGGACTCCCGGGACTTTGGGAGCTCATAACTCCCAGTTTAGACTCTGATTGGGATGAGGTTTAAAGGAAACTTGTAGCTCTCCTCAAGAGCTTTCTAACGGTGTGTCGCACCCCACCTACACACACTGGGGTTGGGTTGATTCCCGACTTTTAGTGGTCGGGAGTCAAATTGTCAGTTTGACTCCCGACCCTTCTTTCGACCATAACTTGTGCTACAGATATTTGAATGGTTCATGCGAGGCCATTTTCGACATCTACACTTCATGATCTTTCCAAAGGTATGAAGATTACCTCAAGGCAAGGTGTTTTGACCCCTGTAATCGAGCTCTGAAGTTTTGGGAGTTTCGGAGGACTCCAAGTTCCCACTTTTGAGAGTGCGAGTCCCATCCTCACACTTGCCTCAAAGTGGGGTTGCCACACTATGCTAGGTTGAAAACTTAACCTAGGTACATAAGCCATGTAATCAACCTAAATTAACATTTACTTTAAAAAACTACATAGGAGAATATTTGGTCAACTTACCATTGTTGACCATAAACACACCATTTGTGAGGTTTGATCCTTGTTTTCTAAAATGAAGGCAATCACTCCTACCATCAAATCACCACACTTGTTGTGATAATGTGTTACATTGAATTCTATTTATGAAATATTTCATTTTGAACATTACAAAAACATAAACTTTGAAATAAACATCTATTTAAAATAAAATAACTTAATATATAACCTAAGGTTAGTTGAATAATTTAATTTAAAATAACCTAAAGTAAAAAACCTATAATAAATTAATTAAGATACCTTAAAATAAAATAAAGTAAAATAGTTTAGGGAATAATAATTTATAATATCCTGCAATAATTTGTAATAACTTAGGGTATAAGTTAAAGTAATTAAAATAGCCTAAAATAATATAGGGTATATCATAAATTAGCATTGGGCATTTAAAATACCAATATAAAAATAAAATTATTTACCACAATAAATTATAATAATGAATTATGCAAAGTAGTAGTGAAATGTGATGTTTATATAATGATATTGTAGTGAAATAATTTTAACCAGGGTGAAATCACTAAAGTGTAATGAATTTATTTCATTTTTAAGATCCCATAATGATTTAGGTTAGTGAACTACACCCCATTTTTTTACTAGTGTTTGTTAAGAAAGGTGTATGTATAAGTTGCACATGTTATAATGCACCTTGCAAGGGACCCTAAACACCTCATAGTGCATATACCTAATGGGTTTTTGAATGGGATGGGGTGGGTGATAGACCAAGAAGAAAAGGGGATGACTTGTGGTTGGAAATGGTGTGAACATGGGAATTGTTTCAATTTGCAAGGGCAAAAAAATTCTTATAAATGTGAGAAATATGCACTATTTTTTGAAGCTGTGAATTTTGCTTGTTGGTCATTGGGTGTGATTTGTTAAAAATGGTGTTTTTCACAAGCATTAATGTATGTATATGGAGAGGAAAAACTATGTGCATACACTTGCTTCATTTACCTAATTGAATTCATGCTAAAGGTGCAAATTGGGTTTTTGTTGGGGTGTAGTTGAAAATGGGGGACCCTGTTTTATTGTTGAATCTTGTAAATGGTGACATAATTGTGTCAAGTATAATAAATGAGGTAGGGGGACTAGGGTGTGTGCACCATGGTGTACAACTTGGAGAAGTTGGTATCAAGTGGCACTTGGTGGGATAATGGAAGGTAATGGCAATGTAAAATTGTAAGAGCTAAACTAAAATGATGATCCCCCTAATTGAAATTGAAAGATGTAGTGGGTAGCAAACCTTTTTTGGAAATGAAAAGACATTAAATTAGCCAAATGAATTATTGTTGGATTGGTGCTTCTTGTAAATGTTGTTTTGTTGGTTGGACTAAGTGCCATTTTGTGTGCATGAATTTACAAACACTTGGTTTCTTATGTAGCAATTTGCATACGCAGGTGGACACTTAGTTTAAGACAAGAAATCCTAACATTAAATTCTATTTGTGCAATTTAGTCCATATGCTTATTGCAATTTTAGGTCGTAAACCTTGATCCATGTATTTGAATGTGGCCTACTAGATTAAATATCATTCAACCCTAGATAACCCTAAACCAATAAGCTCACCCTAACCCTAAAACCATTTAGCAATGTGTCTAATACCTTAAATCCAGTAAGCCTTGTAGACTGAAAACATTGCATAAAAACATTTACGAAAAATCAGCAAATGAAAATAATAAGAAACTTACAAAATATGGCTAGTGGAAAAATCCAAATCAAATTTGAACATGACAAGTGGCAACATAAGGGTTGTTGAAAAAGATGGCCCAGATTGATTTCCACTAAATAAAAAAATGAAAATTTGCCATTCAACCTTTTCAGTGACAATGGCAAAATGGTTGTAGAAAGTGATGGCCCAAATTCATTAAAAGGAGTTTTAATTTTATAAATTGAAAGGCCACGTGAAAAGGCCACATGGTAGAATTGGTGTTGTTAAAAAACAATGCCCAAATTTTTTTAAAGAAGTTTTTAAAACTTAAAAATCAATATATGACATTTGAATCTGCCACATGGCAAAATATGCACAGTTGAAATAGATGGTTCAGATTTACTTTTGGTTGGTTTTAATCAGCAAAAACCTTTTAACCCTAGGACACATGGCACCATTGGGGTTGTTGTAAAGACGGCTAAAATTAATTTCAATGAGTTAAAAAAATTAAGATGTCACTCATCTTTGCACATGATATGTGACAACTTTGGATGGACGGACTAGATATAATGTGAATTGTTTATTCATTAAAGAAATCTATAATCGCATGTTTATCACATGCTAGTTGCATAGACCATATGGTTGGCATATCGATGAACATGTACATTTTGATTTTGATTTCATCTATCGTCTACATCTACAAACACATCAAACTTGTTCAAATCAACTAATCAATTTTTAGTTACATGTGATGTATATGACTAAAAACTAGTTGCAATTCCCATTCATAAATTGCCACTTTTTTTTTAGTGTAAAGTTTTAAAATGTGCCCTGAATGGCTTGGTTTTCTTTACATTCATTAACTGAATGTCTCTTTTGATTGAGTTAATTGTGCCTTGAAAATGCTCTAGTTAGTTCAAGAAGATAATCTCATAATAGTTTGAAATTAATTAGAGAGTAAGGTTTGTAATCTATTTATGAAGGAAGGTAGTTTGTTTTATAATTATGAGATTCACTAAACCAGGATGCTTCAGATTTTGTTCTTGGTGTCTTTTGAAAGCTCTCAATAAGGAGGGGTGCATGGGCTGGGTTCCATGACATTTGGACCTGCGGTGCAAAAGTTCTTGAATACTGAATGATTTTTTCACTGAAAATTAAATTTAATTGTAGCTGAAAATTGGGGAGGAATTGGAATGTGCCTTTGGTGTTCTTGGAAAGATCTTGATGAGCAGGATTTAGTGGAAATTGTTTGGTAATTCAGAATGTGGGAGATATTGATTTTAAGTGATTTCTGCTGCAGAAAATTCAAATAATTTTTTAAAAAAACCAGGTTTTGGAAGGAAAAATCAGTTCAGGACACAGTAACACTTGGGCCAACCGCACAAACACACTAGTAACTTATTAAATCAAGAAACAAGTTGAGTCTCTATGTTCAAACCATTGGTGCTCTGTCACCACAAGAATAGTTGCTAATCCTTTTATGTATACTCAGATTGGTATTTGGGCCCACCTTCAACCTTAAATATGTTATGAACATGAAGAATTATGGTTGGTTAGTAAAGTATATTAAGCCATATATCCCACATTTTAACAAAAATAGGTGTGCATTTTAAGGTGCTGACAGTTTAAGGATGTCATTTAGCTTTGAAGACCTTTCGTGTCAAAGCAACAGGCAAAGCCCTCAAACCTTAATTCCTCTTTTGACCCTTGATTCTTTATGACTTTTGCATGAGATTGTGACATGCGGCATCAAAAAAAAGTTACATTGGCAAGACCAAGGGTATGTTGTAATTAGAATTGGCAAATTCCTCCTTTGGAAGTACATTCGTCTCCCTTTTTGGATTTTTGTTGAACCCATTGTGTTCTTTTCAACATGTTCCCTAAGTTCCCAATGTGTTCCCCCAACATGTTCCTTCAATTTTTAATGTGTTCATTAACATGTTCCCAATAGCACCTCACTTTATCCCATGTCCTTTGCTTTCAAGTGTACTTAGTCATACTTTTGGTGATGAAGTTTGCCATTTTGTGAAAACCATTTTGAAAAATAATTCTGTTACAAATTCCCTATTTTAGAAACAAAATTCAATTTTTTTCAAAAATTAAAGAGATTTGCCAAAAATTGTCACAATTGCTTACAACATGAAAGGGTGCTTAAGATTTTCTACTTTCATACTTTGAATAGTGCCAAACTCGGTTAAATATACTTGTGGATGATTGTCACTTGAGCAATATTGAAAAATTGAAAAAAATAAATCTAGTGCTACTCGCTTGCAATGGCCTTAAAACCCTCCAAAACCCTGGCACCCTAAAAAGATGGAGCACCAGTGACCCTAAAAGCTGGACCACCAGTAATATACTCTACTCATTGGTAGGGGGATACCCAATTTGTAGGCCAAAAGATTCTTGAAATCTGAAAAGAAAGTTGGAGAAATTTTGAAGAGTTATCCTCAGAGCTGATCTTGGTGTCTTTGATGATTGAATTTGTAATTTTAGTATTCACAGTAGGTACACGTTGCGTGCACCTCAAGGTCTATCTGTATGGGAATAATGAATGGGCAATTCATTCACATGAATAGAAGTAGGCTGATTGCACAATGCAAACTCCTTGAGAGAGGGGTCCCTCTTTTGTTGGTTTTGTTTTTGTTTCCTTCAAATCTGTGCTCACTCTACACACTAATATTGAGACTGGGCCATATTAAACAAGCGATGAGAATTTGGTGCCGAGCCACGTCTTAGAGCACCTCCAAACATACCTTCTATTTTGGATTGTAGCTATGTTTATGACATTCAAAAAGGGTACTATTTATTTCTCAACTCTCATCCAAAACATGAAATTGGAACAATATAAAACCCAGAAACAATTTAAGTATAACACATGAGCTAGTCATCATAAATGGCCAATGGACAAGAGTCATTTTATTATGCATACGTATACAGTGTCGCCAGATCCTCTTAAAATTTGGTTGCCCAAATAGTATTTCTTTTACTGACATGTACATGTAGTGAAAGTTGTACTTCATCCAAAATGTAATGTGGAGGGCATTAGTGTGGCTACTCTGATATGACATCACATGGTATTGTGAAGTTCAGTGTCAAGTATGTAGCTTGTACTTGTTTTTAACATTTCCACCCACCCTCTCCCTCCTCGGCAAGCAGAATTTGGTTATCTTGATTGAGTAGAGGGCTCTCTTATTGGAGGCAAGGATTTTTTTTGGCAAAGTCTTGCTAAGTTTGTAAAACACAATTGAGAAAAACTTGGAAAAAAAAATACCTATTTTGGGATTGTCCAAACCTTTGTTAAATTAATTTGTGATGGGCCAACAAAAGGAAAAAAATTGAACTTTTGGGGTCCCATCACAAAAGGGGGAAAAAAAAACCTTTTGGGGCCCCCAGCGCCCACAACAAATTAATATGAGTCATACTATACTACGTCATTTAACAAGGTTTTAAAACACTTTAGTAACATTCTAAGGGTTAGCTAGAGGTATTCAGGTTTTTTGTTTTCTCCATTTTTGTGATGTAGCTGAAGTGGCCATCATCCATAAGACAGTTTAGCCAATTTTTTTTTGTTATAAATAGGATTTGAAAGAAAAGAAGTTGAGGCATCTTTCACATTTTTGCTACATGCTAAAACCTACTTGAGAAATCTGGAAATTTCTCAAAGAACATTTGATAACTAGAAAACCGAAAAAAACAAGTTTATAACCATTTTGAAAAAAAAGAACTGGCTAAATTTTGCCAGAGAAAATACCAAGGATACTAGAGAGAGGATCTCATCCAGGGTTTTAGTTGCTTAAACATCAAGAAATAGATTTTCTACTATGAGGCCATGACCGCCTGCTGAGTCCTTACAATTGGATATGTGGAATATTTTCTAAATTTGTGATGGTGAACAGCAATGATAAGAAGGAATGGGCAGGGGAGCGATCTTCTACACTTAAGTCTGGTTTACCTTCCCTTTTTTCTGTTGATATGCTTCAAGCAACTGCTTAAGGTTTCAGTACTTAGTGGTTCTCCTTGTGGCCCGCCTCTTGTGGGCTGTATGCTTGCCTGGACTTTGGTCCTTATCCCAAGTTTCTTTTTCTCTCCCTTTGCTTGGGTGCTTTCTTTTTACTTTTTCTCGCCCTTTCTTGGGTGCTTTCTTTTTTAAAAGTTTGACAGGGTTTCATCACAATCGGCGTTTCTGGACCGTATATGTATATATTTTAAATCTTTGAAGTTGTGGGATATTTTCTATTTGTGATAGTAAAGAGCAACGATAAGAAGGAATCAAGAATCATGACGTGTACACTCGTAACGTGTACTGGTCCCTAGCGAGGCGGCTGGGATGAGGTAAACTGGATGCCCTTTACAGGGTTTCTTTTCATCTTTTTCACTTGTACTGGCCCCAAGTTAGCAAGCTAAGCTATGCTGGGAATCTCAATAGATTTCATGCGTTTCTGTAGGTGGCAGCCGGAGACTTAACCGCACTCTCTATTTTGATCAAATTCATTTTGCAATCAATCACCTAGCCATGTTACCAGGGTTTTTTTTTTTGAAAAATGTGTGGAGGCCGGAAATGCTATTGCCATGTGCATGGCAGAGCAAAGTTTACCACACATCCATTTTCCACGGTGCAATTTAAGACATCCATTAATTTTTTATTTTTATTTTTCGCTATTATTTTTTTAAAGAAATCAGTTATTAGGTGATGAGGAATATTTGTGTCTCTGTATTTTAGCAATCATCAAATTTTAAAAGTAGGCATTTTTGGCGATCAGCATGTTTATAGCATCTAGGTTTGGGTGATCAACATATTTACAACATTTGTGTTTTGACAATCAACACCTAACCAAGAATATGTACATAAATACATTTGCCATACATTTGGGTTGCTCAATGCTTAAACCAAACTATTCAAAACTTAATTAAAAACAAAGCTTCTATGGGAAAACAAACCTTGACCACAAAAGGTCTTGCCCATGTAACAAGGACGATTTGCATCCCCACCTTAGAAAATGCTCAACAAACAACCCAACTTTGAAACATCCACCCAACACCAAGAGAACACACATAGCTCGCTTTCTTACCAAATAAATTGCCTACATGACATTGACTATCACAAAAAATTCAAACTATGTTATGATTGTTCATGACTTGTAGTTACAAAAGTCAACACAATTTTTATGTTAAAACTATTCTACCAATCTATTTGGTACCTCACCTTAAGGTCTTTCCAACAAAGAATAACATCTTCATATGAAAAATTAAAGAGGTTAAAAAAATAAAAAAGGCGGAAAAAATTCTAACTAAACATGCAGAAACACAACAAGATGTGTTGCCAGACAATTTCGTAACTTGTTTTCATGTAGGCCAAATTGTTGAAAGTCTTTTCATCTTCCACAAAACCCAAAACTTGAGTTAGAACAATTTCATCAAACTTGATGCATTCACTTAGCTTGTGTGCCATAATGGGGGAGCTCTTGATCTTCATCCACAACTTGGAAACTAGGTTTTTATCACAAGTTTTAGCCATCATTGGGTCAACATTGTTAATCATGGTCAATTGAAAAAAGAAGACTACACATTAAGCTCTTGAAAATTTGTTATATGAGGGTATCATATGGCAAGTAGGACAATGGATATATATTAGTTGGGAGGATTAAAGCTACTACGTAGCCAAATTTGTATTATGGGTCGCCTTTACAATTTTGGACCTTTATTTTAAAAGGTTTTTGGGCAATTATTGTTTGACATTAATAGGTCTAGATAATTATCTTGTGTATAAAGGATAAGGAAAGAATGATGATAGGGTGTGTAGTTAGATTTGGGCATACTAGTAGGGTTAGGGCAATTTTGTTGAACTCCCTAAACCTTGAGGATAATTAGATGGAGTAGTGGAGTTCCTTTTGGTGCTTTTACAAGCTAAAGTAAACAACAAAAAAAGAGTTTGTAAATCATGAGAAGGTGAGGAACATTATCTATTGTTGTTTAGCCCGAGCACAAAGTAGAGATAGTTTTGCAGCTATGGAAGAGTTACAAAAGTTACAAAGGAAAAGAAAAGTAGGCAAGGTAAAAGGATACATGGGAGCAAGGGAATTTTTTTGGGGAAAAGAGAAGGATGTGTGTATATAAATAAAAGAACTAGGTATAGAGAGCAAATAGGATCTTGGGGAAGGTAGAAAAAGGATTTCAAAAAGGAAGACATTTTTTTGAGGCTTGGGGAAGGTAGAAAAAGGATTTCAAAAAGGAAGACATTTTTTTGGGGCTTGGGGAAAAAAATTGGATAATGGATTTTCACAAAACTTGAAAGGAATTTAAAAAAAGGGGAAGGAGGTTGTGGGAGTGCAGTGTGCATAGGTTTAGAATTTATGTAAGGTCGTTGATTTTAAAGGAAAGGTTATGTATCATTTTTGTGTAAGTTTTGTTAACTTTGGGGAAGTTGGGTTAGACAAGTTAGAATAGGTTACAAGATGGTTAAGGAATGACCCAAAGGGGTATATAAACCGATTGGTAATAAGAAGTAATCTATGCCAATGGGGAATGTTGTTTTCAAAGATGAATAGGAACATTTAATTTATAATCTCATATTCACCTTCAATAGACCTATTGGGATTCTAGTATGTGTGGGAAGGATGGGCCCAATGTGTTAAGTAGATAGGTATTTTATTGAATAAAATTGAAATTGAATTTGGTAAATTTTTCATCTACTTAACATAATCTAACAATGGGGGATGAAACCTTTAACCTTGGTTTTCTTACCAATGTAGAAAGAATATTTAATTAAAGCCAAGTGGACTATAAAAAAAGCATCATAATTGTCCTTGTTCAACCAATATTGGGGATACATCATTCCCATGGCACTCATGATCTCATTATTTGGAAATCTATGTTGGAGTTTTGAAACCAAAATTATGGTTACATTTATGCATGAAACTTAAACCTTGGTCACGATTACAATTACATCTATTTGGAAAATTGAATGACAAGAACCATTAGCAATTCGAGTGCATGCACGCCATAAATTTTGTCACAAATTGTCATTCCAAGAATCATAGCTAAATGTGCAAGATCAAACTACCACTCTAAAGGTAGCTGCTCATTTGAGTGGTTGATTAGAAACCTGAACACATCAAAAGCCATATTTGAACAACTTAGCCTTGCAAGCTTGACAACATCCACAAATTCAACAATGAAAACATCTTAATGCTACACAAACTTGATCAAAGTATGCACCACCTCCAATATGGGCAAAAGTTAGGGCAAGCCAAGAATTAATTCAAACTCACTAAACAAAATTAGGTTGTTTTGAACTGTTTTGCTTTTCATTAAATCCAAATACACCTTGACAATGAAAGAAATTTGTGTAAATCCTCTTGTTTTTGTTATGGGATGCATATTTGTAGTAAGACCACTCATCGACAACAACATTAATGTGGCAACAATTGCCTTACAACAACTAACATGCTTTTGGAGAGTATCCAATTTAGGTGGAAAAAACTTATCCTTTTTTTTTGTTGTGGAACAATAGACTTCACTTAAAGTTTTGGTGTCACAAAGTTTGTTCTACAAATTTTTGGGAAGTTGATCCCAAAACTAATTGAACCCAAGGAAATCCTACAACCCATGTGTTTTAGAAAATCTTATACTTATCATATGACTTTTTAGGTTTCTTGAAAAGTGGTTCAATTGCATTAGAACGACCAAGTTTAACTCAATTAGAGGATGAAGAAAAAGAACTTAACATTGAAGCATATTGAAACACATTCAAAGTAGGAATTGGAGACGGAATCAAGATGCTAAAACTTGGACCCATGAAGAATAATTTGAATTTGAAGTTTGGCAATAATATGGAATCATGATCCGATCCTCTACTATAGATGAAAAACACAAAAGATTGAAAGTTTCTTAAGATTCGAGTGAAATCCAAAATATCGCAATTCAACATGGGTTGGATTTTCAAGCTTTCGAGAACAATAAAGCAAATTTAAAAACAAGACAAATACACCAAGTTGCAATTCAAACACACCATGCTTGAATAATGAAAGGCTTGAAAAAACTTTGCATTACATCAATTTCAAACCCTTTGCAATAACAATGTTTAATTGTTCTCTCCATAATTAGTTCAAGATTTGAGTTGCAATTAGTACTATTAGTACATGTATCTTTTTCAAATTATGACAAGTTTCAATGGTGTGACTATTGACAATGATTTAGTTGATACATTAGTTACAATCGATTTGGCTATTGTATTAATATTTGGTGTCATTAATATGACATTATATTTTATATTTACTTTTCGAAACATGCTAAAAAGATGATTTTGTACAAAATTCTCATTCCATTGGTTCTGCCAATCAATAATCTCCACCAAATAATTGAAATTGAAATTCTTGATGTAGATCATTTTAAGATACTATCTTTAATAACATTTTAAAGAGTGAAGCCAAATAAGTTCATGATGTCAAGTTCCACAATTTCACCATTAGCTTAAAAATATCCTTCTTGAATATTCTTATCATGTGAACATTAGGGTTAATGTCATTAATATAATTTGGGGATTGCAACTTCCTATAAGACAACTTGTACATTTCTTCCAATACAAATCATGTAGCAATTGGTGGATGCCATATTAGTAGCATGAACATTTGTAAATTTAAGTATTGGCCATCCAAATGATTAGATAGGTGGATTAAATGGTGGTACTCCATTTGGGGAATGACAAAAAAAATGTCCCTTGGGATATGTGTTGGTACAAACCACCATTGGTTAAGTGTGTCTCAATAGTAACTAGTAAATTGGTTATCATCGAAGCCATAACCTATGGTGGAATAAGTTTTTTATCCTTGTTGATGATTAACTAAATTGTTTTAGTAATTTGGATACCAACAATATATGGAGTTTGTATTAGTGGTATGATTGGTTGTTTTAATACCAAATGAACATATCTAGGTACAAAACGTGTGGTAGTTTTAGAAATTAAGGGGTCAAATATGTTGGTTCCAGTATAATATGTTTGATACATGTTAGGATCTAAAGGAATGTAATGTGGTATGACATTATACTCATACGATAGGTAAATGTAGTGAGAACATTGTTTTGCCTTGGTACAAAAGGTGTAACAAGTGGTTGTTAAGCTAGTTGATAATTACTCATTACTACCATGTTACCTAAGCTTGTATGCATGATGGCTCAAGTTCTTTGGATAGGTGCATTGAATAATCTAATTGTGGCATTTGGAGTTGTCGGTTGATGATATTCATCACCTCATCCTTCAAAATTTGTTTTAATTTATCATTAAAAAAGGCAATGTTTGAATTCATGTCCCATTTGTTGACAATATGTACATATTACATTTTGAACACTAGGATTCTTTCTTGGAATTAATGTGCTCCAATGAACATGTAACCTTTTGCCTTGACCAAAAATTGGTATGGTTACTTAGGTTTTGGGGTGAAAACATGGTCAAGTAAACAACCTTTGTACCTTGTCATAAAAAGTTACAAGTAAACACAAAAGATTTTTTATGCATTGAAACTAGATATATTCAATAATTAATATGAAGATAATATTTCATTTTAATATTGTAATTTTAAAAAATGAACATCTTCATGTAGATTTAAGTAGATTTTACAAAAATTACATCTACTTGTAAGAAGTTTCTGATCTTACAAAATGGGTTGCAAGTGAATGAAATATTGATTTTTTTCTATTTTCAAATGAATGGAGCCTTAAAATATACTTGTGTATTATCAAATTATGCATGCTATAATCACAATACATAAAACTTTTAGTGTAAAAGTAGGTTTGAAGACCACATTGGCCCTACCAAGTTCAAATCTACTTCTCACCTAATTTATGATACCAAAGTTTTGCAAAGTTTGTGTTCAACTTATTATAAACTAAATGGAGGGCCATGTTTTTTCATATTTCTACTTTCACAAATTTTAAATCTATTTTCATGTGTTTATATAAAAAATTCCATCATTTCTTAGATTGTGTTTTGGGTGCAACATTTGTTTTGTCTACTTTACCATGCTTTCACCTTTTGGTGTAATGGCCCTTGTTGATTAGTAGTTGGTATGTTTGAACTTTTATCAATTCCAAACGATGTATTAAAAACCATTAGTTAGAAGGCATTCAATTATTGTGATAAAGCTTATCTAATTAGCTTACAAGTTGGGCGCATTCCATTTCTAAATCTATTGAACCATTAAATCAACATTTGGATTTGGTTCATTGTTTTGTAACCCATTAAATATTATCGTTTGTGTTGGTGTAATGGATATGGGTATGATGTATTTAAGGTTGAAAACTTGTTGAAATGGCTTCTTTAGTATTTTGAACATGTTTGTTGATATTTCCATTAATATGAGTACTTGCTCCATGTTATTGGGATGAGATTTGTGGAGTCACATGGTGAACAGTAAAAGGATCTTTCCGTACACCATGTTTTGTTGGCATTTGATTTTGAACATTGATTTCCACCCAATGTGTTGCCTCCATGTTAGGTGCATTCACAAGTTCAATTATCACATGTTGCACTTGTTGCCCTTCTTACACCTATACAATCTCAATTATAAGTTGATGTATGACCTATTTTAATTGTTTATTAAAACATTTAATAACTACAATTTATTCTTGACATTTCATGAAATTATTAGGTTTTAAAACAAGTATTGCATTGATTCTAACACAAACTTGGATCAACTCCACCCAACAATCAGAGATTAGTAATTAGTCTCCTTTACAAATAGGACGTCCAAGTTTTTAAACCTTGAACTAGCTTAAACCTTTCCCTTAATCATTCAAGATATGACAAAAACAACAATTTAAACTTCTAAGAACTAAAACACTTAATACCACAACTTAGACCACCATTACACCAAAATAAACCAAGCTACCTATATTTTAACTTGTTTATAACTAAAAATTATAGTGCTAATGCTTATAATTTTGATCCATTTCATGGTCACCAAACATTAACAAGATTTTTTTATTTATTTTGTTAGCTTTTAGACTCCTATAAAACAAAACTCTAAAAAATCTAGAATAATAGGTTCTTAAACAATTTCTAGAATCTAATTACAATCACAATGTTTGCATTCAAAATCAAAGTTGTAAAACTCAAAAGATCCTTAGAAATGCTCATAAATAGCTCTTCAAAAAAATTTCAAACTTCTTCCGAAAGAAAACTCAGAAATCTAATTATCGACCATGAATATTTTTTAAAATGAAGTTAACCTCCAAAGTTGTAAAGCATAAAAAGTTCTCAAAGATGATAATCATAAGATATAAAATCGTGTCCAAAAGACATTAGAATATGTGGATCTCCTCCTCACAGCCACTGTAGTCTTAGGCCCGCTTTGCAGTAGGAGTCAGGGCAAAAAAACTTGGCGCCAATTTTGAGCATTTTTTGGTTGCAAATTGGCCCCAAGTTACCAATAAATTCTAGAACATTGATGTCACGATATTAATAAATGCTGGAACATTGGCCCGAGGGGTTACAAATTGGCGTCCCAAATTCGAAGGTATCCTTTTATCAGCCTTGGGGCCAATAAAAGGCCATAAAGTTCAGCATTTATTAGTAACTTGGGGCAGATTGAAAAGTTATTTTCTATGTCGACCTTGGCGAGATGCTAAATACCCCAAACGAGCTCTGTCCGGCGCTGGTTTCGGGCCTGACAGTGCACCCTTGCAGTGAACTGCGTTGTTCTGCTGCAGGGTTTTTTAAATTTTTCCGTTTTTGACTTTGTGTATGCAATAAATATAAAAAATAAACCCTTCTCTTGCAGAACTGTGCAACGGCGAAAAAGGTATGCAAATAGACAAGTGAAACCAGCGCTGGACAGAGCTTGTTAGGGGGTATTTAGCATCTGGCAAGCCCTTGGGGCTGATTTCAACTTTTGCACCAATAGGAATGCTGGATTTGGGTTGAACATTCTTGCTAACTCCTAGTGTAAAGCAGGCCTTACATAGGTTCAAAATTCTCTAACAGTAACCAGCCGGTATGACGAATGTAAAGAGTTTTTAGATTTGTATCATGTCATGGGTTGACTTATTTACAGTTGTGTATTTACACTTCACAAAGAAAACAAGGGGTCTCTCACACGGTGGCCTTGCCATT
Source organism: Sphagnum tenellum (assembly GCA_963921925.1). Classification (NCBI taxonomy): domain Eukaryota; kingdom Viridiplantae; phylum Streptophyta; class Sphagnopsida; order Sphagnales; family Sphagnaceae; genus Sphagnum; species Sphagnum tenellum. Next base: position 14,973,079 of record OY998157.1, read on the forward strand.
TACATTAAAAAGTGTTCTAAGGAAAAAGAAGAATTATCCTAACTCAAATAATCCACCATGCAAAAATATAATTTCCAGAAAATCTTCTAAAAGAAACCAAAATCCTTCAAGATGTTATAACCCAAACCCTAATCTCACGTTTTAACACAAGCCAAAATATCATCATTAAAAAATCCTGGTATCAAAATAAACTTATTACCTAGGGGCCAAATCCCTTAAGCTATTATACTGTATAATGAATCTAAACACAATAACCACTGGAGTTATCTGAGGTTTTTTTACTGGAGATAGTCACCTTTGGCATTTTAAAAAAATCTTCTGATTTTGTAGATTTGGAGGTAAGAAGAGAGTTAGCTGACTCTGACTTACCTCCCCTTCCACATCAGCATCCATGTAAGGATTTAGAGGTAGGTACCTCTGTATGTGTGACCACAACAATGACTTTACTATCACTAACTCTGAATTAACTCGGACTTACCTTCAAACTGTGGCATGACCATAAGGCTCACTTTACATTAGGAGTCAGGGCCAATGTTCAACCCAAATACAGCATTCCTATTAGTGCAAAAGTTGCAATCAACCCCAGGGACTTTAAACCAGGACTCAACGCTGATATAGAAAAAAAACTTTTCAATCTGCCCCAAGTTACTATCAAATGCTGAACATTATGGCCTTGTATTGGCCCCAATGCTGAAAGAAGGATACCATCAAATTTGGGAGGCCAATCTGCAACCCTTGGGGCCAATGTTCCAGCATTTACTAATAATCTGATATCAATGTTCTAGCATTTATTAGTAACTTGGGGCCAATTTACAACCCAAAAATTGTCAAAGTCGGTCACAAGTATTTTTGGCCCTGACTTCTACTGTAATGCAGGCCTAAAAATTTATTGGGTACTTATTTGCAACCAGGAAGGTATATTTGTATAATGGTGCATTCACACTTGATGTTAAATCCATGTTCAATGAAAATCTAGGTGGTATCCTAGGTGGCACTCAACGTTAAATGGGCGATAGCTTAATGTTAAAGGTAAAAGTGAATGTTAGTTTAATTATAAAAAATTTCAATATAAGTAAGTTTAAGTCTTAAGACTTAAGTGACTAGTATGGTGTTTAAGTGACTCAATACTAGAGTCCCTAACACCAAGTGTGAACAGACCTTAAGAAGATTATTCTTTTCTCCCATGATTTAAAAATTCAACCAAAGAGGAATCTTTGTTTTGCCTTCTTTTCTCTCCCTTAATGTTTTCTTGATACCGTCGGTAGTACGGGCGGCCTGCAATTACGGGTACCCATTCCATCAATTCTTGTCGTCCAAACTTGCCCTTATCAGCACTTGGAAGTTGGCAGCTGTAGAGCAAAGAAACGAATGGCCTGGCCGCAGTTACAAACTGACAGATTGTGTCTGAGAGTTGCGAGGCTTCTTCACGAGAGGGATACAAATTACTGAGCTCACAACAAAGCTTCGTTTGCAATTAGCAGGTTTTACCTTGACTGGTGCAGTGTGCAGTGACGAGGTCCAGATTATCTGTCATTTGACGTGTGGATCCATGGACAAACCAAAGAGAATCTGGAAGGCGATGCTGACCCTGCTGATTGCAGTGCTGGAAGCTCTAGTGTGCACTCTCTCCAGTGCTCCAGGCGTGTGGGCTCAAATTCAAGGTTTGTTTTACATTAATACACACCGTCTCTGATTTGTGCGCCCCTTTCCTGTAGTTTGTAACATTCCTGTTCCAGGATAAAAACTCGATTTTGGTTTCCTTATATGCCTGTATTGTTTCTTGAACATGAAATGGAAAACTGACGTTACTAGCGACATAGGATGCTATTAAAAGAAAGGCTTCAACTAGTGTTCTTGGAATTCTTTGCCAAGACGCGCATCCTAGTATTGTTGACGAAGCATTGGTTCTTGATCTCGGAACGCTGTCCAGAGTTTGATTTCAAGCCGATCATCCACCTACCCTGGCTGAGCCAAAAACGCTTACAGAACTGGCGAAAATTTCTTAGTGTAGTTGGAGCGCACTTACAAAGGTAAGACTACCTCCGCTGCCAGGTAGGCATCTTTCGTTTTTAGCAAGCTCCCTACATTTCATAAGGTTCCCCGCAGTTCTTGACCTGCGTTAAGGTTCTCACAGGGGGACGTCACCGGGATTCGGAATCCAGTATAGGCTCTGCCTCTGACAGACTCATCATTCTGGTAACGCCTCCGGGCCTTACGCACCACTTAAAAATAAGGCGTCAATGAAACAAGGTGCGAATTATCGACTGCCAAACTTGGTGGCAAATTGCAAAGTCTAGCGTAACCAGATGTCCAGTACGTATTCAAAGAGTCGGGGATCTGATTCAGCTGTGTTATCTCAAAGGTCGGACACTTCACTTCTTAGTCCTCACCATGTGGGTAGCCTTTCATAGTCCGAGTATAAAATTCTGAAAGCTTTGACTCTTTTTCTTTCTCGTATTGGCAGGATCCGTCTTTGTCGACTGCGGTTCGATGGCCAGCTATGTTGACAGTATCACAAATATATCATGGATCCCTGATGCTCCTGAGTATATAACAACTGGTGTAAACGGATATGTCCCAAGTGCACCATCAATTTATCCAAACTTTTCCGAGTTGACAACCGTTAGATACTTTCCTGATACTCGCGCCAAACACTGTTACAGCTTTCCAGTAATGCCAAGCTCTACGTACCTGATCAGAGGAACTTTTTTCTATGGTAATTATGACAATGGTACCACGCTTCCCAGTTTTCAGATGGCTATAGACGGGACTATAGTCGCCAACGTTACCTTTGATAACGCTGCCATATTTGTGTACCATGAGTTTATGGTCGCGTCTGTTTCTAACGTAACATTTCTCTGCCTATTACGGGACTCCTCTAACTCAGTTCCGTTTATTTCTGCGATATCTTTTTCGTTTCTGCCGGCTGGTTTCTTCTACAGTACTGTTTCTGGCTTCCTGTATGGTATTCCAGGGAAATACTTCGAGACAAAATACAGGCTGAACTTTGGTGGACACGGACTCGTCAGGTATGTCATAATTTTCAGCCAAACTATGTTCTTTCCAACGTGGCCGGTTGGCCCTTGAGGCACAGATCAAACTACAATAGCCTTAATTAGGATTAAATTATTACTGAGCTCGAAAGATCCTCAGACAATATCATCGAACAATTGCAGGAAGGGCATATTAAGTCCTTCTAGAATAACAGCATTTCCCGAATGGTCATTGTGTCAGAAAATATGGTTCCTGATCAACGTCTTTGCTGAAGCTTTCGATATGTAAAGCACTGGCGCAGGAATAACGTCTAATTAAAAATGGCAATACAAGGAGTAATTTGCCATTCCTAAATTCAGTGGGACCTCCGCCTTTATCCTCACCAGCGAACCCATCATCCTTTCAAAAAAAAAACCCCCAAGATCAGAGGAGGAGGAAAGTAGAAAGGCATGTCTGAGGTTTCCAGGCACCGAGGAATACAGAATGGCCTCAAGACTGGTCCTTCGAACATACACTAGGTTGTCTGCGCGACTCACTAGACTAAACACATAAATTGCTCTTATCTTGATCCAATTTACGTCTCACTTCTTCGATGTATCTTAGTCCTATCGACACCGACTTATTCCCTCGACGTACATGTAAATTGTCCACGAGAGGTTGTTCTCATTACTTCTCATTCTGTTTTTATTGCATTTTTGGTTATTGCAGACATCCCGATGATGAATTTGATCGATATTGGTTTCCAATTCAAGGGTCGAACTCAACGTTTATACAGAGTTCCTCGCCACTGCAAAGTTTAGTTGCAAGCAAAATAGTCGGTAACGAAGGATCAACATTCGGCGACCCCCCTGCAACAGTGATGGATACTGCCCTGACAAGCAGTGGCAACATCACAATCAGCTTCCCAGACGACTACAACTATGAATATATATTGTCGTTCTACTATGCTGAATTAAATTCAACTGCCAATGCTAGTTCACGGATTTTTTATTTAGAGTTACCAGGTGGAGCATACTCTCTCCTGAATCCATACTCCGCCAGCTCAAACGCTGTGTTCAGTGCTGATATGAATCCTTATTGGGACATCGCTTACACCCCTGGAGCGGATATTGTTCTGTTTCCAGATCAAACTGTTTCCAGTCCTCTCGGTCCTATCGCAAACGCTCTAGAGACTTGGGAAATGAGCACAAACCCGATGGCCACAATGACAATAAATCAGGACGGTGAGTTATTGATCTGGCTGTGAGGCTGTACACACTGGTAATTTTCCCTTTACTTCCGAGTCATAGCCCTATGCTGGTCGCCACAAGTGGCCTAACTTCCCCGCTGAAAATTGAAACACAGACCCTCTGTGATAGAAAGAGGGTTTCACATGAGATGGATCTATTGGAAGATTAGAACCAGCAGCCACATTAGCACCTTCGCCTCTTGAGTGAGGCCTCTACGTGGCCAAATTAAACCCAGGAAATGTTAGATTTGGACTAGCATACCCCCTTGCACCCTCAGCTGTGCACCCCCAAATAACCCCTGGGGGGGTACACTAGAATAAAAATTAACTGAGCAAAAATATAAGGTGCAATATATTGTTTGTTGGGTAAAAGTTATAATATAATTAGTTTTTAAATAGGATATATTTTATTCAAATAATAAATTTAATTATAATATAATATATGTAGTAATTTGAAATAATATATTATGATTAATATAAGGTGTATTTATTAAATAATTAAATAATGATAAAAATAAGTTGAATAATTATTTAATATCCCTCTAGAAATGATTGTTTGACACACATAATCCCAAACTTTACATTAAGTGTCCCTCGAAAAATAGCCACCCCTTAAACTGGGTTACGAATTCATCTTGAGATTTTTTTAGAGCTGACTGCAACTAGTCTCGGGGTGTGCATGCAGCAATCGCTATTGAGGAGATCAAGTCAAGTATGAACCTGACCGATTGGACTGGCGATCCCTGTATTCCAGTTCCTTATCCCTGGGTTACTTGTAGCACAGACAGCAACTTCGTCCCTTCAATTACAGCAGTGTGAGTAATTTTCCTGTTTTACAACATACTGATTTCGATGACAGTGTAGGATACCATAGTTGATTGGCAGGTTTGACAAGAATAATAATATTTTCAGACATGCTGAAATTTTCAAAAAATTCGAGAAAAGAATTGCAATGGAAAATGAAATATCTTTTGAAATATTTGGAAATATTTTACAAAATGGAATTTCAAAACGAAATAATGAAAAACAAAAGAAAAATTAAGCTGATTGTCGCATACTAGCTCTGCTCCTTTGTGGAAAGTTTAAACATCAAACCAGCAATCAGTTAAAATAGGAAATATTTCGTGAAGTTTCCAGTTGTCAATTTCACCTTCAGGACAAACTTCTTCCAAACCTGAGACCTCTGATGAAAACATAAAAACCTATGCCAATTTTTCTAGTGTAGTTTTTTAAAATGCTGCCTGTGTTGGTCACCTTTTCCCTGTGATACCTGGTGGGTACGCACCCAATACCCACAAGGTATCACAAGAGCTTTTTTAAAAACCATGGCAGTTTTTATGGCCTGTAAAGCTCAAGCCATCAAGCTTTACCCTACATTACACCTTTCCCCAGTAGAGTGTACAGTAAAGCCCAAAGCAGCAGCCTTTACCAGAATAAGGGTCTGTGAGGAGCCGAACCTAGGTCTGACGCAGGTGAAGCCCGCTGCCAAGGACTTTACCGGGTGTAAAGACCAAATTTTTATTTCTTTAAAATTTACTCTCGATACCTGTGCAGTATCACAGGAAAAGATTCAAAAAGATTCAAAATACCCAGCTATCACATGGAAAAAGTGGGGGGAGTTTTGTGAACAACCTTAAGTTTTAAGAAATTTTTTGAAGGTTCTTAACTTTTTCCCATGTTTGATCCATGAAAAACCCTGAACTGCTAGTTAATGCAGCCAGACATATTAACAAAATTGATTAATGATGTTTGACTCCTCATAACAAAAATAAATTAACCACAATTTTTCCCAAAACTGGACCGTAATTCACAGAAAATAACCTTAAAATAATTTTTGTGTTGTAAGTTTTACACAATTTTCAAATCTTTGAAATTTTCAACCTGTCCTTCTCCATGAACATTTCACATCCAACAAGACTTCCATGTTATGATGTCTAACTCTTTGTAAAATTGGGACCTCATATTGTGATGGTTCACAGGAATCTTTCAGGGTACAATCTAACTGGGCCCATTTCTCCCAGCTTTGGCAATCTCCTGAGTCTCACCAGCCTGTGAGTAACTTTCATGTCCAGTATTGTATTGGATTACTATAACCTAAATTGTTTATTCTTTTTTCTCTTTTCGTCGTTGAACTCTTCTCAGATTCATCAAAACATGGATCACATTGCAATTTTAGGCATGTACTTTCCTATTTAAACTGATAGAATGCTGATCTTGTGTTGTGAATCTATATAGGTTGTCATGCTTGCCCCCTACAAGGTTTAGTGGTTTTAGAACATTTTAACAATGTGTCCAAAATTAAGTGTTAACTAAATGTTGATACAATCATTGATATGATATTCTGATTACATTGTAACACCTTGTGATAATCAAACATTGTGTGACAATGCCATGACAATTTAATATCAATGATTTATCAACAGTAAACTAGCACTTAACCTTGAACACATTATTAAAACATTGTAAAGGCTATATATATGGAGAGGATAAAAATGTGATAGGATAACTGAGACCTGTATGCTTACTTACAAATAGTCACATGATCTAGCCAGTTATTATCATTAGCCTCTAGAAATATGACCCAACCCTAACTTATGATTCATAGATTATTTGTAACAAACAATTACCCATGACAATTGCTATGATGCAATAGGATTTATCATAATTACAAATAGCATAACTTCAATGATTGTATTTTAGTTCATTTTTCCATGACAATGTGCTTTTATGTAATGTGCAGTGCATTGGATTATAATGATTTGAATGGGTCACTACCTCTACTAAATCGTTCAACTAATTTACAATATTTGTGAGTGCATGCCCCCACCTTATATATTTCAATGCAAACTAAATATATTTTCACAAGATTACTTTGGTTTTCTTACATTAAATTTTGCCTTGTCCACTTCATTTAACACCTTCTAAATATTTCATGTGTAGGTGCCCCAAGTTGGTTTGCATACCAATAATTTGATCAAATATATTCTACACATAATTACCTTATAATTATCTTAAAAACTCATTTTAATTTCTTCATTGTTGGTAATTTGTTTATAGCTTATGGAGATTGTAGAAGAGGTTTTGATTCACTCATGTTGATGGCTTTCAATATTTTTTGAACTAAGAATGTACATTTATGCACATGACCTATAATGAAACATTAGGAACAATAAGTGGCCCTTAAACCATCAGGCCCTTGGGATTTGTGAAGGTACTAAAAAACTAGGTAATAATGAAATTGACACTCCCATTGATAGATTTGATGCTTGGAGGTGAACTAAAAGACCAAGATGCACCTCCAACTTTCAAGAGGCAATCAGATTTAATCCTATATATGTTGTACATGAAAACTTTAAGTTTCAATTCTTTATTTTTCTAAATTAATCTCATTTAAACTTATAGATAATCAGTAGTTCAATCCATTTTCTGCCACTGAAAGTTAAATATTGTTTTGGGGGCTAGGCAAGCAAGGGGGGGAAGGTGGGGTTTGAATTTGTGTTTTCTAATATTATTAACAATATGCACACATTTTGATTTTCTTGTGATCTTTATTCTCAAATTTAAGTTATTTTTCAGGTATTTGTACACTTAGAAATGGATAAAAAGACATGCAGCAAAGTTTTTGAAAAACTTATGGTGTTATTGTGTTATGATACACAATTAGGTTCTTGCAAAACAATTCGCTATCTGGGACAATCCCAAATTGGTTGGCAAACTTGCCATATTTATCTAAATTGTGAGTTTACCCTTTATCTCTCAAAATATTTTTTTGGCTGATATATCAATATTTCATATTGACTAAAAAGATTAAAATAGTAGTTATTCATGATGGAAACTTCTAGATAATATTTGGGCACTACAATTCAAATATTTATGTTTTTCATTTTCTCATTTCATTTCTACAATTATGGAACACCACCATCCAAACATTCATATCATATGACACAATTTGAATTACTTGATACCTTGGATAAAGGAATCCAACAAAGTTCAATGACAAAATTGTTTTTGACATCATACTTTTTATAATGTGCAATAGGTTTGTTTGGAATAACAATTTTACCAGCCCAATTCCCCCAAGTTTACTCTCCAAAAATTCCAATTGGAATTTCACGTAAGTCTTTTTAAATCAAAAATCTCAATCTTTACCAATAATTTTTGTAGAAAGTTTGTTATATATGAATTTGTGTCCAATGTGAAAAAAAGGTAATTATTGCTAATTCAACATTTGACAACTTATGTTTATTAAACTTTCAAGGTACCTTCCCGGAAACCCATTTTTGCAAGGGCCATCATCAATATCCAACACAAAATCGACAAATATTGCAATCATAATTGGTCCTGTGTTAAGTGGCATCTTAGCACTTGTCATCATCATTTGTCTTGTTCTTTTTATTCAACGTAAATCCCATATCAAAACAAAGGAGAGGACATTGGCTGGTGGACATTTACAAATGATGAAGCCTGCTCATGGGGGTAAACAATTGACTATCTATATTTATGTCTTTTGTGTCATCCAACAATAGACCAAATTGCTACATATTGGGATCTAATGTAGTACACATTTTCCTCACATATTTTTGCTCCATATAATCTCTTCATAATGTTTAGGTTGAAACAAATGATAAACTAAAACATAACCGATTTGTAGATTGCATTGTCCAACATGTCACTTGCTCATTGGTCTAGAAGAAGGGCATTATAACACATAATTTTCTCCCTTCTCTTGTCTACTTTTAGTCACTTTCTCATTGGTTTAGAAATTAGTTACACCTAATAACTAATGAGAGGAGCCAAATTAACTGAAATAGTTTGAACACATGCACACGTCAACTACATATCATAATTTTGTCCTTTCGCCAATTACCTAATGCTTAGCAATGACATGTACCCTAAACCTTCTAGAGTTCAAATTTGGATAATTACTTACATTATCTTTGAATCTTTATTCACTTTATTGAAATTCAAGTTGGAAATTTATTTGTGATGGCTTATTATTTTTGAACTTAAATTACCATGTAAAGTAAAGGATTGAAAGCATTGTGTAGATTCTCACACCAAGCTATGTGAAATATACAAGCTATTTCAAAATATGAATGTTTATATAACGTGATTTCAATTCAATGAAAATGTATGGCAACTAGGTAAAATGGACATTCAATTGCATGTAACAAGATTAATGACTTCATGTCTTTTTCAATTTGATGATGTAGGTGCAAATCCTTACTCACTTGCTGAGGTTGCTACTGCAACTAACGACTTTAATATTCAAATTGGGAAAGGAGGGTTTGGACCTGTGTATTATGGCAAGCTTGAAGATGGACAAGAAGTGGCAATCAAAGTACTTGATGTTAAATCTAGCCAAGGGCCATCTGAATTCTTTAATGAGGTTAGTAGAATTTCAAAACATTTTAACGATGTTGTTTGTAGTTGACATTTATTGTGAAGAAGATAATTGCAACCCATTTACCCATCCTTAAACTCCAAATTAATCAAGTTACCTTGTCATCAAGATGTTGAGTTGTTGAGTTTCAAATTGGAGCTCCACACATCAAAGATTGAAACATCCAACTTTTAAATATTATTTGAATTTATATTGAACACATTTTATTTTTTCAAAGTAATTCAAATTGTGTGACTAGCACATTATTCTAAATTGAAAACTTTGACTTCAAATTGTGATCATGAGTATCAAGTAACAAAAAAATAATTAGTAAATTATGATATTATACTAGCTTTTGGAACAATAATATTAATCATCCACCAAGAAATTGATCATTTTAAACCAAAAAAAATGCCAATAAAATATTTTTTCAATTATAATTATGGATACATGAATTTATTTTATTTTTAAATTAGGCAATTAATGGGCTAAAATATTTGTATGGATGAATGGTGCACAACCATGTGAACCCCACATGTAAGAGGAGGTGATACCTACATTGACATGCATAAGGTTTGAACAATTCATGTGGCACACCAACTTCAACAAATTGCATCAAACTTGTTTGATATAATGCCAATTATGAATTTTTTTAAATTGTTGTACTCATGTTTGAACTTGGACTAATCATCTATGCAATGTTGAATGATTGTGTTTGATGTAGGTGGATATTTTATCAAGGGTGAGTCATCGAAATTTGGTGTTATTGATTGGATATTGCTTAGAAGATGACCAACAAATGTTGATTTATGAATACATGCATAAAGGCTCATTATATGACCATCTATATGGTACGATCAATTTTTATTGAAAATTTGAATTTGAACATTTGATTAACCAACAAGTTGTATTTTGTAAAAACTTTTTATTCATTGTTCAACTTGTCTTAATCATGTTTTACCTATTGGTCAACTATAAATTTGAAACATTATTCTAATTTAATATGATTTATTTTCCTTTTCTTGAAACATAGGTGATTTATCAACATCAGCTAATGAACAACTTGATTGGACAACACGTTTGCACATTGCCCTCAATGCATCACAAGGTAATGATTTAAGATACCATTATAATTCGTGTCCATTAATGTACATTCTTGCAATTCAATGTCAAAAATTTATTATTCTCTTTCTTTGAAGGACAATTCACCACACCTTTAATATTTGAGTTTTGATCATGTAGCAATTAAAACCCAACATGAGATTTTTTTTAATCTAATGGCAATGATAGATTTTATTGTCATATTTTATAAAGATTATTTTGGAATTACAGGTTTGGAATATTTACATTCGGGATGCAATCCAATCATTATTCACCGTGATGTAAAAACTAAAAATATTCTACTTCCTAGTGACATAAAAAATGCAAAAGTTGCAGATTTTGGACTATCGAGATTAACATATGGAGAAAATATTACCCATGTTACAACTAATGTCAAGGGGACTATAGGGTATCTTGATCCAGAGTGAGTATTTTTCTAAACAATATTTCATGATCCAATAATCATATGAGAATTTGTGACATAGATTATATTAATTAATTATTTGATTGGTACATGTTATTCATTTTAATTTATAAGACATGTTGCAATCTTTTACTAAATATTTCAAGACCAACTTGACATATAATGTTATTTAATTTGGAATTAACAATTCATGTCCATGGACTCTATCATTGACAGGTATTTTACATCAGAATGTTTATCAATAAAAAGTGATGTATATAGCTTTGGTGTTGTGCTTTTGGAAATAATATCTGGACGCAAAGCTATTGATACAATGTTACCAAATGAAGAGGATTGGAACCTATGTGATTGGGTAAGTTATAATCATATAATAAATTACATTTTAAATCTTCATTTTAAACTTAATTTTTTTTCGTATTTCTCATTTTCAAACTAATAGTTTGATAGATATATATACAATATTGGAAATATGATATTCTTATATTTTCCAAAAATTTTGATTATGTTTGTGGTCTAAAACACAATTTTAGTTATTTGTGACAATCACATGTTTGAGTTCGGAGGGGATCATAATTATCACACAATTATTTTTTTCCGTTGTCTAATGTAGCATTATAATCAAATGTCTCAAGAACATTTTAGGATTAAATGGCAACAAAATTATGAAACGTATCAAAACCATTTTAGAAGGCAAATTAATCTACCCCCAAAACTAAATTCCTAGCCCAAATGTTGGAAGAATCTTCCTTCATTAAAAAAAAGTTGGCATTTTTTTTTTATACAAAGAATATGCCACATATATTTTTTGTCATAATGTGAAATTTTTTACCCCTAAAAATTTTGTCACACAATTTTGATAATGAAGATAATTCATCAAGTTTTAACATAGCAAGAAGAAAAATATGTTTATTTAATATTCACCTTAAGTTTTTCTTGCAAATGACATCATTTGAAGTACAATCACATATATGCATTTGTTGAACAGGTGCGAATCAATCTCCAAGAAGGCAATATAAACAAAATTTTGGATCCTATTTTGAAAGCTTCAAATCCCAACCTTGATGCCTTATGGAAAGTTGCAGAAATTGCTATCCAATGTGTGGAACCCAAAGCTATTCATAGACCAATAATGACCAAGGTAGTTGAAGAACTACGAATTGCAATTAGCTTGCAAGAAGGCAATGCAGTACCATCTAATTCTTCACATAATATGGCATGTGAAATTCAAGATCGATCTAGATCCCAAATGGTGGTAATTAGTCCTTGATAACAAATAGAAGTTTGTAACTTTGTGGGAATGAATAGTATATGGAATGTTGCATCTAGTTAGAAAATTGTGTTGATGAACCTAAAGTTTTTTAAAAACATCCATGTAGAGGTTTTAACTTCAATTCATGAACTAAAATTTTAATATTCACACGTATAATAATGTGATAGTTTTTTTTTTGTTTTATAAAACATGTTAAAAAATTAAAAAGATATATTATGTGTAATTAAATTATATTTGATATATCAATATTGGGTTATTTCCAAAAATCCTAGACATTGAAAAACACAATAAGTTTCATACCATTCATAAATTTCATTTACATATGATCTTTAATGTCATCTAGGCACTTCATATTCACATTCCTAGAAATAAAATTATCGAATAATGAAAAAAGGTATGGTATTAATATATTCAGTAAATTAATTGAATCTAGTTACACGTAGGAGATTGAAGCCAAAGTTGATTTAGTTCACAAAATGTGTGGTGATTATGGCCACTTTGATTTAATGTTTCCTTATGTTAGATCTATTAACCAATATACTAATGGCCATTTTGATTCAATACATATTAAATTTAAATCTATTAACTATACTAACAAACATGAATGTAATGAGCTCATTATGTTGAATATGGACATTAGGCCTAGGAATATGGGAAAACAACTGGGCCACAATGTTTTTAAGCACATAATATCACATTTTCATTTTTGAAAGGAATTATGAAGCAATGAAAGTTTGAAACTTATAATGTGAGTTTTATGTATTATACATCTTAACAACTAACAACAATGATGGAATTCAAATGATACAATGAAAAAAATGATTTTGATGGTCATTAAGGCCACTCACAAACTCTAGTGACCATAAAAACATTTGTACAAATCCTATTCTATTTACATTATGTTTCATGATCAAAACAAAAACACAAAGTGCAATGCTCAAAATGTGCTTATTTGAAACTTGTTAAAGGCAATTTTTAGCATAAGTGGGTAAAATGGATTCCTAAATGGTGAAATAAATTCATCAATCATAAATTCATCATCTAAAATCTTCAACTACTTGTTTGTTCAATATTGTTCCATGTAAGTTATTCCAATGATTTGATATCAAGCATTAAGGTGTAAAGAAATCTACACATGTTGGAAGTGTAATCATTGCTTAGTTTATTGTATATGCACATTTTAGGGTCAGAAATTAAAATTATTATATTGAAAATGTTTATTATGTTTATATGAAAATGTCCAACTAATTAACCCACCTCTTTTAATTTGTTCATTTTGGGATTGGCTAATAAATTAATAGACAAATGAAGTGGTGCATGTGTAGGCCTTATCCTTACATGTTCACAACTTCACACCCATGTCAACACTTTGTTTACAAAATGGTTTATCCCATTTGTTTACTAATTCATCAACCAATTCCAAAATTAACAAATTAAGGAAGGTCGATGATTCAAAGGGATACATTCATAATGGTCATAGGCTCCACAAAATATTTTAGTCCATAAAATATGGATGGGATTTGGGATATTTGGAACTAAGGCAATTTGGAAAAATCATTTTATGAATATAATTTGAAAATCAAATCATATGTGTTTCCTTATTTAAAATATCCAATTCCTTATTTTGATTAAATATAATCATCAATCATTTCATCCCTCAAATAAAGTTGACACCAAAATTTCCCATATGAATATTAAATTTATGCACCTTAAGGTGAAAATCACTTTACTGCTAATGATTTTTAAGATAATAACATTGCAATAGGAATCATAAGTACTTACTTGAGTGAGTTTTGAAAGCAATGAATTATCCAATCAAGTTGATGTAGTAGAACAAGGTTGGTTATTCAAGGTGAATCCATGATTTTAAAGCTTACATTAATGTTAATTAACCAATTATATATATATATATATAAAATACTGTAAAGGTGTAAGGAAATGAAAAAAATGCATTAAGGAATGCAATTGATGTCAATTTTTAATGGATAAATAATTCTTACATTTATTTTGGCCATGTTCATTAGAGGTTTTTGGTCATATTATAAATCACATGAAAATTTTGAGAGCAACAAATTTCATTTTTTGAGGTTGTCAAGTAAAGGATTGATATTTTTGGTAATTTGGTTGATTGTTTGTATTCATTAGGTTTAGAATTTGCAACCCATAATGTGGGTCACATGTGCAAGAAATAATCATGGAAAAAAAATTTAATTGTCCTTAAATTTCTATTTGATCATTTTTTGCACTGATGAATTGGAAATAAATGTTTAATGCACAATGATGTACAAATGCAAAAAATCATCACCACCACAAAAATTATCTTAATCTGGATTATTCAATTTTTTGTCCATATAAATGTTATTCAAAAAAAATAATTAAAAAAAACTTGATGTCTTTTTCTTTTTTTTGCAACCCCAACCATAAATGAGCTTGCATACAATGCATTTAATAAAATTTTAGGGCATATTTTTCACATTATAAACACAAGTTTACATTTTTCATACATATAAAAATGTAGATTTCAATCATTTTAAAGTTGTTACAAGAAATATATATTTTTAAAACTTCACATTGTTATCATCCTAATATTCAAGGTTCCAAAAATGTGTATCAAAGTGTGTGTCAATGCCCAAAACATTCATAGAAAATCATATTAATCATTTGATTTTTAAAATGCACATTATTAGCCAAAGCAATAAACTTATGATAAATAAATAAAATAATCATATACGTTAGGAATGATCCTATTCTAGGAATAGGCCTTATCATTGAAGGCATACTAAATACATTAGAAATAAAGGCAATAAATTTCCACCTTGATGTATTTTTTTGTGATGTTTAAAGCACGTATTGAATGTTTGCTTGAAATTTACTTCTCATTCTACAAGTTTTCAAATTTTGCAAGTTGAAAACACATTTGCCTTTAAAATCAAGGATGAAAATTATAAATTTTTGAGCTAGAATTACACATATGATGACCATGGTCATTGCACTCACAATCCCTCCGAGAACAACCTCTACTATCACCTTTTTTTAAAATTATAAAATGCTTTTGTGTTTTATAGATTGAAGCTTAGGTAACATGTTTGCAAGGACTAAGCCACAATGCCCAAGTGGGGAGAAGCCCAAGTGCAACCTATTGAGAAAAAAAAAATCCGGTTCAATTTGATTTTCTGGTTCCTCAAACAAAAGTTTGGATAGAAAAAGAAGAGGTAGATGGAGAATTCCTATTGGAAAGTTCCAACCTTCAAGAGTGTCCAGAAATGTTTTGCAATAACACCATCAAAACAAAAGGTGTGTCGCACTATGGACTTGCCATTTACATTAAAAGTGTATTTTAAAGCAAAAACAATTTATGGACATTCAAATATTTCACCATGCAAAAAAAATAATCTTCCGAAAAAATCCTCTTAAAAAAAACTAAAATCCTTTAAGATATCATAACCCTATAACTAAATCTCAAGTTTCAACATGAGCCAAAATGTCATATCAAACCAACTAGGGGGGCAAAATCCATTAAGCTACTATACTCTATAATGAATTTAAACACAATATCCTCGCCTTGGTAGGCAAGGCCAACAAAAGAAATTGATCATTTTAATCCAAAAATTATGCCCATAAATCATGTTTCAATTGTAATTAGCTTAAGGATACATGAATTTTTTAATTTTTTAAAAATTAAGCAATTGATGGGCTAAAATATTTGTATGGATGAATAGTGCACAACCATGTGAACCCCACATATAAGAGGAGGTGACACCTACATTGACATGCATAAAGGTTTGAACAATTTCATGTAGCACTCTAACTTCAACAAATTGCATCAAACTTGTTTGATATAATGCCAATTATGAATTGTTTTAAATTGTTGTACTCATGTTTGAACTTGGATTAATCATTTATGCAATGTTGAATGATTGTGTTTGATGTAGGTGGATGTTCTATCAAGGGTGAATCATCGAAATTTGGTGTCAATGATCAGATATTGCTTAGAAGCTGACCAAAAGATGTTGATTTATGAATACATGCATAAAGGCTCATTATATGACCATCTATATGGTACGATCAATTTTTATTGAAACCTTGACTTTGAACACTTGATTGACCAACAAGTTGTAATTTTTAAAAAAAATTATATTCGTTGTTTAGCTTGTCTTAATCAAGTTTTATCTATTGGTCAATTATAAATAAGATATATGATTCTAAGTTAATATGATTTTTTTCCCTTTTCTTGAAGCATAGGTCATTTATCAACATCAGCTAATGAACAACTTGATTAGACAACACGTTTGCACATTGCCCCGAATGCATCACAAGGTAATGATTTAAAAGAAAATTATAATTTGTGTCCATTAATGTACATTCTTGCAATTCAATGTTGGAAATTATTCTCTTTCATTGAGGGACAATTCACCACGTCTTCAATATTTGAGTTTTGATCATGTAGTAATTAAAACCCAACATGAGATTTCTAAAAATCTATTTGCAATGATGAATTTTATAGTCATGTTTTATAAACATTTTTTTGGAATTACATGTTTGGAATATTTACATTTTGGATACAATCCAAGCATTATTCACCATGATGTAAAGACTAGTAATATTCTACTTCCTAGTGACATGAAAAATGCAAAACTTGCAAATTTTGGACTATCAAGATTAACATATGGAGAAAATATTACCTATATTATAATTAATGTCAAGGGGACTACATGGTATCTTGATCTAGAGTGAGTGTTTAACTTTTTTTTTTTAAACAATATTTTCTGGTCCAATAATCATGCGATAATGTGTGACATAGATTATATTAATTAATCATTTGATTATTACATGTTATTCATCTTAATTTGTAAGTCATGTTCCAATTTTTTACTAAATATTTCAAGACCAACTTGACATATCATGTGATATTATTTTGGAATTTTAACAATTGGTGACTATGGACTCTAATCATTGACATGTATTTTACATCACAATGTTTATCAATAGAAAGTGATGTATATAACTTTGGTGTTGTGCTTTTAGAAATAATATTATGACACAAAGCTATTGACACAACGTTACCAAATCGAAAGGCTTGGAACCTTTGTGATTGGGTAAGTTATAATCATGTAATAAATTTCATTTTAAATCTTCATTTTTAACTTAAACAATTCTCATAAATCTCATTTTCAAATTAATGATTTGATAGATATATATACAATATCAAAAATATGAATTTTTTTTATGATTTTCCAAAAAGTTTGATTATGTTCGTGGTTTAAAACATAATTAATTATTTTTGACAATCATATGTTTTAGTTAAGATGGGATGATAATTATCACACAATTTATTTTTCCATTTTCTAATGTAGCATTATAATCAAATATCTTAAGAACATCTTAGGATTAAATGGCAACAAATTCCTCAAACTTATCAAAACCATTTTAGAAAGGCAAATTAATTTTCCCTAAAAACTAAATGCCTAAGCCAAAGGTTGGAAGAATCTTCCTTTTTCACAAAAAATTGGCATTTTTTTCTAAAAATATGAAGAATATGCCACATATATTTTTTTCATAATGTGAAATTTTTGACCCTTAAAAAGTTTGTTACAAAATTCTAATAATGAAAATAATCCATCAAGTTTTAACATAGCAAGAAGAAAAATATGTTTATTTAATATTCACCTTAAGGTTTTCTTGCAAGTGACATCATTTGAAGTACAATAACATATATGCATTTGTTGAATAGGTGCAATTCAATATTCAAGAAGGCAATATAAATAAAATTTTGGATCCTATTGTGAAAGCTTCAAATCCTAATCTTGAGGCCATATGGAAAGTTGCAAAAATTGCCATCCATGGTGTGGAACCCAAAGCTATTCATAGACCAATAATGACTAGGGTAGTTGAAGAACTACAAGCTACAATCACCTTTCAAGAAGGCAATGCACTACCATCTAATTATTCACATAGTATGACATATGATATTCAAAATCAATCTAGATCTCAAATGGTGTTAATGATACCTCAATAACAAATAGAAGTTTGTAACTTTTTGGGCACCATCACATGTATGAATAGTATATGAAATGTTGTATCTAGTCAAAGAATTGTATTGATATGCTTGATGAACTTAAAGTTTGTTAAACACATCCAAATAGAGGTTCTAGTTTCATTTCATGTATTCAAATTTTAATATTCACATGTATAATAATGTGATAGTTATTTTTATGTATTACAAAACATGTTCAAAAACTAAAAAATATCTTATATGTAATTAAACTTTATTTGATATATTAATATTGGGTTGTTTCCAAAAATCCTAAACATTGAAAAACACAATAAGTTTCAAACCAATCATAAATTTCATTTATAGGTGAATTAATGTCATCTAGGCACTCCAATTATTCAGATTCTTAGAAAAACTATATATCAAATAATAGAAAAAGGTACGGTATTAATATAGTCAATATATTAATTGAATTCAATTACATGTAGGAGATTGAAGCAAAGTTTGATTTAGTTCAAAAAATGCTTGGTGATTATGGTCACTTTGATTTAATGTTTCCTTATCTTAGATCTATTAACCAATATACTAATGGTGATTTTGATTCAATACCTTTTAATCTTAAATCTATTAACTAGTATACTAACAAACATGAAGTCATTGTGTAAAATATGGACATTAGGCCTAGGAATATGGGAAAACAATTGGGCTACAATGTTTCTAATTACAAATTATCAAATTTTCATCAACTTTTTGATTTTTGAAAGGGATTATGAAGCAATGAAGGTTTGAA
Organism: Sphagnum tenellum; assembly: GCA_963921925.1. Classification (NCBI taxonomy): domain Eukaryota; kingdom Viridiplantae; phylum Streptophyta; class Sphagnopsida; order Sphagnales; family Sphagnaceae; genus Sphagnum; species Sphagnum tenellum. Next base: position 14,992,261 of record OY998157.1, read on the forward strand.
ACTTATAATGTGAGTTCTATGTATTATACAACCATGTTAACAACTAACAACAATGATGGAATTCAAATGATACAATGAAAAAAATGATTTTCATGGTCATTAAGGCTACTCACAAACTCCAATGACCATAAAGGATTTGTACAAATCCTATTTTATTTATATTCAGTTTTTCGACCAAAACCAAAACACAAAGTGCAATGCTCAAAATGTGCTAATTTAAAACTTGTTCAAAGCAATTTTCAACATAAGTGGGTAGAATGGATTCCTAAATGGTGAAATAAATCCATCAATCATAGATTCATCATTTGAAATTTTCAACTACTTGTTTGTTCAATATTGTTCCATGTAAGTTATTCCAATGATTTAATACCAAGCATTAAGGTGTAAACAAGATTACACATGTCGAAAGTGTAATCATTGCTTAGTTTATTATATATGCACATTTTAGGGTCAAAAAATAAAGTTCTAATGTTGAAAATGTTTATTATGTTTATAAGAAAATGTCCAACTAATTAACCCACCTTTTTTAATTTGTTCATTATGGAATTGGCTAATAAATTTTTAACAATTGAAGTGGTGCATGTGTAGGCCTTATCCTTACATGTCCACAACTTCACACCCATGTCAACACTTTGTTTACAAAAATGGTTTATCCCACTTGTTTATTAATTATTAGCCAATTCCAAAAGGAACAAATTAAGGAAGGCCTATGATTGAAAGGATGCAATCATAATGGTCATAGGCTCTGCAAAATATTTTTATCCATCAAATATTGATGGGGTTTTTGGGCATTTGGAGCTAAGCCAATTTGCAAACATCATTTTATGAATATAATTTGAAAATAAAATCATACTTGTTTCCTTATTTAGAATATCCAATTTTTTATTTTGATTATTTGAATATAATCATCAATCATTTTATCACTTAAATAAAGTTGACACCAAAATTTCCCATATGAATATTAAATTTATGCACCTTAAGGTGAAAATAACCTTATTGCTAGTGATTTTTAAGATAATTGCATTATAATAGGAATCATTATAAGTACTTACTTGAATGAGTTTTGAAAGTAATGGATTAACCAATCAAGTTGATGTGGTAAAACAAGGTTTGTTACTCAAGGTGAATCCATGATTTTTAAGCTTACACTAATTTTTTTAAATGTTAATTAATCAAAAAAAAATTTGCTTTTATATAATACTACAAAAGTGTATTTTAATTATTTTCATGATTATGTCATCTTCACATAATTCTAAATAATCTTTAAGTAAAAATAAGCAACAAAAACATGGGTTACATTGCATTGAAAATGTTTTTGGGTATTTCATACACAATAGATTTATATTAAGCTTATCCAAGTGTTCCCACAATGTATTAAACAAATTTTTGTATAGTTTTTATTTTAAAAAAATTAGTTACCAAGTTACAAAACATGAAAAATTACTTGGTGCTTACATTTGGAGTGGCTTGTGTTATTGGGTCCAACCATGTTAATAGAAGCCAATGGTGCCTCTTTAGATGGTTGCTTAATATGGAACAACTTTGAAATATTTTAGAAAAAATCTTTGAAGAAATCTTTAATTTTTTCATTATACTAGTATGTGAAGGTTTGTATTGTAACTTTGCCAAAATGTGGGGTCAAAACATGCTAAAGTATGCTAGTAAAATAGTCCATTGAAGCAAAATAAAATAAAATATGATAAGTAGATTGCAAAATAAAGGTGATGCCTTGTGAGATTGATCTTTTGAACTAAAAAAGTGTAGCAAATGTCATATAGAAAAGTTTTTAAAGCTAAAGATGTTGTATCAACTTTTTGAAAAAATTCATTACCATTTACTTTCCAAAACTTATGTAAATTACTATCATGATTGCACAAAGTAACCTTTCTATATTCATGGGGAATAATTTTTGAAATCCAAACATGGGTTCATTCACAATTGGGGTTCTAAAGAGGAGTGTATGGGACTTTTTAACCACTGTAAAGGACAACTTTTAAAAAAATTGCATCATTATAATATATCTATGAATTCACGTAGATTGTTTTGTTTTGCTTTGAAGTTTAGTTATGAAATTCACTGAATTGGGATGTTTTAGATTGTGTTCTTGGTGTCGTTGGAAAGCTTTCAACGAGGGGTGCATGGGCTTGGTTCCATGGCGTTTGGACTTGCGGTGCAAAAGTTCTTGAGTATTGAATGATGTTTTCATTGAAAATTCAATTAAAATTGTAGCTGAAATTTTTGGTGGAATTGGAATGTGCCTTTGGTGTTGTTGGAAGGATCTTGATGAGCAGGAATTAACGGAATTTATTTGGTAAGATTTGGATTTAAACTGTGGGAAATGTTGATTTTTAAATGATTTTTGCTGCTGAAATTTAAAATAAATTCCAAAATACAAGGCTTTGGAAGGAAAAATCAGTTGAGGACATGGTAACACTTGGGCCAATGGCACATGCCACACTAGTTGTAATGGATTGTTATATGCCAATAAATGAAATGATGTCATGTTAAATTAATAAATCATTAAATAATAATTCAGAAGTATATATAAATATTTTTTAAAGTCCTTTAAATGAATTATATCATTTTTTAAAAAAATAATTAATGAATAAAAAGGAATGCATTAAGGAATGCAATTGATGTCAGTTCTTTAATGGATAAATAATGCTTACATTTATTTTTGGCCATATTCATTAAAGGTTGTTATTATATTATAAGTCATATGAAAATTTTGAAAGCAACAAATTTCATTTTTTGAGGTTGTAAGGAAAAGGATTGATACTTTTGGTCATTTGGTTGATTAATTGTATTCATTAGGCTTAAAATTTGTAACCCATAGTGTGAGTGACATGTGCAAGAAAAAATCATAAAAAAAAATCTAATTGTCCTTAAAGTTTTATTTGATCAGTTTTTGCACTAATGGGTTTGAAACAAACTTTAATGCGCAATGAAATACAAATGTGAAAAATCATCACCAACACAAAAATGATTTTAATTTGGATTATTAAATTTTTTTCCATATAGATATATTTATAAAAATAGTTTAAAAAAACTTGATGTTTTTTTCTTTTTTTTGGAACCCCAACTATGAATGAACTTACATATGATGCATTTAATAATTGTTTAGGGCATTTTTTCACATTATAAACACAAAATTACATTTTTCATTCATATAAAAATGTAGATTTCAAGAATTTTAAAGTTGTCATAGGAATAATATTTTTATAAAATTTCACATTGACATAGTCCTAAAACTCAAGTTTCAAAAAATGTGTATAAAAGTGCATGATGCCCTAAACATTAATAACACATCATATGAATCATTAGTGGATAAAATTATGATAAAAATTTTAAATAATAAAATACATTAGTAATGATTGTAATGTGTGGTTTATTCAATAAGGTTTGTACACCCAATTTATTTGGCATTGAAAAAAAAAAATCAAATGAAAATTTTACTTTTGCTTCGTAAAAAAATAAAATGAATGGTTTATTTACCATGTTTTCACACTATTTCATTTTCAAACCTTTTTAAATCATTTCACAAGTTTTTTAAACATAAAAATTTAAATTATTTTGGATATTTCATTTTCATTAATTTTATTTCAAATTTATTCATGTTCCCCATGATATATTATGAACTTTATTATATAAATAAATTTAAAATTTTCAGCACCAACTTAAATTATCATGTAAAAATAATAATGATTACAATTATTTTGTACATGTAACATGGGTTGATTGTATTATGTTTAAGAATTTAAAGGAAATGCCAAAATTGATTGTGAAAGGCTAGGAGAAATGTGGCATAACAAGAGCTTTTACCTTTGATTCCAACTTTAAACCATGGAGGCTAATGCCACTAGTATTTTGTTCAACAACCTTGAAATTGATGAAAATGTGGAAGCAAGGGCAGATTTACCCTACCACATTTGTATTAAACATTATAGAAATGTGTCCACAACAACCAAATATTCCAACAAATTCAAGTCTTACTACATTTGTATTCAACATTGCCAAAATAAAACTAAAAAATTCAACAACCAAATATTCTTGTAGCTTCAATTTCAAGTTTTGCACCTTCCACAATAAAACTACAACAATTAATTAAGAAGGTAAATATATACATTGACTTTTTAAACACCTAAATTTATACAATTAGTAACTAAAGGGCTACCATATGAATGGTTTTGTGACATTTGTGAAAAACACCCATAATGATGAAGAAAATGCAAAACTAGTTAATCAAACATACAACACAAGGTAAAAACAACTCTTTTATGATAGACACACCTTATGTGGTACCAATAGTGTGTGTTGATGTTGATGGTAGGCCAAGGTGATTGCTTATGCACCACTAGTACAACCAACTCCCATATTTCATGGTTGAATAGAAAATTATGGAAATTGTGGGCAAATTAAAAGTATAATTGGTCATTGGAACTAAACTATCAATTGGAGAGCTATTGTTGTTAATCAATCTAAGAGTTGTATTGGTCAATTGGAGTTAATGTTAATCAAATGCTTGGAGTTGTAATTATTGCTACTTAATTGGTGATCATCATTAGACCAAACTTTTGCCATTGCCATTTCTAACTTTGTTAAAAGGCATTATGAACATTGTATGTTGTGAATTTTCCTTCATCCATTCAAGTTCTGCCATGCTAGTTTAACCATAGATCAAGTTTTGATTATGATTTTATTTTTCTATTCCATGTATTAGCAACTACAAAAATTTCAGCCATGGGCATATACATAATCATGATACCCTTTCTTGTACATAGGATTCAAGGACTTTCTTTTTGCTATCTTCCAAATATAAAATCTACATGGAATAAATTTAAATGAAACTATTGGATAATTCAAATTATGATAATTTGCATGGTGGTGGTGATTTTTCACATGCATATGTAATTACGCATAAATATTTTGGTTAAAAACCCAATTTTTAATGATATAGTGGATTAATGTATGAGTACATAAATTTTTATATATAATTTAACAAGGACTTAAATTATTTAAATACATCTATATCGTATCCAATATATTCTTGGATTTTTTATTAGATTAACATGATATCGTTTTAATTATAGTCATACATTAATCCACTATATCATGAAGTAATAAATGTAATAAAAATCCAAAATAGTCCCTTATAATCCTTTTTTCATTAGACCATCTTTTTGGGTACCCTAATTATGAATATGCCTTCCTACATTCACAAGATGTTGCAACTCACTTTGATGCAACTTGGTTTGTAGTAGTTCCTTGGGACTAAAAAGAACTTGTTTAGGTGAAAGCATGATTGAGTATACAATTTTTGGGCATACTTGTAGTATTAAAAAGGTGCTAATATTAATGTGATTTTAATTTCAAATTGAATGATTAAAAACATGTGCTAAGGTTTAATGTTATTCATTTCCATATTACATGGATGTCTAATAAAAATTGCATTGATTTACTTAAATGAGTACTCACTTTGGGGCTCTCAACCAAGTTTATTAGAAAGTTCTTCAAGTTATTAAATTGTCCATTATACTTATGCACCTAATTTAAATATATCCAAAGTTTTTTTTTTCACGATTTTTTAAGATCATGATGTAAGACATGTCAAATTTAACTAATTTGATGCAAGTGTCAAGACACATGAATTTTTTGAAGAAATAAACCCCTTATGCTTTTGAATTAAAAATATTCATTTCAAATAATGAATCTGAATTTTTTGAAAATCCAACAATAGAATTCCATCAAGGATAGTTGTAGGAACATTTGATCGTCAATTTTTTATGTATGCCTTTCAATGGACAATTTTTTAAATTTTTATTTTTAATGAATTATTGCAAATTACTATGAGGTTGCAAAACCTCAACTTTTATGTGTTTGGATACATATGGATATTTTAAATGGTGAAATGTTTTCATTTTTTCAAAATATCAAAGTTTGGTGGTACTAACACCATGTGTTACATTAAGTTATTTCCTAGGACATTTGGTGTTATGGCCAAAGTACAATGTGATAATATTCAAATCTAAAACATTCTTAGAATTAGAATTAAAAGATTGATTTCATGTAGATTGTGATTTTATCATTCAAATTCCATTATATCCTTATATCATTGTGGCGTGAGGTATTTTGTTAAAGACATATCGAAAACTATCATTTGGGTTAATACTTTGGTGCATTCAATCATCACTCATGATTTCACTTGTCTTTCCAAGATTTGAAAGATATCTAATTCCCTTAGTACCCACATTTGCAAGTAGAAGAGAGATTGGAAACCTTGCATGACCTTGGAATTACTAAACAATAGTAGGAACTCTTGAAGATGTGGAATTTGTTGTTGTTGATCCTTCTCCTATTAGCACAAAGGTTTTTCCATGCCAATTGAACCATAAATCAAGTTTTGATCATCATGTTATCTCTCTATTCCATGGCTACTAGAATTCCAATCCTCTACTCATTTGCAGTTGCAACTCCTTTTGTTGCGGAGTTGCAACTTGGTATGTAGTAGTTACTTGAAAATAAAAAGAAGCTTGTTCTTCCAAGACTTTGAAAGAGATTTAGGTGCTTTAGTACTGCACTAGCAAGTAAAAGAAAGATTGGAAACCTTACTTCACCTTGAAACATCATTAGCAACAATAGGATTTTCTGAGGGTGTGAAATTTATTGTTGTTCTTCCTCCTACTAGTGCAAAGGTTCCACCATGCCAATTCAACCATAGACCAAGTTTTGATCATCATGCCATCTTTCTACTCCATGTATCAGTTGGAAAAATTCCAATCCTACATTCACTAGTTGCTCAAACTCATTTTGCTGTAACTCACAAATTATTATAGCTTCACACATGAGAAGCATTATGTTTGTCCCCAAATTATTCACTACCTTTACTCATTCAATGAAGAACAAATCTTATATATAAATTCACTTAGTGCGTGCGTGCGTGCGTCTGTCCAACGCGACAATTCCGCGTTTTTATTGACTGCAGAACCGGTTCTGCCATAGAAAATGCAGAGGCCGGTTCTGCCGGTAAAATTCCTATAATAAAAAAAGCCACAGACTGGCTGCTTCTCCTCTCCGACTCTTCTTCTTCTTCTTCGTCGTCGCAAAAAGACTGTAGGAGTAGAACCTGCTCTGAGGACTGGAGGTCTCTTCTCTCCTAGTTGCCTTTGTTAGATGGTCAAGCCACTTGACAGCCTGTGTGAACCGCTTGTAGAGAACCACAGAGGTCAATTATTTCTTCAGTTTCCTGCACACTGCAGGGCAGCTTGGTTAGCTCATTTTTAACTGAATGAACTAGTACATGAAACAGACATCTATCATGATCCGACTTCATTTACAATGAAATGGATTTCTTGTATAAGGTTTGATAACATCCATTCTGTCCAAAGATAACCCACCTGAAGCCTAGCTGGTTAGTGGCATACAACAATGCAGTGAACTTTTGTAGACTGGAACTAGTAGACCACATTAATTGAGAGGAGTTTTCAAAGAGAATGAAATCACAGAACAAAAGCCTGTTAAAGAAACCACAGCACAAATGCTGTGGGGGGAAAGGTGTGCTACTTAAACCCCACTGTCAATAATACAGATCAGGAACTGTCTGATATGAAACATTAATTCCTCTTCACTGAAGCAAGAGTGGGTTGCAAGAAGACCTTTTCACAACGAAGTGGATATTGCTGCCCAAGCTGATGGAATGTTGGTGGTCTGATTCACTCCGCCAGGCTTTCATGCCCCCCTGATGCAGTAGAGGTTGAAGGAAAACAAATTAAATCAGTTACAATAGCAAAATACTATTCATGGAATCCATTTTTGTAACAAGTGATGTGATGGGTGACAGGTTGCAATATGTAGACAACCTTAATGTGAGCAAATTTCTAATCCTGAACTTTCAAAGCAGTTATGTGCTGCAAGATCATATATCTATGATATTCCAGATAGATCTCCACAAAACCACTTTGAAAATAACATGATGATGAATCCAGTCATAACCTTATGAGAGTCAGTCACAAAGTGTCAGACCTTCACCTCCATCATGCATAGAAGCAATGAGCTGCCCTGACTACCCACTGACTTCACCAGCTCCTGATGGTGGATGTAGATAAGTACATACTGAATCATCATAGTACAGGTCTTCACAGATGTCTGCAATGCCAATGGCTGCATTGAAGAGGCCCAAGACCACCACCCCTAAATAGTCTCTCCACTTTGTTCACCTTCCCCTCTGTTCAATCCAAAGAGAAAACTTCAACCAATTACCTGCAGAAAGGTTCAAACTTGGAAATGTGATACTCACAGAAATGTCCCTTTTAAGAGTCTCAGGGAGGAGTAGCTGACAATTATGAGAACATGAAATGGTTCAAGCTACACCCTAGGAAACACCGATTACAAAAAGTGAGAGCACTACAATTGCAATTATAAGCAATCAGTTGCATCACAGGGCTTCCACAGCATCAGGGCACTCATCAGTAGTTGATCTCTCTGAATAAAGTCTATATTCCTTCAAAACTTTAGAGTAAAGAGCCTTAACAAAAAGCAGCATGTGATTGCTTCAAAACCACAGAATTTCAGGCCTGTTCCACTATAAGGATCTTCTTACTTCATTCACCACAAGGCAGTCTGCACTAGTGTAGCAAAACCTCATAAACTGATTGGATGTTGGCACATACCTACAAGCATGCCAATCTTGGGAGAGAACAAAAGGAATGAAGCCTTCAACTGAACATGAAAATATGGTGACAGTCCTGACAATATATTTGCTGTGCGCCCCTGGATTTTTGGGTCCAAATACACAAGCACCACTCCTTCAACTTCCTCATTATACCTGCAATGTCCATTTGCATATCAACTGACAACTTTGAGAGCAAATAGAACCAAACACTGAGTCAAAGCAACAACCTACCTCAGGAATCAGCTGCCCATAACATGAGACTTACTGATTTTTGGATGGATTTGTTAAGTACAAGAAGGTCAGGAAAGATTCTGGGGTACATTGATAAGACCATCTTCGCCATTGACTATACCATTGTTGCCTATATAGTCATGCCTTTGGCACTCTCTGCAATGGAAGCCACCACCTGCCAAAAGATGATAACCTTGGCATTTGGAAGATCAACTCACGAAACTTACTCATCATCTTTTTGGGATGATTTCAGTGTTTTCAGTAGCTGGGGAAGAGAAGCCTAACTGTTTGAAGACATGCCTCCAGAGATGCCATGCCTTTTAGTCTATCTCTGAACACCTGCCAAGTGCTTAGGATATACAAGGGAAGGCTAATGGGAAACCTTTTTTTCTGTGTTCTCAGTACCTTGGGAACAGCCTAACTGTTTGAAGACATGCACGCATCCAGAGATGCCATGCCTTTTGGTCTATATCTGAACGCCTGCCAAGTGCTAGGGTACACAATGGAAGGCTTAGGGGAGACGTTATTTGTATGAGAGGAAGGGATTCAGACTGATCCAGAGCAGAGCATTCTCGTCTCATTCTAAACGTTGCATCTCTCCTGATGCCGGAGAGAACCAGCTCCTAGGGTTTTTTCTTTGAGCATTGTGTCTCAGATTCGGTTGAGAGTTCAGGCAAGAAAAGCTTATCGGTTTGCACGTTGAAGATGCTCCCAGCTCCGCAAAAAGAAAAATCAAACTTGCCGAAAAGGAAACAGACGAAGCGGGAGACTGAAAATAACAAGACTTTACGCAGAAGGAGAGAGTTTATGATTCCACGAACACCTTGCTGAACGTTGGCGGCACGAGAGGGATGCAAGTAAACGCTGAGCTTTGCATAGATGTGGGTGAAGCCTTCCATGACAGTATAGGGAATGGTGCTGGCCATGATTGCGCTGCCCCCATCGTCTTCTTTCTCCTCCTTCACAACAAAAACTCTGTGTCTGTGCGTAACACATCTCGCACCAGAACGCAACCCTAAACCTAACCCTAATGCAAGAATTGTGCCGCAAATGTGGAATAGAAGACGTGAGGTGAAGTTCGCCGGGTTCGAATGAAGTTGGTGTGGAAATGGCTGAGGAATGTAAGGCGGCATTGCTCATTAACAGATAATGCGAAGTGGTTGTGAGCACGCTGCTTGTCTGGGCAATATGCTCATTCACATGTATTCCAAAATGCGGTAGCATGAAGGGTGATTGGAGAGTGTTCAACCAGATTCTCCATCGCGCGCTCTATTTCTCGGACTGCAATGTTTGGTACAGGTGCCGTGCACGGGAAGCTCTTGCAGATTTCGAAAGGATCCATATGATCCTTTGATTCATGACCTTCCTTTACAGCATTTCTACAACACTGGAAACACTGCAGCAGCACGTTTGCTCCTTTGATTCACAGGCTTAGTTTACAGCATTTCTACGGCAATTTCTACAACACTGGAAACACTGCAACAGCACGTTTGACCTTCTTGGCTTCAGTGGCTGTCTTTATGAGGCAGAAGGATACTAACAAGACAATGTCCTGTGAACTGAGTGTGCAGGCTTCTCTGTTGAGAAGCCCGTGATCATTGCTCGCAGAATTCTCAAGTCATCAAATTGAGCACGATATCGACGATGAAGGCACCGGTAACCCTGAGAAGCTCGAGCACCAGTAAATATATGTTCCTACTGTTTGATATGGTTTGTAGATCAAGAGAAGAAAGCGAGCAGTGATGGGAAACAGATGGAAACTCTAAAAGCAACGACAACGGATACACAAAGAAACGGCCGTGGCAAAGGGAAGTAGTGTCTCTTGTTGTTGGGGGCATTAACATAGTTTCATTGCATATTTGTTCAGTTTCAAGACGACCAGTAGTGTATTTTGTTGTTTTCGGGAGGAGGGGGGTTGTTATGGCAGAGAAGGGAAAGTTGAGATTGCCACGTTTTTCTATGCAGCTCCATTGACTCAGGAGGATCTAACGTGCGATAAGTTACATTGTTTCCGTGTCTCACCGACAGCGATGAAAGTGAAGGATGTAATTCGCAAGGGGAGGGGTGTTAGAAGAGGATCGGGTTTAGATGAAGTGGATGCCGAGATATTAGTCGGTTCAAGTGCATGTCAGAATGTGGTTGGGTCTGCAATACGAGCTGACAGCGAAGCACAACTTGTCGAGATAGAGGGGTTAGAGAGGGAGGCAAGTACTGGAAGGTTGGAGAGGGAGATACTGAAATGCAAAGTAGAGAGGATGTGCAGAGAAGCATTTCACTTCAAAGCTTGGTTGATGACTGGTTAGGTCTGCCCACAACTAAAGCTTTGAACAAAAAAATTATAAACGGGATCGACAATGAGTATCATGCGTGTGCCAAAGACGTCAGAATGACAGCTTCAGAAGTTTACAGATGGGAGTCTCGTGCAAGAGGTTATGCATCAGATTTGAAACATCAAGGACGATGTTGATCCTCAGAGGTGAAAACAAACTGAAATAATATCTCAAGTTATGACTCAATGTGGGGTGGATACGACAGGATACATCTCTTTGTTGATGGCTACAGAACAAGTGAATGGAATTGTTCATGTCACTTGGACAAGAGCCACTTTCCTAGAGTTTATCGATGCCATACAGGTTGAAGAATTGGGAGAGCTTGGTGATTTTCTCATCTTTATTGTAAAAGAGTTCAATGTCAAGAAGAATGCTGGATTGCAGATTGAGTAGATTGGGATGGAGGAGCACATGTTGCTGAAGTTTGGTAAGAAGTCACAACCACAACTTTGCCATTGATTCTTTTTGGAATTTGTCCACTGAACTGAAAGAGAGCTTCAATCTGTATCCTCAGAAGTTGGATTCAAAAATGGAGATGTGAACCTTATGAGTATCATGACCATGATCATGATCAGCATCAGCATCTTTCTGGTGAGTTCTATATTATTGATAGAATCTCTAGAGTTACTCAAAAAAAATTCTTCAATAGAGTTTAGTTCTGAGTGTTGCACTGCCATGCAGACTGCAGCTTGATATGTCCATAGGTGAAGGAAGTGTGCCCTTTCCAAAACCACCACTGAGCAGGCAGTCCTCTTAAGGGTCTGGTTTCCAGCACCTGCCTGCTCTATGCCATTCACATAATGTTCTATTGCTATTATGGAGGATCCTCAAGGAGACTGCTGATGATGCTTGGAAAAAATCATAAGAAGAAATGTCTGCGCTCTCTTGCTTCCTTTGCTTGAAGGAACATCACAGGGAAGAGATCTTGTGCATGCAGAAGAATAGGTGTGCAGTAGTTTTTGTGCTTTGCATATTGAACTTTTCTTTGGTCTCTTTCTATGTTTTCTTTCGTGTTGATTTTTTTTTTCCTCTGCTCACAGTGGTTCTTTGTTGATGTGTTTGCTTAGTGATATGCAGGTTTTCTTCCATTGATGGGAGTTGCCAACTGTGTGGTCAATAAGCTGTTGTGAGCTTCAACTATTATTCTGCAACACCAATCTGTGAGATTGATTCTGAAATCACACGCCCTTATGAGAATCAGATAGTCTTGCATGGGCTGTTTTATGAAGGAACTCTGGTTGAAGTAGGACAGTATGGTTTCACCTAATGCAAACCTGTCATAAACTCTTCTCTAAACCTTGATACACAAGAATTGTGCAAATATTCAGCTCTCTTACTTTCTTTGTTGCTGTTGCAATCTATTGTGAATAAACCTCTTGTTTTACTACTTTGAAATTTTATGTTCCTATTTCTTTCAAATTCTTTTGATTGCGATTCAACATTGGTTCATCTGCTGCAGAAAGAGACACCGGAGGAGAGACCAACAGTATCAGCACATCCTGGTAAATGCTAGATAGCCTCTCTTGAATCAAATAATCTGGCAGTAGTAGCCATTGCCAGTTGTCTGTACAGAGGAACACACTCACTGTGGACATAGCTCCACTGCATCAATGAGGGGAGGCATCAAATGCTAGAGCAGAGCACCACAACCAGATTGTCCTCTGTCTAATTGTCATGAGTTGAGTGAACAGCAAAGGTTTGAGTAGCACAAAGTTTTGGGTGCTTCATGAACAGACAAGCTTTCCTGCTGACCTCTCTGTGTGAAGATGTTGTAATTGGTGGAGATTGACTCATGTGGAACAAAAGAGTTTCCTTTAGGTTTTTCTGGTTAAGAAATTGTGCCACAGCTAAATGACAAGATATAGTGATACTGTCTTGCATACTGTTGGAAACAGGCCAGGAGAGACAGGGTGGGAATTTTCAGGGTTTTGGGAGGAGGCCTTGTCAAGGTTATTGTCATTCTAAGCTGAAAGTTACACTGTTAGAAAGCGGCGTGTTTTTGTTATTGTGAATGAGTGTTTTGGTCTCTGCTTTCAACTCCTGTTTATAGCATTCACAATAGTAAGCTTTACTTTTGACCTTGCTGTAAACAGGTTTTGGGTATGGTGAATGCTTGATTACAGTAGGGTGAAGAGTAAAGCTTACCATTGTATCCTATTCATGTGAGACTGGTTTTGCTAGAAATATGTTTAAATGGTCCCCAGATGGTGCAGGATCTCTGATTCTTGCTGGGGGGAACCCTGGTGCTGGAAAGAGCACTCTCCTTTTAAAGATTCTTTCTCAAATGCAATTCTCTTGATTGTTTTCTTATGTTTGTTGTATGTATGCAAAATGTGGAAATTTTGGAATCTGTAGTATTAACATTTTTTGTTCACTTCAGTGGGATCAACAGGCAATGGAAGCGACACATTTGTAATTCTTTTAACCCCTAAATGCCTATGCAACCTTAAATGGGTTGCTCCTGATTTTAGGTCTTCCTCAAAACTAGGTTATTTTTTGCACTATTTTCTTTCAGAGGTAGCTGCTGAAGTTATCTACCATGTCCAAAAGGAAAAACAGTAATAGCTATCACCATTGTTTGTGTAGAACCCTTAAAATGCAAGGACCTCAATGGTTCTTTTTTGGTTGAAAAACCTACTGTATTCGGAATTCTTGGACGGGTCAGCTATTTCAAGTGGAGATTGTTTTGCATCTCTCCACCACTCTATGCTACTCTTGGTTTTGGCCACTCATACTCAATCTCTTGACCTTACACCAAAATATGCATTTATAATCAGATTTCAAAGAATTCTTTTGAATTCATTCTTATACACTGAAAATTGATTTTTCTGATTTTCAACCATTTGGATGTTATCCACATATGAGGCTTTACAACTTCTCTTTTTGGAAGTACATTCCAAAAGAGTTTTGGGACTGTCATTTTCAAAGATGATGTTGTTACCCCCTAGAATGTAGTGGTTAACATCATAAGATGCATGTTGAAGTGTGGGGCCAAGTGTATGGATGAGAATTGTCAACAAACCTAAACAAGAGAAAATCCTAAGGCCCATTTCACATTTGAGACAGTGTTAATGTGTTTTCTCCACCACATCATTTTAAGAGATTGGAGTCTGAAAGAATTCAATGGAATGAATAGATGGTGGAGTCAATGTCATGTATGGTATATGGTTAGCATCAAATCAATCTGATGGATTGACATTTGTTTACGTTGATACATGGGTGGCAACTATGAGTCATTATAGGAGGAGCACACGATTAGAACATTCGTTTTAGTTTTTTGCAAATGTTTGGAATTGATTCCAGATCTTACCCCACTTCCATCAACACAATTATGTCGTGGATGGGCCCTTGCTCATGTAGGGGAGTACATTCGAATAATATGCACATTAGTTTCAAACACACATGCAACCACATTTGATGAGATGATGGGAATCCTTCACTTTTTCCATTTACTTGTTGAGGTCGATCTCCCCCCTTTTGTTAATGATTTCCATCTTGAAACAGAGGTTACTTTAAATTGAAAGGCATTTGTCTTTGCTTTGGTTCAATCATCACATCTTTTTTTCAATGACCCCTTGGGTATAGTGCATGAACTTTTATGAGATTATTTTTTCTTAAATGATTTTATGAGTGGCTTTGACTTCTTTTTTGAGGTATGTGGGCACATTGTTTAAGGTCATGTTCCACTTTCAGTATTGTGTTTCTTTTTTGCATCTCTACTTATAACTTTTAAAAAATAGTTTGGAGGCATACATCCCATTTTGATTGGTGAAATGACTTATCGCTTAGTTGTTCGCATTTTGGTTATTTAGTTTAGAATATTTTGATAAAGCATTTTAGTCTTCATTAGTTTGGTGTAACAACTTGTGCCAAGTGTGAGACCATGCATTTGATTGATGTTAGATTTGCACCCACAGTGGGTGGTGTTATAGGTGGATGTTCCTAACACCTTCAATTCGTTGTCACGGTTAGCCATTTTTCAAGAGTTATGGTCTTTGCCCAGTTTGCTAGATCAATTTTCCCATTTTTCTACGCATGCCCATCCCCATTATATTTTTCTTAAATTTCCCAACATGGGGATCTCATAGTCATTTTGTCAGAGTTAAATACACAACAAGGGGACCCATTGGGATGAACGTTGTTTGCTCTAATTCACCTTTGCATTTTTCACCCTACAACTTTAGCCCACCTTACTTGTGTTTTCTCTTCATTGGTGAATGATACACATATAGCAAATCATGCATCAGATGTGGTTCTTGCATTTTTACGATTATAAAAAGAGTTATTAGCATTAAGGATTTCAATGTAGCCATTGACGTGTGTAGCTTGGTCTCCTAAAAGGTTGGACCATTTTATATCACTTCCTCTTGGCTTTCTTATTCATGATTTGGGTTTTTATATTTTGGGCCCATTGATGGGATCCTCATCATTTGTTGAATCATTTGTGACTAAAGCTTTCCATGAAAGTCTTGGGACGATATTTAATCTCCTTATGTTTGCAAATCTTTAAGTGGTTTTTGCGATGCTTTCATTATGTTACGCCTAGCGCTGAAGCTATTTACTTCGTACAATGTTCCCATCTCTAGGTATTTTGCATCATTATGTTGAGTTCAATACTTGTACCATAACTACATTGGAAAAATTACTTGGTGTGGGATCTTTTGATGGTTCTATTAGTCATTTAGTTCGTGGTCAAGCCACTTTTCTTGTTTCTTCAAGCAAGCTCAACCTCCCTTTTGTAGTTCGGACTACTACCTTCACATTCTTGGGGTGTTGGGCATTGATTGTTTTTGCATTTATCTCTTTGTTTCCAACAAGACAATCACCTTATGATTTTAAATGCGGTAGCATAGTTGAGATCGACACTTCCCCATTCTACATAAGACTAGGAGATGTTCGAACCATATTACCCAAAGTTGTTCATTTTCAGGTTCCACCCTTTGAAAGCCTAATGGTTTAATTTTATCCCTAGTTGCAAACTTCTTTGGTGGATTGCTTACATGAACTAAAGTTTGTTTCGTTATTAATAGATGTTCCTTCAAATATCATGTAAGCATGTTTCCGCTCATATGTAGGTCCAGGGGTAGGTGCTTGGTTATTAGTTCGTTCTACCATAGTAACATTTCGTTTATCATCAATTCACTTTTTTACAACATTATGTACCTGTCTTGGATTGTCACATCCTATAATTGCCCGCTTTTCACAGTGTTAGTGTGGTTATACCATTGACAATCTAAGGACCCATTTGTTTTGATGCCCTTGCGGGAATGAGCGTACAACAGTCCACGACACATTTCGGGATATTATTGTAGCTATTGTTTTGGAAAGTGGAGCACATGTTAAATGGGAGGTTTCCCACTTTTTTCCTTGCCACATTTGACAACAAGTGGATATTCTTATTGTTAGATATGGCTTTGAATTTTGATGGATGTTGTCATTGCTAATCCAATTTGCATAGATACGGTGTAGCAAACATTGATGACGATAACACATGTAATGATAATGGTTGCTCAAGAAAAAACACAATCATATGTCGAACGAACATTAGGTGATGATTTCATTCCTTTTGTTATTGAGACATATGGGTGTTTTCATTTTCATTTTGATTCATTTTTTATCACTCGTGCATAGACCACTATTGTGCGTCGTTAACAATCTTTTTTAGTCTTGTCAATGCTTATCCACTAGTAGAAAATGGCCATTTTGCAACTGGTCCATGCGAGTAATATTTAGTTACAAACGACATTTGCAACTAAAATCTATATAGTCATGTTGGACAAGTCACAAATGACACTAGTCACAAACGACAACAAATTTTGGATGAAAGAATAAGTCAACAAAATACGCCTTCATCCTTTGACTTGTCATATACGTATTGTTACTTGCAACTAGGTAGCGACTTTTTGGGTGAACAAGGGAACAAATCATGTGTTGCCACGTGTCCCAACTCTTAATAATTAAAAATATATCTTTATTATTTTGAAATAATCCAAGACATTTAATTTATGTATTTGGATGGTTTAAATTCTGACACGTGGTGCAATATAAATTTGCCATGTGGCATATTAATTGAATTTGTCTAAATTCAATTTAAATCAATAATTAGCTATGTAGGTTGAATTAGGTACCTACCTACATATAACCTACCTACCTTTTTAGGCTAAACACCTATCTAGATAAAACCTATTTACCTACCTAAGCCAAATATCTACTTATGTAGGTAGGTAGGTAGGAAAGTAGGTAGGTAAGTTAGGGAAGTATGTAATTAGGTGTAAACACATGAATATTTTTATTTTATTTTGGGTTAAGTGGTTTTCAATGGCTCATCCCATATTTGCATGTTTTTAAATATGAAAATATAAAGTCAAAACACCTTGTTTCTATACTTTTTAAGATGAGAATGAAAACCAAAACATATGGGATAAACTTTTTAGTTGCAAGTCATTTGCGATAAAACATTTTTAATTGCAAATGATTTGCAACTAAAAAGCTTATCCCATATGTTTTAGCTTTCATTCTCATCTTGAAAAGTATATAATTAAATAGGTAAGTGACAACTTACTAGCTAATTAATTAACTAATAAAATTAATAATTATTTAATGAATAAAATAAAAGACGAATAAATTAATAAGTTAGTCAATTAATTAATTAACAACTAGATTAGAAATTAACTAATTAATTTTATAAATTATTCAACTAGCTAATTATTTATAGTAATAATCATTATTATATTATGAAAATTGAATTAATTATATTATTGGTTATTATTAAATATTACTTAATTAATTATCTAGATAAAAATTATTAATATATAATTTTCATATATTAACAATAAACAATTTAAATAACAATTTCCATAATTGAAATGTAAATTTTCAGATTCAAATAACAATATTCAAATTGAAATGTCCATTTTTTTATTCAATTAATAATTTTCAGACTAGAAGTACTAAATTTGAAAATCCCAAATAATAATTTGGAGTTGAAATTTCAGGTTCAAATCAAATGATTATTTAAAAGTTAAATGAATTTTTTTCAAAATTGAAATATAAATTTCCATATTCATATAAAAATATTCAAAATAAAAATTTCCATTTTTATAATCAATTAATAACTTTCTGAATGTAATAACTAATTTTTGGATTCAAAAACATGAATTTAGAATTCAAATATCAATTTTTAAATCAAAGAAGCCTTTTTGAATTTAAATTGAAAACATCATATTCATATAAAAAATTTGAAATTCAATAGTTTTTTAAACAATTGAAATAATAATTTGCAAATTCAAATATTAATTTTCAATTTCTAATATTGTTTTTAAAACTAAAATAATAGTTTTCATAATTGAAATATGAATTTTTAGATTTGAATAAAATATTCAAAGTTCAAATATTAATTTTGAGATTCATTGTATGAACAATATACATACGTATGCATATACATATAATTTTAATACATACATTAAAATACACCCGTAGGGCATTGTAGAATACCTTTAGGATGCAATTAATTTAGTGACTATTGCGACTAATTGGACATATCAACCTATTAATGGGTGAAAATGAATGTAAAATTGATCCAACCAACAGAATGAAAATTTTAATAGTTGCATCATAGTTGTGAAAATGACCAAAATACTTGAAATTTGGTTTTGTAGTTGCAAATATTCCCAAATCCAGTCACAAATGACTATAAGTCGCATGTAGTCGTGAATGGAGTGGTTACATTTTAATTGATTTCTACTAGTGATTTCTCAATATTGATAATGTATGTCCATAGCCCTATAATGTGTGTAAGCCATAGCCATTCTTCAGTGGGTCATTGCACTTGGTCAGGTTCTTCATTTCTTCCACACATTATAGCTAATGCACCTCTATCATTAACCAATTTGTGGCAAACGACATCTTTCTCATCTTAGATTTTCATTGTTAACATTGATCATCATTTCATAACCATGAATCCTATTTGCATAGGGTTTTTTCCTTATTTTTTATTGATTGTTTGCTTTCATTTTTTCTTTGGGTTGTGTCTATTTGTGCTCTCATTTGTCTTGTACTTTTGATGGATGGGTTTTTTTCCTTGATTTTTAATACAATTTTTTCCTTCTAAAGTTCTTGTTTTTTTCACTTGGAAACAAACACAATTTGTGCACACACTAAAGTCATCCATAAAGCAAGTAAAACCTAGGATGAAAACCTTGGGTTTGGGCAAAATTAATGATGTAACAAAAAAGTCATGATGAGGACATAAGAAAAGAAAATGCAAGATGAAACACAATTTTCCTCTTAAACCCATCTTGGATTTTGTGTTTTGTGTTGCATGAAGACCCATATTGTGAAGATTTCTCCTATGCATGGACGATGTGTAAGCTCTTTTACTAGGCAATTCATGTGAGCTTGTGAGAATTTTGATGTGTGTTTCTACCATAAGAAGCCTAGACTCCTTGCATAATTATAGATGATTTAAATGACAAAAGTTAAGGGAGGAAAAAAAGTTACAAACTTTTGAGTGTAATGGTTTAGCCCAAGAACCAAAATAGTGGGAGCCCTAGCAAAGGCATTTTTGGCCTTTGTGTTTAGAGACAAAATAGAAATAGAGACAACACCCTAGGTGTGCATTAAGTGAGGAGACAAAGAAAATGCAAAGTTTGCATTTAAAAAGGAGATAACAATAAGAAAAACTTTGGATGAAGACAAATCTGACTTCGAATTCGGAGGTTTTGAGTTTAGGAAGGAGATAGAAACGTAAAGACCACATCTTTGTGTCAATTGAGCAGATGAAGACAACACCCATTTTGCATTTGGAAAGGAAGTAGCAATAGAGGAGCCATCATAGTTGCATTAGAGCTTGAAAATTTACATCAATTGGGCCAAGACTTGGAATTTTTGTTAAAGGAGGAAAATGCAACCAATTCACATTTAAAAAAGAAACAAATAAGGCCTCTAGGACCAAAACCATTGCAATAAGATGAGGTTTTAAGTAGGTGAATGTTTTCAAACTTTACATAGGTTGTTCTTTTCAAAACAACATAACATTGACGATGCTTATGCAATCAATGTGGGAAAATGATGATGTTTTTTGGGATTATTGATGCCATGACTTCACATTGTGGGAGTCCTTGCTTTCAGTGTGCTCTTTCTCCATTCTTTGCCCCAAAGTGTGCGAACTAGTATAATTGGTGATTGGTCAATTTTTAGCACAATTCCTAAAACGATTTGAGCTAAAACCAAACCCATAATCCCAATCTTTTGGTAACTTGCACTTTCATTTCTCAAATTGTAATCTCCAAGCTAAGATCTCATATGCATCTAATGTTCTTTTGTTCCCTCTCCCAAATTTTGTGGTGATTGAACACATTTTGCCACACTTGCCATGAACCGATCCATGCTTTGGCACATTTGTTAAGTAAACAAGGAATAGTCTATTGTTGTGGGGAACACAAGAACATGGAATGCATTTGAAATTGTCAAAACACACAATCTTAATTAATAAGAAATGATATCTTGAAAATGCCTCCATAAATCTTCTTTTAAAAACCACATAGTTTGAAATGTGATATTTGGAAGGATTTTTGGCCATGTTTGATGATCAATTTTTCTTGGTGGATGGAAATGAGGTTTCAGAAAGTGAACAATAAAAGGTTTAAGGGGTTTAGGGTTTCAATAATTATGGGACATGAAAAATTCCCAACATTTGCATTTTGGAACAAGGTTGTATTTTTTGTTTTTAGATTTTTGGAAATGTCAATGTACCTTGCTAGGTGTTTTAACATGTAGGCTTGATTTCATTATTATTAATAAAAGTGACCATTTCATTCAATTGTATATTAATTGTGGGATTATTCTAATTTTGTAACCACCCATCTTAACACTTTTGGTGATGACTTTATCTTGTTGTTGAGTAAACAAGTTTTTGATGATTGTTTTCATGTTGGTTTGGTCCAATTTGTGCTCATCCCATCCAAACTTAAATACTTTGGTTTCATTGAAACCACAAATGTGGATTTTGTTGATTAATTCTAGTTTAATCATATGTTGGTTTTCACCATCACTTTACATCATTGTTGAGGTGTTGGTCTAATAATATTTGTTCATCCCATCTAAACCCAAATAGATCAACATTTAAAACCAAATCCCAATGTGAATTTTGTTGATAAAATTTGATCCAAAATTACAATTGGTGCTTTTCTTCAATAATTTTGATAATTTTTTTCATTCTGGTTTGGTCCAATTTCTATTCATCCCATCCAAACCCTAATATTTTTGTTTCATTGAAAACCACAAATGTGGATTTTGTTGATTAATTGTGGTCCAAGTCATATGATGGTTCTCACCATCAATTTACATAATTGTTAAGGTGTTAGTCTAATAGTCCATGTTCATCTCATCTAAACCCAAATTGATTAACATTTTAACCCTAATCCCAAACATGGATTTTATTGATAAAAAACTATTGTTTCTCTTTCACAATTTTATGATTATATTCATGTTGTTCTAGTGGTTTTTGCTCATTTCATTCAAACCCTAATACTTCAATTTCATTGAGATGCCAACTTAGGATTTTGTTGGTCAGTTTAGGTCCAAGGCATATGTTGTTTTTTTTAATCGCTTTACATCATTGTTTAAGTGCATATGCCTAATGGGTTTTTAAATGGGATGGGGTTGCAAGAAGAAGAGGGGATGACATGTGGTTAGATATGGTGTGAACATGAGAATTGCTTCAGTATGCAAGAACAAACAAAATCTTGTAAAAATGAGAAATATGCACTTTTCTTTTGAAGTTGTGGAGTGCTAAACTAGAATGACAATCCCCCCTAATCAAAATTGAAATATGTAATGGGCAACAACTTGTTTTAGAAAGGAAAAAACATTAAATTAGCCAAGTGAATTATTGTTGGACTTGTGCTTCTTGTAGGCATTGTTTGTTGGTTGGACTATACGCCATTTTGTGTGCATGGATCTACAAACACTTGGTTTCTTTTGTAGCAATTTGCATAAGTAGGTGGACATTTAGTTTAAGACAAGAGAACCTAACATTAAATTTTATTTGTGCATTTGTGCAATTTGGTCCATATGCTTATTGCAATTTTAGGCCACAAACCTTGCTTCATGTATTTGAATATGTGGCCTACTAGATTAAATATCATTCAACCCTAGATAACCCTAAACCAATGAGTTCACCTTAACCCTAAACTCATTTAGCAATGTGTCCAACACCTTAAATTCAGTAAGTTCCCTAGACTAAAAAATGGCATAAAAACATTTATAAAAAATCAGCAAATGAAAATAATTAGAAACTTACAAAATATGGCATGTGGAAAAATCCAAATCAATTTTGAACTTGACAAGTGGCAACATTAGGATCATTGAAAAAGATGGCCTACAATTATTTTGATTAAATAAAAAATAAAAAATTGACATTTGACCTTTGTAGTGACACATGGCAAAAATGAGGTTGTAGAAAAAGATGGCCCAAATTTATTAAAACAAGTTTTAATTTTATAAATCGAAAGGCCACGCGAAAAGGCCACATGGCAGAATTGGTGTTGTTAGAAACAATGCCCGAATGTTTTAAAAAACAAATTAAAATCTTAAAAATTGATATATGACATTTGAATTTGCCACATGGCAGAATATGTGTCATTGAAATAGATGGTTCAGATTTACTTTTGGTTGGTTTTTAATCAGCAAAAACCTTTTAACCCTAGGACACATGGCACCATTGGGGTTGTTGAAAAAGATGGCTAAATTGGTTTCCACGAGTATTAAAATTTAAGATGTCACTCATCTTTGCACATGACATGTGACAACTTTGGATGGACAGACTATACATAATGTGAATTGTTTATTCATTAAAGAAATCTATAGTCACATGTTTATCACATGCTAGTTACATAGACCATACGGTTGGCATATGGATGGATATGTATATTTTGATTTTAATTTGATTTGTTGTCTACAACTACAAACGCATTTGACTTGTTCAAAATGACTAATTGATGTTTAGGTGCATGTGACATATGTGACTAAAAACTAGTTGCAATTACCATTTATAAATTGCCAGATTTTCTTTAGTGTAAAATTTTTAAATGTGCTTTAAAGGGCTTGGTTTTCTTTTCATTCATAACTGAATTTCTCTTTTGATCGAGTTTATTGTGCCTTGAAAATGTTCTAATTAGTTCATGAAAAAATTCTCATAATAATTTGAAATTAAGCAGAGGGTAAGCTTTGTCATCTATCTATGAAGGAAGGTAGTTTGTTTTGTAACTATGAGATTCACCAAACCAGGATGCTTCAGATTGTGTTCTTGGTGTCTTTGGAAAGCTCTTGACAAGGTCGGGTGCATGGGCTTGGTCCCATGACGTTTGGACATGTGGCACAAAAGTTTTTGAATATTGAATGATTTTCTTCACTGAAAATGAAATAAAATCATAGCTGAAAATTTCGGTAGAATTGGAATGTGTCTTTGGTGTTGTTGGAAAGATCTTGATGAGCAGGATTTAATGAAATTTATTTGGTAAGATTTGGATTCAGAATGTGGGAGATCTTGATTTTTAAGTGATTTCTGCCCCTGAAAATCAAATAAATTCCAAAAAACCAGGTTTTGGAAGCAAAAATCATTTGAGGACGTGGTAACACTTGGGCCAATGGGACAGGTCACACTAATAACTTATTAAATTAGGAAGCGACTTGAGTCTCTATGTCCAAACCATTGGTGCTCTTTTACCACAAGAAATAGTTGCTAATCCTTGAATGGATACTCAGTTTGGTATTTGGGCCCACCTTGAACCCTAAATATGTTATGAACATGAATAATTATGGTTAGTTAGTTAAGTAGATTAAGCCATATATCCCACCCTTTAACAGGCAAAAATAGGTGTGTATTTTAAGGTGCTGACAGTTTAAGGTTCATATATTTTCGAGATGAAAGCACAACTAATGGTGAGAACTTGAGAAATGTAAGGATGCCATTTAGCTTTGAAGAGCTTTCGTGCCAAAGCAATGGGTGAAGCCTTCAAACCTTAACTCCTCTTCTGACGACTTTCGCATGAGATGGTGACATGTGGCATGAAGAAAAAGTTACATTGACAAGACCAAGGGTATGTTGTGATTAGAATTGGCAAATTCCTGCTTTGGAAGTACATTGGTCTCCCTTTCTCGATTTTTGTTGAAGCCATCGTGTTCCCATCATGTTTTCAACATGTTCCCTAAGTTTTCAATGTCTTCGCCCAACATGTTCCTTCGATTTTTAATGTGTTCCTTGACATGTTCTACCGAAATTTTCAGCTATGATTTTATTTCATTTTCAGTGAAGAAAATCATTCAATATTCAAAAACTTTTGTGCCACAAGTCCAAACGTCATGGGACCAAGCCCATGCACCCGACCTTGTCAAGAGCTTTCCAAAGACACCAAGAACACAATCTGAAGCATCCTTGGTTTGGTGAATCTCATAGTTACAAAACAAACTACCTTCCTTCATAGATAGATGACAAAGCTTACCATCTGATTATTATGAGAATTTTTTCTTGAACTAATTAGAACATTTTCAAGGCACAATAAACTCGATCAAAAGAGACATTCAGTTATGAATGAAAAGAAAACCAAGCCATTTAAAGCACATTTAAAAAATTTACACTAAAGAAAATCTGGCAATTTATAAATGGTAATTCACTTAAAAATCAAGATCTCCCACATTCTGAATCCAAATCTTACCAAATAAATTCCATTAAATCCTGCTCATCAAGATCTTTCCAACAACACCAAAGACACATTCCATTTCTTCCGAAATTTTCAGCTATGATTTGATTCCAATTTCAGTGAAGAAATCATTCAATATTCAAAAACTTTTGCACCACAAGTCCAAACATCATGGAACCAAGCCCATGCAGCCCTCCTTGTCAAGAGCTTTCCAAAGGCACCAAGAACACAATCTGAAACATCCCGGTTTGGTGAAACTCATAGTTACAAAACAAACTACCTTCCTTCATAGATAGATGACAAAAGTTACCCTCTAATTAATTTCAAATTATTATGAGATTTTTTGCTCGAACTAATTAGAACATTTTCAAGGCACAATAAACTTGATTAAAAGAGACATTCAGTTATGAATGAAAAGAAAACCAAGCCATTCAAGGCACATTTTAAAACTTTACACTAAAAAAAAGTGGCAATTTATGAATGGTAATTCAACAACCCCAATGGTGCCATGTGTCCTAGGATTAAAAGGTTTTTGCTGATTAAAAACCAACCAAAAGTAAATCTGAACCATATATTTCAGCAACACATATTCTGCCATGTGGCAGATTCAAATGTCATATATCGATATTTAAAGTTTTAAATTTTTTTCAAAAAAATTCAGGCATTTTTTTGAACAACACCAATTCTGCCATGTGGCCTTTTCGTGTGGCCTTTCGATTTATACAATTAAAACTCGTTTTAATAAATTTGGGCCATCTTTTTCTACAACCTCATTTTTGCCATCTGTCACTACAAAGGTTGAATTATTTTTTATTTTTTATTTAGTGGAAATAAATCTAGGCCATCTTTTTCAATGACCCTAATGTTGCCACTTGTTAGGTTCAAAGTTGATTTGGATTTTTCCATATGCCATGTTTTGTAAGTTTCTTATTATTTTCATTTGTTGATTTTTTGTAAATGTTTTTATGCCATGTTTTCAATCTAGGAGGGTTACTAGATTCAAGGTATTGGACACATTGCTAAATGGTTTTAGGGTTAGGGTGAGCTTGGTTTAGGGTTATTTAGGGTTGAATGAAATTTAATCTAGTGGCCACATATTCAAATACATGGATCAAGGTTTACGGCCTAAAATTGCAATAAGCATATGGACTAAATTGCACAAATAGAATTTAACGTTGGTCTATCACCCACCCCATCCCATTCAAAAACCCATTAGGTGTATGCAATGTGAGGTGTTTAAGGTCCCTTGCTAGGTGCATTATAGCATGTGCAACTTATACATGCACTTTTTTTAACAAACACTAGTACAAAAATGGGGTGTAGTTCATTGGCGTAAATCATTATGGGATCTTTAGAATGAAATAAATTCAATGTTCTTTAGTTATTTCACCTTGGTTAAAGTTATTTCACTACAATATCATTACATAAACATCATGTTACACTACTACTTGGCATAATTCATTATCATAATTTATCATGGTAAATAATTTTATTTTTATATTGTTGTTAAAAATACCCGATGTTACTTTATGATATATCTTATATTATTTTAAGCTAATGTATACCCTAACTTATTATAAGTTATTATAGGATATATAAATTATTATAACTGACGTTACTTTGTGATATATCCTATATTATTTTAGGTACTTTAATTACTTTAACTTATACCCTAAGTTATTATAAATTATTATAGGATATTGTAATTATTATACCTTGAGCTATTATACCTTATTTTACCTTAAGGTATTTCAACTAGTTTATTATAGATTTTTCATTTTAAATTATTTTAAATTAAAATTATTCAAGTAAGCTTAGGTTATATCTTAGGTTATTTTATTTTAAATTACTGTATATTATTTCAAGTTATGTTTTAAGTTATTCAAAATCATTCTACTTTATGTTATTATAAGTTATTTTATTTTATATATAACAATCTAAAATAATCTAAAATAAAATATATTGACCAAAAAAACATAACCTAGAATAACCAATAATAGCTTGTGAAAATAATTTAGAATAGCCTACAATAAAACAACTACCAATAGTCTATGATAAAATAACCTATTATATCCAATAAGAATTTATAATAGAATAGACACCAATAGATTATGGTAATTTAGTCACCAATAACCATTAATAAAATTGTTCCACCAATAGCTATCAATAACATATGGTAATTTAACTTCAAATAACCACCAATAGCCAGCAATAGAATATATAGGCACTAATAAAATAAGCACCAATAGCCATGAATAAAATAACCAACAATAACCACCAATAGAAAAGCCACAAATAGCTTATGGTAATATAACTTTGAATAAACAATAATAGCATCAAGTGAAATAACTCTCAATAGCCAAAAATAACCAACAAAAATATCATATAATAAAAAATAACATAGAATAGCGAAAAAAACCTATAATAGTCAAAAATAACCTAAGCTGAAATAATTCAAAATAACTCAAAAGTAACTTAAAATAATCAAAAATAACCTAAGGTGAAATAATTAACAATATCTAAAAAAATTGAGAATAGCCATAAATAGATGTAAATAATGTAGAGTGGCCACATAATAGTTCAAAGTAGCTTAACATAAATAATATTATTATATTAACAAAAATATTGTTCATTTATTAAATTTTTTTCCCCCAAAAGATTGGTCATTGAAATGTTGTTAAATAATGATATTTTAAAAAAATTGTTAAAATGATTTTACACTTTCAAAAGTAAATAAATGTAATTATGTACAATATTGAAAAAAAATTAAATTAAATTTTAACCATTTAATTTGCACAAAATTTCAATAAGATATGAATTTTCAAAGTTTATGTGTGTAACATGAAATTAGGTCGCCACACTAGTGTGAACACTTCCTGATCTTGGGATTTGAGTTTGCTTTATTAGCCATTTCTTTTTTTTGCTGCGGCTGTCTCTCCATTACTGCTGCATGGGAGTGCATGGGGAGATCTCTCTCTGGGTGTGTGTGAGATGTTGTACATAACCTTTCAGATCAAAGACTCTCAGCTCCCTCACAAAGTGTAACAAACGCAACTTCACAGATTATCTTCTTTGCTGAAGTCTTTTGTGTTGTATGCTCACAAGCCTAATTGTACTCAGAAACCTCTAATACAGAACCATCTGGGTTCAATCCATCTAGTACCCCTCACAGAATCTGGCTCTCATTCTAACACATTCAACACACTTCTGGTTTTAAATCCCACTCTATCCTTCTCTCAAACAATGTCGCATGAAAACAAATGCAATTCCTTAGCCAAGTTACTGGCGCAGCGAAAAAATTTGTAACCAGCCAAGAATGCTGTCAATCAATAGATCTCATTTCTTGCCTACACCTTTCCTAAGTTCCACCACCACAATCTGTGCTAATCTCTCTTCTACTGGCTACACTACAGAAAAAATAAATTTAGGACCTCCTCCATAGCTCAACTCTTCAGCTCCTCCAAACAGCCTCAGCCGCCGTCGTTCCAACCGCCTTAGTTCATAATTACAGCTCCACTCCTCACCATAAATCGGCGTCGCCTCACTCACGCGTGATCAGCCTTCATGCTCATTCAGTAGCAACCACCAATGTCTGATCGGTAATGAACCTGCTAGAGGTCGAAAGTATGTAGTCCTTGGACTTTTTGTAAATAAAAGTACAAGTTTCAAGTTCTGTGATCAGAGCTTTGGAAGTCCATGAGCACCAGCTGTGTATGTGCAGAAGTTCCCAGGGTGTGTGCATGCGAATGCTTGTGACTAGGAAGAAAAGATCAGGAGTTGTAGTTAGTTGCAGAACCTTAGAAACTGTAGAACGTGTGCAGATCCAGCAAGTTGTAGGGAGATTATTTAAGTTAAGCACCCTCCTTTTTTGGTTACATATGTTTTTGTAATGTTTAAAATGAAATATTTGATAAATAAAATGTAATGTAACACATCATCACAACAAGTGTGATGGCTTGATGGTAGGGGTGATTACCTCCATCTTAGAGGGCAAAGGATCAAACTTCACAAATGGTGTGTTTGTGGTCAGCAATGATATGTTGACCAAATATTTTCCTATGTAATTCCTTAGAGTAAATGTTTACTTAGGTTGCTTACATGGCCTATGTACCAAGGCTAAGTTTTTAACCTAGCATACGTTGTGACATGTGTCAATAATTCATAAGTTGAAAATCATGAAATTATAAATAATATTACATATTACATAAAATATTAAATAATTTAAATTTAATTGATTTCCATGTTGTTTACTTTATTAACTAACAAGTGAAATGATTTGGTAGTTTGTATTTCACCTAAAAATAACCTTGTTTCACTAGGTACTAATGGACCAATTCATTGTTTGTAGTAATTGAACCCCATTCACTGGGGGTCGACTAATTTCACCATGGTAAAAATACCCAAATTCACTCAAAATGTAATGAAACCCAAAGTGAATTAGGACACATTTTGGTGTAATGAAAAGTAATACATTATTCCAACAATTTTAGTGTCCTAGAATGTTTATACAAACATTTCACATATTGGGGAATAATATTATCAACACATTGGGTATTCTAGATGGATATAAATCCAACATTGGATTTCATTGGTATAAATGTTATAAAAACATGGGGTTTAATGTAATTGGATACACTACTAAAAATGTGAGTGCAATTCAATAATCCCTATTCACTAAACCAATGAATTCATTCTTTTTTCACTAGTCCCCATTTTAATTCATGTTGATGGCGACTTGGGGACTACCAAGAGTGGGAGTTTTGTGAAAGTTACGAATATTTGTAGACAAACATTTTTGGAGTAAAAATAGATATGTAAATACTTTGTAGAAAAATTATAGATTTTAATGTTGAATATTATAAATTTAATATGTTGTTTGATGATGGTTCCATAAAACATGGATTTTTGCTGTAATTTTGTTGAAATTTTTAGTAAACAAGGAAGTACAAAATTTTCCATTAATTTCCATATTCAATTTGATGTGTGAATCATCTATAATATTAGAAATTATCAGAAAATGAATTATAATTCTATTTGTAAGTTTTTACATTGTATACTGGATTACAGATTTTAGTTATTAAAAATAATCATGAATATGGTGTATTGATGGACTACAAATAGAAGTGTGTTTAGATATAGTGCAAAGTTGTGAATGTGTGTATATTTGTAGTGCAAATATGTTGTTACAATAAATGCGGAGTGGTTTTAAAGGAACTAAATCCACATCTACCACCAAAAGCTAACCAAATGGCTTTATATTATATCCATGAAATATAAGACCAAGACAAACCCATAACACAACTATCCCAAAGTCTTTTATCTTTGACTATTATAACATTTCCCACCCTTGTTTTCATAGGTCCAATGACCAACAAATGGGGTTTAAGTTTTAAGATGTGGTAGGCCACTTATACCACGTGCATCTCTAATGGACCAATAACTACCCAAATGGCAATGTATTACTACCAAAACATGTAAACCTACTTGGCAAACCCATAAGGCACATATCTCAATGTCTTGTAGGTTTAACCATTACAACATCTCCCATCTAGATCTCTTTAATTACACAACCCCATAATAGAAACCACACATGCCCTTCTCAGTAAAATACATGTTCATTTTAACCATATTTTTGCAACTACTATACGACTAGTGTCCAAACCAACTTATTTTACAACTAGTGGTGTCTTAGTCCTACATGTCCATGTAATTACAACTTGTTGTAATCACATATACAACTACAACAAAAGATGAACCAAATTCTAGTCATAAATGTGACTACAACTTACAACAAATATGATTTTTCATTGAAAATGTAAATGAAAAGCAAACAATGTCATCTAATTTTGATTGCATCCATCAATGGATGATAATGTAACTATTTTTGCAACTACAATGAAATATTTTGCAATTACAATAATATATTCTACCACATGTATAAAGAAACATAGACCACACATGGCAAATTTTGCTATTTCAATTGGATTATTATCCTTTCAATGTACCCATCTAGGGGTTTTCCATGATATAATATCCAATAGCTAATAGGTTACTAGAAAGGCTATTATAACTTAGTTGGTAAACTAAGCTCAATAAGCTTAATAAGTTATTTTATACTAAAGAAGCCTACGTGCATTAATAGCCTAGCTTAGCTTGCATACTTAGTTAATTCATTATTACAAAATGCATCCTAATTCATTCTGGGTTTTAGTAGATTTTGAGTTAATTTGGACATTTTACCTAATGAAATTGTTTAACTCCTTAGTGAACGGGGACCAGTTGCTACGGACAATGAATTGTTTTAGTAGTATTTAGTGAAATAAGTTTACTTTCAAGTGAAATATAAATTATTAAACTATTCACTTGCTAGTTAATTAACTAACCAGCATGGAAATAAATTAAAACTTAATTATTTAATATATAATATTATTGATAATTTCATGATTTTTTAAACCTATGATTTATTAACACATGTCATTACTTAACTTAAAAACTTAACCTTAGTAAGTAGGCAACATAATTGACATAGGCACCTTTTCTAAAAATTCCATAGGAAAACATTATGTCGCAACCCTACTTTGGCCAAGTGTGAGGGTGAAGCCCAACACTTCGAAAAAGTGAGGATTTGGAGTCCTCCGGGACTCCCGAGTGTTCAGAGATCGACAGCAGGACCCAAAACACCTTGCATTGGGATGTTCTTGGTGTCATTGAAAAGGTTTTGAAGCGTAGATATCGAAAATGGCCTTGCATTGGCCATTTGGACATCTGTCGCCCAAGTTATGGGCAAAAGAAGGGCCGGGAGTCAAACTGGCAATTTGACTCCCGACCACTAAAAGTCGGGAATCGATATCTTCCCAACCTTCGAATTGAGAGTGCAATATGTCGTTGAAAAGATCTCAATGAAGGCTACAAGTTTGGTTTAAACTTTGTTGCAATCAGACCTTGCAGTCGGGAGTTATGAGTTCTCAAAGTCTCAAGACTCGAACCGGGACCATTTCGGGACAATTTCGAGACTCCAACTTGAGAGTCCCGAGAAAAAGAGCCATTTGTATGTAATCTCGGCGGGGCGTTGCAGAGAATACTATATGGGGGAAGGTGGTGGCTTCCCCCGAGTCCGGGCCGTGGTGTGTCTTGTGGTTCGAAGTGCCCGTGGCTTGTCCCAACAC
This sequence comes from Sphagnum tenellum, assembly GCA_963921925.1. Classification (NCBI taxonomy): domain Eukaryota; kingdom Viridiplantae; phylum Streptophyta; class Sphagnopsida; order Sphagnales; family Sphagnaceae; genus Sphagnum; species Sphagnum tenellum. The sequence continues at coordinate 15,024,356 of OY998157.1, forward strand.
CCAAAGGTGTCCCGGAAATGTGAACTAACCACTTTGTGGATTGTTTTGGTGCAGATTCAAGCTTGATCAACTAATACCTCTTCCTAGTCTAATCCCTGGGCTCCCAACTCGACCCTCTACCCCTTACTAGAGTTGGAAGCCGGGAGCGCCTTCTAAGTCCCAACTTTCCACAACTATACTTTGGTGAACCCTCAAGTGGGTTCACCCCGAGACTTGGGAGTGCATCATATTAGGTCAACATATCATTGTTGAGCACACACAACAACATTCATTAGGTTTGAATCCTTGACATTTGGAATGGAAGCAAACACCTTTACCATCAAGCCACTTCATTTGTTGTGGTTATATGTTAGATTACATTCTATTTATCAAATACTTCATTTTAAATATTACAAAAACATAAACTTTGAAAATTCATGTCTTATTGAAATTTTGTCCAAATGAAATGATTTGAATTTACTTTTTTTTAAATATCAATAATGTGCATAATTACATTTATTTCCTTTTGAAAGTTTAAAATCATTTGAACAAAAAAAAGTTGAATATCATTATTCAATAACATTTCAATGACCATTCTTTTGAAAACACAAAAGTTTAATAAATGCAATTTTTTTTTGTTAATATAACAGAACTACCTATGCTAAACTATTTTTGATTATTATATGACTATTTTTCATTAATTTAAATTATTTCACCCTACATTATTTATGATTATTAATGGTTATTCACAATTGCTTTTGGGTATTTTTTATTATTTCACCTTAGGCTAGTTTTGGTTATTCTAAGTTACTTTTGGTTATTTTAACCCATTTCACCTTAGGCTATTTTTAGGCATTGTAAATTCTTTTGGCTATTCTATGTTATTTTTGGTTATTATAAAGTATTTCAGTTAAAACTACTTGTAGATATTATAAATTATTTTTGGCTATTGAAGACTATTTCACCTTATGTAATTACTGGCAATTATAGGTTAATATAAATTATTTCACCTTAAATTATTTTGGACAATCCTAGGCAACTTTAATATATGGCTATTGGTTGCTCTTTTATTAATGTTATTAGTGGTTATTATATTAATAGTTATTGGTGGCTATTATATTAATGACCATTAATAGTTATTCTATTGCTAGCTATTGGTGGTTATTTTATCGGTGGCTATTGGTGGTTATTCTATTAGTGGTTATTGGTGGCTATTCTATTAATGGTTATTGGTGGCTATTCTATTAATGGTTATTGGTGGCTATTCTATTAATGGTTATTGATGGCTATTCTATTAATGGTTATTGATGGATATTTTATTGATGGTTATTGATGGTTATTTTATTAATGGTTATTGATGGATATTTTATTGATGGTTATTGATGGTTATTTTATTAATGGTTATTGATGGATATTTTATTGATGGTTATTGATGATTATTCTATTAATGGTTATTAATGGATATTTTATTGATGGTTATTGTTTATTATTTTATTAATGACTATTGGTGGTTATTCTATTAATGGTTATTATATTAATGGCTATTGGCGACTATTTTATTATTGGATATTGGGGTTATATTGTTATTAGATATTATTGATATAAGAAGAATTTGGATTTAACTAATGTTAAAATTAAAAAGAAAGATTATGAACAATTGCTACAAGACTATACTGTCATGAGGACGAAGAACAAAATGAAGGATTCTAAGGCAGAATCCAAGGAATGGTGGGAGGTTGTAGAAGAATATTTTACAAAGTTGGAAAATAATATAACTTAACATAGAGTTGATGAAAGAATTTTAAAGTATAAGTTGGAAGCTTATAAAAAAAAATTCCAAATTTCATTTGTGGTAGTCCAATAAGGTAGAAGTATTAGGCCAAAATGAAAAGAAGCAAGGCCTAATGGAATAGTTCAGGAGGAGGAAGTAAAAATTAAAGAACCATAAGACTTCAAAAGTGGAGTAGCTCATGATAAAAATGTATAACCAAAAATACCACAAGACCTTAAAGGAGGGGGTAGGAAGAAAAAAAACCACAAAAAATTCAAGAACAGGAAAAAGGTGGAGGTTATTCCAACACTAGAAAAAACGATATCCAAAATACAAAATCTAGAAGTAGAATCACACACTAAATTAGTTGGGGGGGGGGGGATATCAGAACTACAAAGCCACAAATAGAAATGAAACCTTTAGGTTTTGTACAAGTTGAGATTAAAGAACTGTAATAAGGGAGACAAATGCTTAAAAGGTATAGAATATTTTCATTTCATTTCTATCATTTTATAAGGATTTCGAAAATAAAATCCAATGTATAGAAGGGGTACTGTGAAGGGGGTAGGATGAATATAATTTTGGATGAACAAGGCATTTAGGATAGGGACTAATCATGGAACCTTGTTAATATGAATTTTGAATTCTTATTGGTTTCAAATCATGAGAAGGACCTCCAAAGGGAGAGGTTTTGGAAAAGAGATGCGGATTTTAAGATACAATGTTTAAAAAATAGTAGGAGTTGTAGGTACTTAGAGTAGGAAACCATAAACTATTTTGATACCATAGATTTTAAGTGTTGTTTTGGATTTTTTTCAACAAAACATGGGATTATGTTCTAAATATGATTCATGTTTTATGTAGTAAAAAGAAGCACAAACTTTTGAAGTGAATTCTATGTTCATTTTGTTGTGTGAAGTTTCTATAATATTATAATATGATTAAATGAATTATAATCTTGTTATCGGAGTTTTTTGTAATGTATTTTAAAGTGCAGATTCTGGTTATATGCAATAACCATGAATATGATGTTTTAATGAATGGTAATGGTAATTATTTTGAGAATTAAGGCATGAATAACGAATGTATGCATATGAAATGCAAACTTGTTACAATAGTATGAAATATTTTGTAGGAATTAAATTTTAGTTCTACCATGTATTAATGTTGGCTTTTGTTTTGATTTGCTTAATAGGGAAAAAAACTTTAGTTTATTAGGTTTCTGATCATGGCTTTTAAAGTCACTTCATTGAACCCTAAGGAACCCATGGAAGCTTTCAACATGATTGTTTGTCCAAAAATTATCAACAAGTAGCAAAGGGGGAAACTAAAAGGGTGGGCAATACCTTTGGAAGAGTGGCATGGACTATGAATGATTTTTATAAAAATTTGAAACTATGTAATGTTGGCATTGATATCAAGAACAATTTCAACCCCGACCTTGTTACAAATGTAGAGTTGGAGGAGGTGTTTGGGAAGAGAGGATAGAGTGGCTAGAAGCTAAATGATAAATTGACAATTGCAAATTGTGTTGCCTTGTTGAAGTTTTATGAAGTTGTTTATCCCCACCCCGTGACAATGGGCAATATTTAGCAATCTTCTTACGAGGTTGGTTGGCTTAACGCAAGGGGCACAAAGTTAATTGATCAAGTATGCAAATGATTACACACAATTGTAAATGAAAAAGGCCATGTGCCCTACTCTTGCCTTTGCAAACATTGCCAATCCATAGGTCTTCATGTCTACCAATTCATTATTAAATTCAACCTACAATGGTTATAGTGTTATTAATAAAGATTAGGCCTCAATGCACATGGGTGGTGTAAGGGCTTATACCATTGTTTTCCTTCCAAGTCATGAAGCATTAATGAAGAGGTTATTGATGGAGACCCCTGGAGAGGAAGGGGAATTTACCTCTTAAATGGCAAAATTAAAAGAAGAAACTATGGACCTTGAATGCAAGGTCCAAGATTTGGTTGCCAAGTTGCATGACGTGAAATCTTCATTTTAGGAGGAATAGAAATTAGTTCCTTTATAAGAAAGGTTGTATTGCTTGGAAAAAGAGATTGAAAAGAAAAAAATTGAAGTAGATGCAACAACAAGCTCAAGTGCATGTCAAACCATAGTTGATGATGTAATGCTTTCATTTCCTAAATCAACTAGTGAGCTACCATACCTTCATAAACAAATACAAATTTAAACGATTATAACTGGATTATTTTCCTCTAGGGTGGAAGAGGGAAAGGCAAAACTTGAAGCAACTACCAAGGACCTTCAACTCTTAACAAATAGAATGTCACGTAACAAAATATGGATTGATGGCTTGGTGCATTGAATCTAGTTCATGGCCCATGGAAATGTGATAATTAATGCACCCCTTCTTATTGAAAACCCTAAGAACATGCTTGCAGGATAGTTTGTGAATTTTTGGGCGACACCTTGTCTAATTTATGGGTTGTTCAATGCATGCAACAACATTTTTGTCTCATCTTGTGGATGTACCTATCACCATTTTTGCATGGGTGTACATCTTGAGACCAAGGCTATTGTTTGTGCTAACCCCACTTGTGGGAAAGTATTGTTGGAGGAATGGATCAAAAGTGTTGGATTTAATCACATAAGCATGAAGTTCAAGAGACCCAAGTTGGAGATGCCCAACCCTAGATCTATAAGGTTTGGCCAATTTGATTTGTAGTAAAAAAATTCCACAAATGATATGTTGTTTTACAATTTCCTTTGCACCAATTGAAGTTCTTATAATCTAAGGTGTGTCAAATTTCGGCAAAGTAATAGGTCTAGGTTCATCGAATAACTACCAAATCTAGTTTTGTGCCAATCACTTTGGGTAATTGGTCTAATTTGCTTTATATATGTTGCAAGCCCAAAATCATCTAGAAGTGATTTTCCAACCTAATGGATTCCTGAATCTTCAGAAAAAGATTGCAAGGGTCAAAACAAAATGGATTGAAGAGTTCCTTATACCTTTAGAAAACTATTGAAACTTAGATGTCTAAAATAGGCTCGCATGACCCATTTGAACATTTAAAACACAAGTTATGGCCAAAAGAAGGGCCGGAAGTCAAATTGGCAATTTGAGTCTCGACCACTAAACGTCGGGAATGTATCCAATTTCCTTGCGTGAAAGTGGCATGCAATATACTATTGAAAAACTCTCAACGATGGCTACAACTTTGCTTTGAACCTCATCTCAATTGGAGGTCTACACACAAAGTTATGGGGGCCCAAAGTTGGAGGAGTTCGTGTTTTGGCAATTTTCGGACTCCCATTTGGGAGTCCCGAGAAAAAATGGCATTTGGATGGGGCCTCGTGGAGAGGCACAAAGTATACTATAAAAGGGAAGGTGGTGGCTTCCCCCAAGTCCAGGATGTGATGAGTCTTTTGAGTTCGAGTTGGCCGTGACTCGTCATAGCACCAAAAGTGCTCCAATTATGCATTAACCACCCTGTGTTTGGTTTGTGTAAGCCCGTGTGAATAATTGATGTTTGTCATTCTTCCTAGTCCCATCCTAGAGGTCAAGCACACCCCTCTACCCCTAAAATGCTATTAGCCAGGGAACGTGCCTCGATTCCTTACTCTTCCAATGTTTTCAGTTTAAATTCACATTTGAGTCCATTAAGGAGCTTGGGAATGCATCAATTATACTTTTGCATGGTGAAACATTTGAATTTCCATAAACAAAATTTACCTTAAGATACATTTTTTAATGTAAATGGCAAGTCCATAGTGTGACACACCCTTTGTTTTGATGGCCTTATTGTAGAACATCTCAGGAAACTCTTAAAGGTTGGAATTTTCCAATAACCATCTACCTCTTCTTTTTTTATCCAAACTTATGTTCTAAGAACCAAAAAATTAGACTGAACTTGATTTTTTTTTCTCAATGGGCTACCCTTGGGCTTCCTCCCTATTTGGGCAAGGTGGTTTAGTCCTTGCAAACACGTTACTTAAGCTTCAATCTATAGAACAAAAAAAACTTTATAATTCAAAAAAACGGGTGATAGTAGAGTTGTTTTTAGATGGATTGTGAATGACCATAATCATCATATATGTAATTCTAGTTAAAAACCTCATAATTTTCATCTTTGATTTTGAAAGCAAATGTGTTTTCAATTTGTAAATTGTGACAACTTATAGAATTGGAGGTAAATTTCAAGCAAGCATTCAATAGGTGTTTTAGACATTACAAAAAAATACACCAAGGTGGAAATTTATTGCCTTTATTTTTAATGTATTTAGTATGCCCTCAATGATAAGGCCTATTCCTAAAATAGGATAATTCCTAACGTATATGATTATTTTATTTATTTATCATAGGTTTATTACTTTGGTTAATAATGTGCATTTTAAAAATCAAATGATTCATATGATGTGTTATTAATGTTTTGGGCATTGACATGCACTTTGATACACATTTTTTGAGCCTTGAATATTAGGATTATAACAATGTGAAGTTTTAAAAATATATAACACAATTAAAATGCTTAAAATCTACATTTTTATATGTATGAAAAGTGTAAATTTGTGTTTATAATGTGAAAAATAGGTCCTCAACAATTATTAAATGCATTGTATGTAACTTCATTCATGGTTGGGGTTGCAACAAAAAAGAAAAAGACATCAAGTTCTTTTTAAAAATATTTTTATAAATAACATTTATATGGACCAAAAACTGAATAATTCAAATTAAGATAATTTTTGTGGTGGTGATGATTTTTCACATTTGTACATCATTGTGCATTGAAATTTTATTTCAAATTCATAAGTGCAAACAATGATCAAATAAAAATTTAAGGACAATAAAATATATTTTCCATGATTATTTCCTACACATGTGAACCACACTATGGGTTGCAAATTCTAAACCTAATGAATAAAAAAAATCAACCAAATGACCAAAAGAATGAATGCTTTTCCTCACCACTTCAAAAGTATGAAAATCGTTTCTTTCAAAAATTTCACATGATTTATAATATGATCATAAACCTCTAATGGACATGGCCAAAAATAAATGTAATAATTATTTATCCATTAAAAATTTGACATCAATTGCATTCCTTAATGCATTTTTTTTCATTTCCTTATACCTTTATACTATTACTAGTGGGTGCCCATGGCCGAAGGCCACTATGAAGTCCCCCATGGGTGCCTGTAACCTTCGACCACTATTTATTATTTTTTCTTAGTTTTTACTCTTTATTTTTTACTTCCCTGCCTTGCTCTGCCCTGCCCTGCCCTGCCCCACTTTGCCCTTGCCCTGCCCTTACCCTGCCCTGCACCTGCCCCTGCCCTGCCCTTGCCCCTGCCCTACCCTGTTTCGAATTTTCCTTTTGCTGCTAGGGATAGGAGGAGGAAGTTACACAGGGAATGGGCAGTGTTTGTTTTTCCTTTTTGCTGCCAGGGACAGGAGGAGGAAGTTACACAGGGAACTTTTTTTCCTTTTGCTGCCAGGGATAAGAGGAGGAAGTTACACCCTGCCTTGCAAGACAGACATATAGATAGACAGATAGACAGACAGACAGACATGTAGCTTTAATATATAAGATATAAAAGCGAGAAATATAATTTGGTTAATTAAAATTTAATGTAAGGTTAAAAATCATGGATTCACCTTGAATAACTCACCTTGTTCTACTACATCCATTTGATTGGATAAATCATTGCTTTCAAAACTTGCTCAAGGAAGTACTTATGATTCCTATTACAATGTTATTATCTTAAAAATCATTAGCAGTAAAGTGGTTTTCACCTTAAAGTGCATACATTTAATATCATATGGGAAATTTTGGTGTCAACTTTATTTGAATGATAGAATGATTGATGATTATATCTAATCAAAATAAAGAATAGGATATTTTAAAGAAGGAAACATGTATGATTTAATTTTCAAATTTTATTCATAAAATGATGTTTCCAAATTGGCTTAGTTCCCAATATCCCAAAATCCCATCCATATTTTATGGATTAAAATATTTTGTGGAGCCTATGACCATTATGATTGTATCCCTTTGAATAATTGGCCTTCCTTAATTTGTTACTTTTGGAATTGGCTAATAAATTAGTAAAAAAATGGGATAAACCATTTTTGTAAACAAAGTACTGACATGGGCGTGAAGTTGTGAATATGTAAGGATAAGGCCTACACATGCACCATTTCATTTGTTCTATTAATTTATTAGCCAAATCCAAAATGAACAAATTGAAAAAGGTGTGTTAATTAGTTGGACATTTTCATATAAACATAATAAACATTTTCAATATTATAACTTTAATTTTTGACCTTAAAATGTGCATATATAATAAACTAAGCAATGATTACACTTCCAACATGTGTAGATTTGTTTGCACATTCAAGCTTGGTATTAAGTCATTAAAATAACTTACATGGAACAATATTGAAAACAATGTTAGTTGATGAATTTATGATTGATGAATTTATTTCACCATTTAAGAATCCATTCTACCATTGATGAATTTATGTTGAAAATTGCCTTGAACAAGTTTCAAATTAACAAATTTTGAGCATTGCACTTTGTGTTTTGGTTTTGGTCATGAAACTGAATATAAATAAAATAGGATTTTTACAAATCCTTTATGGTCATTGGAGTTTGTGAGTGGCCTTAATGACCATCAAAATCATTTTTTTCATTGTATCATTTGAATTCCATCATTGTTGGTAGTTGTTAACATGTTTGTATAATACATAGAACTCACATTATATGTTTCAAACTTTCATTGTTTCATAATCCCTTTCAAAAATGAAAACTTGATAATATGTGTTTAGAAACATTGTGGCCCAATCGTTTTCCCATATTCCTAGGCCTAATGTCCATATTTTATAGAATGAGCTCATTACATTTATGTTTGTTAGTATATTAGTTAATAAATTTAACTTTAATATGTATTGAATCAAAATGGCCATTAGTATATTGGTTAATAGATCTAACATAAGGAATCACTAAATCAAAGTGGACATAATCACCATGCATTTTTTGAACTAAATCGACTTTGGCTTCAATCTCTTACATGTAACTAGATTCAATTAATTTATTGACTATATTAATACCATGCCTTTTTTCATTATTTGATTTTTTTCTTCTAGGAATGTGAGTAATTGAAGTGTGCCTAGATGACATTAAAGATCACATATAAATGAAATTTGTGATTGGTATAAAATTTACTTTATTTTTCAATGTTTAGGATTATTGGAAATAACCCAATACTAATATATCAAATAACATTTAATTACACATAAGATAATTTAAAAGTTTTTGAACATGTTTTATAAAACACAAAAATAACTATCACATTACTATACCTATGAATATTAAAATTTGAATACATGAAATGAAATTAGAACTTCTATATGGATGTGTTTAAAAAACTTTAAATGCATCAGCCATATTAATACAATTCTTTGACTAGATACAACATTTCATATACTATTCATACATGTGATGGTGCCCAAAAAGTTACAAATTTCTATTTGTTATCGAGGACCCACCAACACCATTTGAGATTCATATTGATTTTGAATTTCAGATGTCATACCATGTGAATAATTAGATGGTAATGCATTGCCTTCTTGAAAGTTGATTGCAGCTCGTAATTCTGCAACTACTTTGGTCATTGTTGGTCTATGAATAGCTTTGGGTTCCACACATTGGATGGCAATTTCTGCAACTTTCCATACGGAATCAAGGTTGGGATTTGAAGCTTTCACAATAGGATCCAAAATTTTGTATATATTGCCTTCTTGAATATTGAATCGCACCTATTCAACAAATGCATATACATTATCGTACCTCAAATGATGTCACTTGCAAGAAAACCTTAAGGGGAATATTAAATAAACATATTTTTCTTCTTGCTATGTTGAAACTTGATGAATTATTAGAATTGTGTAACATTCTTTTTAGGGGTCAAAATTTTCACATGATAACAAAAATATATGTTGCATATTCTTCGTATTTTTAGAAAAAAAAACTATTTTTTTGTAAAAAAGGAAGATTCTTCCAACCTTTGGGTTAGGAATTTAGTTTTTGGAGCAAATTAATTTGCCCTTCTAAAATGGTTTTGATAGGTTTCAGATATTTGTTGCAATTTAATCCTAAGATGTTCTTGAGATATTTGATTATAATGCTACATTAGAAAATGGAATAAATAAATTGTGTGATAATTATCATCCCCTTCTAACTAAAACATATGATTGTCACAAATAATTAATTGTGTTTTAGACCACAAACATAATCAAAATTCTCATAAAATGATATAAAAATATCATATTTTTGATATTGTATATATATCTATCAAATTGTTAATTTGAAAATGAGATTTTTTAAGTTAAAAATGAAGATTTAAAATGTAATTTATTACATGATTACAACTCACCCAATCACATAGGTTCCAAGCCTCTCAATTTGGTAACGTTGTATCAATAGCTTTGTGCCTAGATATTATTTCCAAGAGCACAACACCAAAGCTATATACATCACTTTTTACTGATAAATATTGTGATGTAAAATACCTGTCAATGATAGAGTCCATGGACACCAATTGTTAAAATTCCAAAATAATATCACATGATATGTCAAGTTGGTCTTGAAATATTTAGTAAAAAATTGGAACATGACTTACAAATTAAGATGAATAACATATAATAATCAAATGCTTAATTAATATAATTTATGTCTACATTATCATATGATTATTGGACCATGAAATATTGTTTAAAAAATAATAGTTAAACACTCACTCTGGATCAAGATACCCTGCAGTCCCCTTGACATGAGTTGTAATATGGGTAATGTTTTTTCCATGTGTTAATCTTGATAGTCCAAAATCTGCAACTTTAGCATTTTTCATGTCACTAGGAAGTAGAATATTACTAGTTTTTACATCACGGTGAATAACGCTTGGATTGCACCCCGAATGTAAATATTCCAAACCTGTAATTCCAAACCTATAAAACATCATTATAAAATTTATCATTGCAAATACATATATAAAAAGCTCATTTTGGGTTTTAATTGCTACATGATCAAAATTCTAATATTAAAGACGTGGTGAATTGTCCCTCAATGAAAGAAAATAATTCCAACATTGAATTGCAAGAATCTACATTAATGGACACAAATTATAATTTTCTTTTAAATCATTACCTTGTGATGCATTGAGGGCAATGTGCAAACGTGTTGTCCAATCAAGTTGTTCATTAGCTGATGTTGATAAATGACCTATGCTTCAAGAGAAGGAAAATAAATCATATTAACTTAGAATCATGTATCTAATTTATAGTTGACCAATAGATAAAGCATGATTAACACAAGTTGAACAATGAATAGAAAGTTTCTACAAAATTACAACTTGTTGGTCAATTAAGTGTTCAAATTCAAGGTTTCAATAAAAATTGATCGTACCATATAGATGGTCATATAATGAGCCTTTATGTATGTATTCATAAATCAACATTTGTTGGTCATCTTCTAAGCAATATCCAATCAATGACACCAAATTTCGATGACTCACCCTTGATAGAACATCCACCTACATCAAACATAATCATTCAACATTGCATAGATGATTGGTTCAAGTTCAAACACGAGTACAAAAATTTAAAACAATTCGTAATTGGCATTATATCAAACAAGTTTGATGCAATTTGTTGAAGTTGGTGTGCCACATGAAATTGTTCAAACCTTTATGCATGTCAATGTAGGTATCACCTCCTCTTACATGTGGGGTTCACATGGTTGTGCACTATTCATCCATACAAATGAATGGTAGATAGGTTTCAATTATCTTCCTCACAACAAAGCTCAACTACAATCAACATCATTAAAATGTTTTAAAATTTTACTAACCTCATTAAAGAATTCAGACGGCCCTTGGCTTGATTTAACATCAAGTACTTTGACTGCCACTTCTTGTCCATCTTCAAGCTTGCCATAATACACAGGTCCAAACCCTCCTTTTCCAATTTGAATCTTAAAGTTGTCAGTTGCAATACTAACTTGAGCAAGTGAGTAAGGATTTGCACCTACATGAACAAATTGAAATAGACATGAAGTCATTAACCTTGTTACATGCAATTGAATGTACATTCTTACTTGGTTGCGATAAATTTTCATCGAATTGAAGTCACATTATACATGTTTATATATTTTGAAGAGGCTTGTATATTTCACATAACTTGGTGTGAGAATTTACATAATGCTTTCAATCCTTGATTTCACATGGTAATTTAAGTTTAGAAGTAATAAGCCATCATAAATAAATTTCCAACTTGAATTTCAATAGAGTAAATAAAGATTCAAAGATAATATAACTAATTATCCAAATTTCAATTCAAGATAGTTTAGGGTACATGTCATTACTAAGCATTAGGTAATTGGCGAAAGGAACCAAATTATGGAATATAGTAGAGGTGTGAATGTGTTCAAACTATTTCAATAAGTTGGCTCCTCTCATTCAATATCAAGTGTAACTAATTTTTAAACCAATGAGAAAGTGACTAAAACTAGACAAGAGAAGGGAAAAAATTATGTGTTATAACCCCCTTCTTCTAGACCAATGAACAAGTGACAAGTTGGACAATGCAATCTAAAAATTGGTCACATTTTAGTTTATCATCATTTCAACCTAAACATTATGAGGAGATTATATTGAACACAAATATGTGGGGAAAATGTGTACTACATTAGATCCCAATATGTAACAATTTTGGTCTATTGTTGGATGACATAGAAGACATAAATTTAGATAGTCAATTGCTTACCCCCATGAGCAGATTTCCCCATTTGTAAATGTCCACCAGTTAATGTCCTTTCCTTCTTTTTGGTAAAACCTTTGGAATGGGATTCACTTTTGATACAAAAAACAAGAAAAATGATGATGACAAGTGCTAAAATGCCACCTAACACAAGACCAATTATGATTGCAATATGTGTCGATTTTGTGTTGGATATTGATGACGGCCCTTGCAAAAATGGGTTTCCCGAAAGGTACCTTGAAAGTTTAACAAACATAATTTGTCAAATGTTGAACAAACAATAATTACCTTTTTTCCACATTGGACACAAATTCATATATAACAATCTTTCTACAAAAATCATTTGTAAAGATTGAGATGTTTGATGAAAACAAACTTACGTGAAATTCCAGTTGGAATTTCTGGAGAGTAAAGTTGGGGGAATTGGGCCACTAAAATTGTTATTCCAAGCAAACCTATTCCACATTGTAAAAAGTTTAATGTCAAAAACGATTTTGCCATTCAACTTTGTTGGACTCCTTTATCCAAGGTATCAAGTAATTCAAATTGTGTCATATGATATGAATGTTTAGATTGTGGTGTTACATAATTCTAGAAATGAAAATGAAAAAATGAAAAAAAAAAAAAATATTTGAAATGTAGTGCTCAAATAATATTTGAAAGTTTCATCATGAATAATTATTATTTTAATCTTGTTAATCTATGAAATATTGATATATTAGCCAAAAAATAATTTTGAGAGACAAAGGGTAGCACTCACAATTCAGATAGAGATGGCAAGTTGGCTAGCCAATCTGGGATCGTCCCAGATAGTGAATTGTTTTGCAAGAACCTAGTTATTTATCAAAACACAATAGCACCATAAAATTTTCAAAACATTTGTTCCATGTCTTTTTGTATCCATTTATAGGTGTACAAATACTCGAAAATTCTAGCTTAAATTTGAAAATAAAGATCACAAGAAAATCAACATGCATGCATATTGTTAATAATACTAGAAAACAAAAATTCAAACCCCCCCCCCCAAGCCCCCCAATTATTTAGGTTTTACTGGCAAAAAAAGGATTGAACTACTGATTATCTATAAGTTTAAATGAGATAATTTAGAAAAATAAAGAATCAAAACTTAAAGTTTTGATCTACAACATATATAGGATTAAATCTCATTGCCTCTTGAAAGTTGGAGGTGCATCTTGGTCTTTCAGTTCACCTCTAATTACCAAATTTACCAATGGGAGTGTCAATTTCATTATTACCTTGTTTTTTAGTACCTTCATGAATCACAAGGGCTTGACAGTTTAAGGGCCATTTATTGTTCCCAATGTTTCATTATAGGTCATGCGCATAAATGTACATGTTTAGTTCAAAACATATTGAAAGCCATCAACATGAGTGAATCAAAACCTCTTTTACCATGTCCATAAGCTATAAACAAATTACCGACAATGAAGAAATTAAAAGGTATTTTTTAGATTATTTTTGGGTAATTATGTGTAGAATATATTCGATCAGATTATTGGTATGCAAACCAACTTGGGGCACGTATACATGAGATATTTAGAAGGTACTAAATTGAAGTGGATAAGGAAAAATTTAATCTAAGAAAACCAAAGTAATCTTGTGAAAATATATTTAGTTTGCATTGAAATATATAGCATGGATGTAAGCACTCACAAATATTGTAAATTAACTAATTGCTTTAGTAGAGGTAGTGAACCATTCAAATCATTATAATCCAATGCACTGCACATCACATAAAAGCAGACCATTATGGGAAAATGAACTAAAATACAATCATTCAAGTTTTGCTATTTGTAAATATGACAAATCCTATTACATCATAGCAATTGTCATGGCCAATTGTTTGCTACATAATAATCTATGAGTCATAAGTTAGAGTTGGATCGTATTTCTAGAGGCTAATGATAATAACTGGCTAGATCATGTGACTATTTGTAAATAAGCATATGGGTCTTAGTTATGCTATCACATTCTTATCCCATCCATGTATCTATTCTGTCACAACATTTAAATAATGTGTTTTTGTTAAGTACTAGTTCAATGTTGATAAATTATTGATATTAAATTGTCATGACATTGTAACGCAATGTTTGATTATCACAATGTGTTACAATGTAATCACAATATCATACGATTGTATTGACATTTAATTCACATTTAATTTTGAACACATTGTTAAAATGTTGTAAAAGCACTAAACGTTGTAGAGGGCAAGGACAACAGCCTATCTAGAATCACACCACAACATCAGCATTCTATTGGTTTAAATAGAAAAGTAGATGACTAAAATTGCAATGTGATCCATGGTTTGATAAATCTCATAAGAGTTCAACAACCAAAAGAGAAAAAAAAGAGAAACAGTTTAGGTTATAATAATCCAGTACAATACTGGACATGAAAGTTACTTACAGGCTGGTGAGACTCAGGAGATTGCCAAAGCTGGGAGAAATGGGCCCAGTTAGATTGTACCCTGAGAGATTCCTGTCAACCATCACAATATGAGGTCCCAAATTTACAAAGAGTTAGACATCATAACATGGAGGTCCTGACCAGATGTGAAATGTTCATGGAGAAGGACAGGTTGAAAATTTCAAAGATTTGAAAATTATGCAAAACTTAGAGCTCAAAAATTATTTGGAGGTTATTTTCTGTGAATATGGTCAAGATTTGGGAAAAAATGTGGTTAATTGATTTTTGTTATGAGAAGTCAAACATCATTAATCAATTTTGTTAATATGTCTGGCTGCGTTAACTGTTAATTCAGGGGTTTTCATGGATCAAACATGGGAAAAAGTTCAAGAAACTAGTTAAAACTTAAAGTTGTTCACAACCCTGAAGTTTGAACTCCAAAGATTATCATTTGGTTCCAGCGGAGTGCATGACCTCAAATAAATCAGTGAATTACTAATTCTCAGACCCAGCTAAAATTAGCAACAAGTAGTCCCTCAAATTGTATTGTAGCTGCTGGAACTGAACACAATTTGAACATTCTGTCTGTGCCAAATTTAAGTTATGCCAAACTTGTTTTGCAGTTCGAAGAAAGACATCTTAGACTTCATTTGGTTCCTTGCAAGTTCTTTACACATGTGAAGGGCCTTAAACTGGACATAACCAAGATTTGGAATCTGCCGAAGGCAGTCTCCTCATTCTGGTAATGCCCCCATCTTGGGCCGTTACCTACCACAAAACTCCCCCCACTCTTTCCATGTGATAGGTGGGTATTTAGAATATTTTTGAATCTTTTCCTCGGATACCAGGCAGGTATCAAGAGAAAGTTTTAAAGAAATAAAAATTTGGTCTTTACACTTGGTAAAGTCCTTGGCAGCGGGCTTTACCTGCATCATTCGTACATTTGGCTCTTCACAGACCCTTATTCTGGTAAAGCCTGCCGCCGTGCGCTTTACTGTACACTTTACTGGGGAGAGGTGTAATATGGCGTAAAGCTTGATGGGCTTACAGGGCATAAAAACTGCCATGGTTTTGGTATAGGTTTTTATGTTTTCATTATTTTCACTGTTGCTGGTTTGATGTTTAAACTTTCCACAAAGGAGCAGAGCGAGTGTGTGACTGTGACAATTGGCTTGTTTTTTTTTTCTTTGTTTTCATTATTTGATATTGAAGATTCCATTTTGACAAATAGAATATCACCAAATATATCAAAAAGATACTTCATTTTCCTTTGCAATTTCTTTCATCTTTGAGAATGTTATTTTTTGAAAATTTCAGCATGTTTAAAAATAATATTGTTTTTGTCAAACCTACCATTCAATATGGTATTGTAACAACCTCAGAAAGGAAAGAATTCTTAGTGTATTTATAGGGCAGATTACATTTAGTAATCAGGCTTACAAAAGAGCCCCAGGGCTGAGGGAGTGAGATTGTAAGATCCATACGGCGCAGGATGTAATCCAATAAGATCTTTGGAAGGGAATTTAAAATTTAAAAAAAAACCATTGATTACCTCGGTTGTTACGCAGCGTAAGGCCCTGCTGCCCTACTGTCAGGGAATTACTGCATGGACCTCGGCCTCTGCCCTCAGTGCTCATGCGTAATTCTCTGATAGCAGCAGGGCCTCACCCTATACCTGTAATGTCATCGAAATCATTATCTAGAAAAAGAGGAAAATTACTCACAATGCTGTAATTGAAGGGACGAAGTTGCTGTCTGTGCTACAAGTAACCCAGGGATAAGGAACTGGAACACAGGGATCGCCAGTCCAATCGGTAAGGTTCATACTTGACTTGATCTCCTCAATAGCGATTGCTACATGCACACCCCAGACTAGTTTCAGTCAGCTGTCACACTCTCAAGATCAATTTGTCCAGGGTTACAGCCAGATCAGTAACTCACCGTCCTGATTTTCTGTCACTGGGGCCATGGAGTTTGTGCTGATTTGCCAAAACTCCAGAGCATTCGCGATAGGACCGAGAGGACTGGAAACAGTTTGATCTACATACAGAACAATATCCATTCCAGGGGTGTACAAGCAGCCCCAAGTAATTTCTAGAGCAGCACTAAACGGACTAGTCCCTGTGCTGTCGACGTACGGATTCACGAGAATCTCCTCTGAACAACCAGGCAACGCTAAATAAAAAGTCCGTGAATTAGCATTGGCAGTTGAATTTAATTCAGCAAAGTAGAAGAACAATATATATGGATAGCTGTAGTCGTCTGGGAAGGTGATTGTTATGTTGCCGCTGCTTGTCAGGGCAGTATCCAGCACTGTTTCAGGGGGTGAGCTAGATAATCCGTCGTCAAGTTGGACTGTTTTGCTTCCAACTACACTTTGGAGTGGCGAGGTACTCTGTATAAACGTTGAATTCGACCTTGAATTGGAAACCAATATCGATCAAATTCATCATCGGGATGTCTGCAATAACCAAAAAATGCATTAAAACAGAATGAGAAGTAATCAACAACCGCTTGTGGACAATTTACATACGTCTAAGGGAACAATTCGGTGTCGATAGGATTAAGATGCATCGAAGAAGGGAGACGCAAATTAGATCAAGATAAGAACAATTTATGTGTTTAGTCTAGTGAGTCGTGACAACCTTATAGTGTATAGGAGAAGGACCGGAGTTGAGGCCATTCTATGTTTCTCGGTGCCTGGAAATTTCGGACCTGACTTTCTACTTTTCTCCTCCTTTGATCTTGGGTTTTTTTTTTGAATGGATGATGGCTTTTGAAATGTAAGATTTTTCTAACGATATGGAAGATTCCTAGAAATCTTTTCCATGGACAACAACTATCAAAGCGTTAAAAAAATTCCAATTCTTTACTAAAACTCTAGGACCATGGCTTTACTGAAATAAGGAAAACCAAAGGCTAGAGCTGAGGGTGTCCCTAATTTCAGTAAAGCCCTCGTCTATGCGCTTTACAAAGCACTGGGCCAAGATGAAGAACTGGATGAAAAATCAAGAGGACTCGCTGGTGAGGATAAAGTGCGAAAACCTCAGCAAAGACGTTGATCAGAAACCATATTTTCTGACACAATGACCATTCGTGAAATGTTGTTATCCTAGAAGGACTCAATATGCCCTTCCTGCAATTGTTCGATGATATTGTCTCAGGATCTTTCGAGCTCAATAAAATTTAATCCTAATGCAGGCCACTGTCGTTTGATCTCTACGTGAAGGGCCAACCGGCCACGTTGGAAAGAACATAGTTTCCAAGATGTCGAAATTATGACATACCTGACGAGTACGTCTCCACCAAAGTTCAGCCTGTATCTTGTCTCGAAGTATTTCGCTTGAGGACCATACAGGTAGCTACTCAAAACACCGGGGAAGAAAAAATCCGGCAGAACCGAAAAAGATATCGCAGAAACAAACGGAACTGAGTTAGAGGAGTCCCGTAATAGGCAGAGAAACGTGACGTTAGAAACAGCCAGAACCATAAACTCATAGTACACAAATTTGGTAGCGTCATCAAAGCTAACGTTGGCGACTATAGTCCCGTCTATAGCCATCTGAAAACTGGGGAGCGTGGTACCATTGTCATAATAACCATAGAAAAAACTTCCTCTTATCATGTACGTAGAGTTTGGCATTACTGGAAAGCTGTAACAATTTTTGGCGAGAGTATCAGGAAAGTATCTAACGGTTGTAAACTCGGAAAAGTTTGCGTAAATTGCTGGTGCACTTGGGACATCTCCGTTTAAACCAGTTGTTATATACTCAGGAGCATCCGGGACCCATGATATATTGGTGACACTGTCAACATAGCTGGCCATCGAACCGCAGTCGACAAAGACGGATCCTGCCAATACGAGAAAGAAAAAGACTCAAAGCTTTCAGAATTGAAAGGCTACCCACATGGTGACCACTAAGAACTGAAGTGTCCGACCTTTGAGACAACACAGGTGAATCAGATCCCTGACTCTTTGAATACGTACTAGACATCTGGTTACGCTAGACTTTGCAATTTGCCACCAAGTTTGGCAGTCCATAATTTGCACGTTGTTTCATTGACGCCTCATTTTAAGTGGTAGGTAAGGCCCGGAGGGGTTACCAGAATGAGGAGTCTGTCAGAGGCAGAGCCGACAGTGGATTACGAATCCCGGTTACGTCCCCGTGTGAGAACCTTAACGCACGTCAAGACTGGCCAGGAACCTTATGAAGTGTAGGAAGCTTGCTAAAAACGAAAGATCGTGGCTACCTGGCAGCGGAGGTAGTCTTACCTTTGTAAGTGCCCTCAAACTACACTAAGAAATTTTCGCCAGTTCTGTAAGCGTTTTTGGCTCAACCAGTGTAAGTGGATGATAGGCTTGAAGTCAAAACTCTGGACAGCGTTCCGAGATCAAGTACCAATGCTTCATCAACAGTACTAGGAAGCGCGTCTTCGCGAAGAATTCCAAGAACACTAGTTGAAGCTTTTCTTTTAATAGCAACCTATGTCGCTAGTAACGTTAGTTTTCCATTTCATGTTCAAGAAACAATACAGGCATATAAGGAAACCAAAATCGAGTTTTAATCCTAAAACAGGAATATTACAAACTACACGAAAGGGACGCACAAATCAGAGACGATATGTACTAAAGTGAAACAAACCTTGAATTTGAGCCCACACGCCTGGAGCACTGGAGAGAGTGCACACTAGAGCTTCCAGCACTGCAATCAACAAGGTCAGCATCGCCTTCCAGATTCTCTTTGGTTTGTCCATGGATCCACACGTCAAATGACAGATGGTCTGGACCTCGTCACTGCACACTGCACCAGTCAACGTAAAACCTGCTAATTGCAAACGAAGCTTTGTTGTGAGCTCAGTAAGCTGTGTCCCTCTCGTGAAGAAGCCTCGCAACTCTCAGACACAATCTGTCAGTTTGTAACTGCGGCCAGGGCTTTCGTTTCTTTGCTCTACAGCTGCCAACTACCAAGTGCTGATAAGGTCAAGTTTGGACGACAAGAATTGATGGCATGGGTACCCGTAATTGCAGGCCGCCCGCACTATCGACGGTATCAAGAAAACATTAAGGGAGAGAAAAGAAGGCAAAACAAAGATTAGTCTTTGGTTGACTTTTTAAAGGAAGGTAGAAAAGAATAATCTTCTTAAGGTCTGTTCACACTTGGTGTTAGGGACTCTAGTGTCGAATACCTTAAACACCATACTAGTCACTTAAGACTGGAACTTACTTATAGTGAGGATTTTATAACTAAACTAACATTCACTTTTACAATTAACATTAAACTATCGCCCATTTAACATTGAGTGCCACCTAGGATGCCACCAAGTTTCAGTTAACATGGATTTAACATCAAGTATGAATTCACCACTATACAAATATACCTTGATGGTTGCAAATAAGTACCCAATACTTAGGCCTGCTTTACACTAGGAGTCAGGGCTAAACAGACTTGGGACCAACTTTGAGCATTTGTCGGTGGCAAATTAGCCCCAATATACTAATAAATGCTAAAACATTGATGTCAGATTATTAGTAAGTGACCATTGGCCCCAAGGGTTGCAGATTGGCCTCCCATATTTGATGATATATCCTTTTTTCAGCCTTGGGGTCAATACAGGCTGTAATGTTCAGCATTTATTAGTAACTTGGGGCAGGTTGAAGAGTTTTTTTTTCAAAATCAGCGTTGAGTCAAGGTGGAAAGCTCCTGGGCTAATCTCCACTTTCCACCTATAGAAATGCTGGATTTGGGTTGTACAATTGCCCTGTCTGCTAGTGTAAAGTGAGCCTGATGGTCATGCCACATTTGGAGGTAAGTCAGAGTTATTTCACAGTTAGTGGGGGTAAAGTTAGTGTTGCGGCCACACATAGAGAGGTACGTACTTCTAAAGCCTACATGATTCTTACATGGATGCTGATGTGGAAGGGGAGGTAAGTCAGAGGTAGCTAACTCTCTTCTTACCTCCAAATCTACAAATTTGGAAGACTTTTTCAAAAAATGCCAAAGGTGGCTATCTCCAGTAAAACCTCAGATAACTCAAGTGGATACTGTGTTTAGATTCATTATAGAGTTATAATAGCATAATGGATTTTGGCCCCTAGGTAAGAGGATTATTTTGATATGAGGATTTTTGAATGATGATATTTTGGCGAGTGTTAAAACATGAGATTAGTTACAGAGTTATAATATCTTGAAGGATTTTGGTTTCAATTTTGTGAAGATTATATTTTTGCATGGTCAATTATTTGAGTTTTGATAATTCTTCTTTTTCCTTAGGATACCTTTTAATGTAAATGGCAAGGCCAGGGTGTGACACACCCCTTGTTTTCTTTGTGAACCCATAGTACTACACAACTGTAAATAAGTCAACCGACCTGATACAAAGTGTTTGAATTTTTAAAACCTCTTAATTTCCCTCATACTGGCTGGTAACTGTTAGAGAATTTTGAACCTATGTAAGGCCCACTTTACACTAGGAGTCAGGCCAATGTTCAACCCAAATCCAGCATTCCTATTGGTGCAAAAGTTGAAATCAGCCCCAAGGGCTTGGGGGACACAAAATACCCCCTAACCAGCTCTGCCCGCTGGTTTCGGTTGTCTTTTTGCACACCTATTTCTGCGTTGCACAGTCTACAAGAGGAAGGTTTATTTTTATATTTATCGCACACTCAAACTCAAAAAGGGCAAAATATTTAAAACCCTGCTGCAGACCAACGCAGTTCTTAGCAGGGCTGCACTGTCAGGCACCAAACCAGTGCCGGACAGAGCCCGTAGGGGGTATTTAGCATCTTGCCAAAGGGATTTGCACTAGGAGTCAAGGGTGACATAGAAAAGAACTTTTCAATCTGCCCCAACTTACCACTAAATGCTGAACTTTATGGCCTTGTATTGGCTCGAAGGCTGAAAAAAGGATACCATCAAACTTGAGGCCAATTTGCAACCCAAAAATGCTCAAAGTTGGCGCCTAGTTTTTTTGGCCCTGACTCGTACTGTAAAGCAGGCCTAAGACTACGGTGGCAGCGAGGAGGAGATACACATTTTCTAATGTCTTTTGGACATGATTTTATATCTTTTGATTATCATCTTTGAGAATTTTTTATGCTTTACAACTTTGGAGGTTTACTTCATTTTTAAAAATATTCATGGTCAATAATGAGATTTCTGAGTTTTCTTTTGGAAGAATTTTGAAAAACATTTTGAAGAGCTGCTTATGAACATTTCTAATGATCTTTTGAGTTTTACAAATTCAATTTTGAATACAAACATTGTGATTGTAATTGGATTCTAGAAATTGTTTTAAGAATCTATTACTCTAGTTTCTTTAGAGTTCTGTCTTAAAGGAGTCTAAAAGTTAACAAAATAAATCAACAGATCTTGTTATTGTTTGGTGACCATGTAGTGGATCAAAATTATAACCATGAGCACTTACAATTTTTGGTTATAAACAAGTTAAAATATAGATAGTTTGGTTTATTTTTGTGTAATGTTGGTCTTAGTTGTGGTATTAAGTGTTTTAGTTTCTCATAAGTTTAAATTGTTGTTTTTGTTATATCTTGAAAGATTAAGGGAAAGGTTTAGGCTAGTCTAAGGTTTTTAAAACTTGGATGTCCTATCTATAAAGGTGACTAATGAGATCAAGAATAGATTGTAGTTATTATAAAAAATTAAAAACAATTAAAACAAGTCATACATCAACTTATAATTGAGATTGTATAGGCGTAAGAAGGGCAACAAGCGCAATATGTGACAATTGAACTTGTGAATGCACCAAACATGGAGGTAGCACATTAGATGGAAATCAAATGCCAAAAAAACATGGTGTACAGAAAGAACCTTTAATTGTTCACCATGTGATTCCACAAATCTCATCCCAATAACATGGAGCAGGTATTCATATTAGTGGCAATATCAACAAGCATGTTCCAAATACTAATGAAACCATTTCAACAAGTTTGCAACCTTCAATATATCATACTTAGATCCATTACACCAACACAAACATTAATATTTATTGGGTTACAATACAATGAACCAAATCCCAACATTGATTTAATGGTCCAATAGATTAAAAAATGGAATGCGCCCAACTTGTAAATTAATTGGATTAGTTTTATCACATTAATCAAACGCCTTCTAATCATCAATTTTAATACATCATTTGAAATTGATAAAGGTTCAAACAATACCAACCACTAATCAACAAAGGCCATTACACCAAAGGGTGAAAGCATGCTAAAGTAGACAAAAAAAGTGTTGCGCCCAAAATGCAATCTAAAAATGACAGAAATTTTGATATAAATACATCAAAATAGATTAAAAATTTTTGAAAGTAGAAATATGAAAAAACATGGCCCTCCATTTAGTTTATAATAAATAGAATAAAATTTTGAAAAAACTTTGGTATCATAAATTAGGTGAGAAGTAGATTTGAACTTAATAGGGCCAATTTGGTGTTCAAACCTATTTTTACACTAGAAGTTTCTTGTATTATGATTATAACACGCATAATTTGATAGTACACAAGTAGTTTTTAAGGCTGCATTAACTTGAAAATACAAAAAGTTTAATATTTCATTCACGTGCAACCCATTTTGTAAGATCAGAAATTCCCTACACATAGATGCAATTTTTGTAAACTCTACTTAAATCTACATTAAGATGTTCATTATTCAAAATTACAATATTAAATTGAAAGATTATATTCATATTAATTATTGAATATATCTACCTTCAATGCATCAAAAATCTTTTATGTACTTTTAGTTTTTTGTGACAAGGTACAAAAGTTGTTTACTTGACCATGTTTTCACCCCAAAACCTAAGTAACCATACCAATTTTTGGTCAAAGCAAAACATTACATGTTCATTGGAGCACATTAGTTCCAAGAGAGAATCATACTATTGGAAATGTAATATGTACATATTGTAAAAAAGTGGGATGTGAATTCAAACACTACTTTTTTTTATGATAAATTAAAACAACTTTTGAAGGATGAGGTGATGAATATCATCAACCTACAACTCCAAATGCCATAATTAGATTATTCAATGCACTTGTCCAAAGAACTCAAGCGATCATGCATCCAAGCTTATGTAACATGATAGTATTGGTTAATAATCAACTAGCTTAACAACCACTTGTTACACCCTTTGTACCAAGTCAAAACAATGTTCTCGCTACATCTACCTATCCAATGAGTATAATGTCATATCACATTACATTCCTTTAGATCTTCACATGTATCAAACATATTATACTAGATTCAAAGGATTTGACCCTTTAATTTTTTAAATTATCACATGTTATGTACCTAGATATGTTCATCTTGTACTAGAACAACCAATCATACCACTAATATAAACTCCATATATTATTTGTATCCAAATTACTAAAACAATTTAGTTAATCATCAACAAGGATAAAAAAACTTATTCCACCATAGGTTATGACTTCGATGATAACAAATGCACTAGTTTCTACTGAAACACACTTAACCAATGGTGGTTTGTACCAACACATATTCCAAGAGGATTTTTTTTTGTCATCCACCAAATGGAGTACCACCATTTTTCCCACCTATCCAATCATTTGGATGGCCAATACTTAATTTTACGAATGTTCATGCTACCAACATGGTAGCCACCAATTGCTACACAATTTGTATTGGAAGAAATGTACAAGTTGTCTTGTGGGAAGTTGTAATACCCAAATTATATTAAAGACATTAACTCTAATGTTCACATGATAAAAATATTCAAGATGGATATTTTAAAGCTAATGGTGAAACTATGGAACTTGACATCATCAATTTATTTGGTTTCACTATTAAAGATGTTATTAAAGATACTATCTTAGAATGGAATGAAAATTTTGTACAAGATCATCCAAGTTACATGTTTGGAAAATTAGAACAAGTTTTTTGCAAATGGTTTTGCTGTGAAGAATGATGAAGAGGTTTATATGTAACTAAGAAACATTCAACAACAAATTGTTAAATGTGTGGAAGTTTATTATGAGCAATTATTCAAGTGAGCCTATAAGTTAAAGCAATGGATGTTTTTTTAACCTCTATTTTTCAAATAGATTTGTTACCATATTTGCATTTGGCAATTGTAGGTATGAAGAGGGAGATTTTAATAAACATAAAAAAGTTGTAGTAGTTTGTGAGGAAAGTGGACTAAGTAACTATAAGCTATCATGTCATACTAACTACACCAAATATTTATACAATAGCCAAACAATTGTTAGTAATATATCAACCAAATCATTGTTAATTTGTATCAATTTCTAGTAAAACAAGTCGCACCATTGAAACTTGTCACAATTGAAAGAAATTATTGTACCAATAGTACTAATTCAGATTCAAATCTCAAACTAATTATGGAGATAACAACAAAACATTGTTATTGCAAAGGCCTTGAAATTGATGTAATGCAAAGTATCTTCAAGCTTTTCATTGTTCAAGTGGAGTGTGTTTGAATTGCAGCTTGCTGTATTTGTCTTATTTTTTAAATTTCCTTTATTATTTTCAAAAGCCCTAGAATTCAGCCCCCATGTTGAATTGCAATATTTTGGATTTCCCTTGAATCTTAAAGAACTTAAAATCTTCAATACATAAAACTTTTAATGTAAAAGTAGGTTTGAAGACCAAATTGGCCCCACCAAGTTCAAATCTACTTCTCACCTAATTTATAATACTAAAGTTTTGTAAAGTTTGTATTCAACTTATTATAAACTAAATGGAGGGCCATGCTTTTTCATATTTCTACTTTCACAAGTTTTAAATCTATTTTCATGTGTTTATATAAAAAATTCTATCATTTTGAAATTGCATTTTGGGCATAACATTTTTTTTGGTCTATTTTACCATGCTTTCACCTTTTGGTGTAATGGCCCTTGTTGATTAGTAGTTGGTATGTTTGAACCTTTATCAATTCCAAATGATGTATTAAAATTGGCTAGTTAAAAGGCATTCAATTAATGTGATTAAGCTTATTTAATTAGCTTACAAGTTGGGCACATTCCATTTCTAAATCTATTGAACCATTAAATCAACATTTGGATTTGGTTTGTTGTTTTGTAACCTAGTAAATATTATTGTTTGTGTTAGTGTAATGGATATGGGTATGATATATTTAAGGTTGAAAACTTGTTGAAATGGCTTCATTAGTATTTTGAACATGTTTATTGATATTGCCACTAATATGAGTACTTGCTCCATGTTATTGGGATGAAATTTGTGGAGTCACGTGGTGAACAATCAAAGGATCTTTTTGTACACCATGTTTTGTTGGCGTTTGATTTTAAGGTTTGATTTCCACCCAATGTGCTACCTCCATGTTAGGTGCATTCACAAGTTCAATTATCACATATGCATTTGTTGCCTTTCTTACACCTATACAATCTTAGTTATAAATTGATGTATGACCTATTTTAATTGTTTCTTAAAACATTTTATAACTATAGTCTATTCTTGACATTTCATGAAAATATTAGGTTTTAAGACAAGTATTGCATTGATTCTAACACAAACTTGGATCGACTCCACTCAACAATTAAAGATTAGTAATTAGTCTCCTTTACAAATAGGAGGTCCAAGTTTTTAGAACCTTGAACTAGCTTAAACCTTTCCCTTAATCCTTCAAGATATGACAAAAACAACAATTTAAAATTCTAAGAAACTAAAACACTTAATACCACAACTAAGACCAACATTACACAAAAACAAGCCAAGCTGCCCATATTTTAACTTGTTTATAACCAAAATTTGTAAGTGCTAATGCTTATAATTTTGATCCATTGCATGGTCACCAAATATTAACAAGATTTTTTGATATATTTTGTTAGCTTTTAGACTCCTTTAAGACAAAACTCTAAAGATTCAAGAGTAATAGGTTCTTAAAACAATTTCTAGAATCTAATTACAATCACAATGTTTGTATTCAAAATTGAAGTTGTAAAACTCAAAAGATCATTAGAAATGTTCATAAGAAGCTCTTCAAAATGTTTTTCAAAATTATTCCAAAAGAAAACTCAGAAATGTCATTATCGACCATGAATATTTTCTTAAATGAAGTAAACCTCCAAAGTTGTAAAGCATAAAAAATTCTCATCATAAGATATAAAGTCATGTCCAAAAAACATTAGAAAATGTGTATCTCCTCCTCACAGCCACTGTAGTCTTAGGCCCGCTTTGCAGTAGGAGTCAGGGCAAAAAAACCTTTGAGCATTTTTGGGTTGCAAATTGGCCCCAAGGTATTAATAAATGTTAGAACATTGATGTCATGATATTAATTAATGCTGGAACATTGACCCAAGGGGTTACAAATTGGCCTTTCAAATTCGATGGTATCCTTATATCAGCCTTGGGGCCAATACAAGGTCATAAAGTTCAGCATTTATTAGTAACTTGGGGCAGATTGAAAAGTTCTTTTCTATGTCGCCCTTGGCGAGATGCTAAATACCCCAAATGAGCTCTGCCCGGCGCTGGTTTCGCGCCTGACAGTGCAGCCTCGCAGGGAACTGCGTTGTTCTGCTGCAGGGTTTTTAAAATTTTGTCCTTTTTGACTTTGTGGATGTAATAAATATAAAAAATAAACCCTTCTCTTGCAGAACTGTGCAACGGCGAAAAAGGTATGCAGAAAGACAAGTGAAACCAGCGCTGGACAGAGCTTGTTAGGGGGTATTTAGCATCTGGCAAGCCCTTGGGGCTGATTTCAACTTTTGCACCAATAGGAATGCTGGATTTGGGTTGAACATTCTTGCTAACTCCTAGTGTAAAGTGGGCCTTCCATAGGTTCAAAATTCTCTAACAGTAACCAGCCGGTATGATGAATATAAAGAAGTTTTAAAATTTGTATCAAGGTCATGGGTTCACTTATTTACAGTTGTGTATTTACAGCTCACAAAGAAAACAAGGCGTCTGTCACACAGTGGCCTTACAATTTACATCAAAAAGTGTCCTAAGGAAAAAGAAGAATTATCCTAACTCAAATAATCCACCATGCAAAAATGTAATTTTCAGAAAATCCTCTAAAAGAAACCAAAATCCTTCAAGATGTTATAACTCTAACTAATCTCACGTTTTTAACAGAAGCCAAAATATCATAATTCAAAAATCCTGGTATCAAAATAAACCTATTACCTAGTGGCCAAAATCCCTTAAGCTATTATACTGTACAATGAATCTAAACACAATATCCACTGGAGTTATCTGAGGTTTTTTACTGGAGATAGTCACCTTTGGCATTTTTTGAAAATCTTCCGATTTAGTAGATTTGGAGGTAAGAAGAGAGTTAGCTGACTCTGACTTACCTCCCCTTCCACATCAGCATCCACGTGAGGATTTAGAGGTAGGTACCTCTCTCTGTGTTTGTGGCCACAACAATGATTTTACCGTCACCAATTCTGAAATAGCTCGGACTTACCTCCAAACTGTGGCATGACCATAAGGCTCACGTTACATTAGGAGTCAGGGCCAATGTTCAACCCAAATACAGCATTCCTATTAGTGCAAAAGTTAAAATCAACCCTGGGAACTTTAAACCAGGAGTCAACGCTGATATAGAAAAAAAACTTTTCAATCTGCCCTGAGTTACTATTAAATGCTGAACATTATGGCCTTGTATTGGCCCCAATGCTGAAAAAAGGATACCATCAAATTTGGGAGGCCAATCTGCAACCCTTGGGGCCAATGTTCCAGCATTTATTAATAACTTGGGGCCAATTTGCAACCCAAAAATGGTCAAAGTTGGTCCCCAGTTTTTTTCGCCCTAACTTCTACTGTAAAGCAGGCCTAAAAATATTGGGTACTTATTTGCAATCATCAAGGTATATTTGTATAATGGTGCATTTACACTTGATGTTGAATCCATGTTCAATGAAAATCTAGGTGGCATCCCTGGTGGCACTCAACGTTAAATGGGCGATAGCTTAATGTTAATGGTAAAAGTGAATGTTAATTATAAAATTTTCAATATAAGTAAGTTTAAGTCTTAAGTGACTAGTATGGTGTTTAAGGGACTCAATACTAGAGTGCCCAACACCAAGTGTGAAGAGACCTTAAGAAGATTATTCTTTTCTACCTTCCTTTAAAAAGTCAAACAAAGAGTGATCTTTGTTTTGCCTTCTTTTGTCTCCCTTAATGTTTTCTTGATACCGTCGGTAGTACGGGCGGCCTGCAATTACGGGTACCCATTCCATCAATTCTTGTAGAGCAAAGAAACGAAAGGCCTGGCCGCAGTTACAAACTGACAGATTGTGTCTGAGAGTTGCGAGGGTTCTTCACGAGAGGGATACAAATTACTGAGCTCGCAGCAAAGCTTCGTTTGCAATTAGCAGGTTTTACGTTGACTGGTGCAGTGTGCAGTGACGAGGTCCAGACCATCTGTCATTTGACGTGTGGATCCATGGACAAACCAAAGAGAATCTGGAAGGCGATGCTGACTCTGTTGATTGCAGTGCTCGAAGCTCTAGTGTGCACTCTCTCCAGTGCTCCAGGCGCGTGGGCTCAAATTCAAGGTTTGTTTTACATTGATACACACCGTCTCTGATTTGTGCGCCTCTTTCTTGTAGTTTGTAACACTCCTGTTCCAGGATGAAACCTCGATTTTGGTTTCCTTATATGCCTGTATTGTTTCTTGAACATGAAATGGAAAACTGACGTTACTAGCGACATAGGATGCTATTAAAAGAAAGGATTCAACTAGTGTTCTTGGAATTCTTTGCCAAGACGCGCATCCTAGTATTGTTGACGAAGCATTGGTTCTTGATCTCGGAACGCTGTCCAGAGTTTGATTTCAAGCCTATCATCCACCTGCCCTGGTTGAGCCAAAAACGCTTACAGAGCTGGCGAAAATTTCTTGGTGTAGTTGGAGGGCACTTACAAACGTAAGACTACCTCCGCTGCCAGGTAGGCATGATCTTTCGTTTTTAGCCAGCTTCCTACACTTCATAAGGTTCCTCGCCAGTTCTTGACGTGCGTTAAGGTTCTCACACGGGGACGTAACCGGGATTCGGAATCCACTCTAGGCTCTGCCTCTGACAGACTCCGCATTCTGGTAAAGCCTCCGGGCCTTACCCACCACTTAAAATAAGGCGTGAATGAAACAAGGTGCGAATTATCGACTGCCAAACTTGGTGGCAAATTGCAAAGTCTAGCGTAACCAGATGTCTAGTACGTATTCAAAGAGTCAGGGATTTGATTCAGCTGTGTTATCGAAAAGGTCGAACACTTCAGTTCTTAGTGCTCACCATGTGGGTAGCCTTTCATAGTCCGAGTATAAAATTCTGAAAACTTTGACTCTTTTTCTTTCTCCTATTGGCAGGATCCGTCTTTGTCGACTGCGGTTCGATGGTCAGCTATGTTGACAGTATCACCAATATATCATGGGTGCCTGATGCTCCTGAGTATATAACAACTGGTGTAAACGGATATGTCCCCAGTGCACCATCAATTTATCCAAACTTTTCCGAGTTTACAACCGTTAGATACTTTCCTGATACTCGCGCCAAAAATTGTTACAGCTTTCCAGTAATGCCAAACTCTACGTACATGATAAGAGGATCGTTTTTTTATGGTTATTATGACAATGGTACCACGCTCCCCAGTTTTCAGATGGCTATAGACGGGACTCTAGTCGCCAACGTTAGCTTTGATGACGCTACCAAATTTGTGTACTATGAGTTTATGGTTCTGGTTGTTTCTAACGTCACGTTTCTCTGCCTATTATGGGACTCCTCTAACTCAGTTCCGTTTGTTTCTGCGATATCTTTTTCGGTTCTGCCGGATAATTTCTTCTACAGTGGTTTTCTTCGCTTCCTGTATGGTACTCAAGCGACATACTTAGAGACAAGATACAGGTTGAACTTTGGTGGAGACGTACTCGTCAGGTACGTCATAATTTCGACATCTTGGAAACTATGTTTTTTCCAACGTGGCCGGTTGGCCCTTCACGTAGTGATCAAACCACAGTGGCCTGCATTAGAATAAATTAATATTGGGCTCGAAAGATCGTCAGACAATATCATCTAATAATTGCAGGAAGGGCATATTGAGTCCTTCTAGGATAACAACATTTCACGAATGGTCATTGTGTCAGAAAATATGGTTTCCGATCAACGTCTTTCCTGAGGTTTTCAACATGTAAAGCACTGGCGCAGGAAAAAACCTCTAATTTACAATGGAAATACAAGTAGTGATTTCCCATTCCTAAATTCAGTGGGACCTCGCACTTTATCCTCACCAGCGAGTCCTCTTGATTTTTCATCCAGTTCTTCATCTTGGCCCAGTGCTTTGTAAAGCGCATAGACGAGGGCTTTACTGAAATTAGGGACACCCTCAGCTCCAGCCTTTGGTTTTCCTTATTTCAGTAAAGCCATGGTCCTAGAGTTTTATCCTACACGTAAAGAATTGGAATTTTTTTAACGCTTTGTTAGTTGTTGCCCGTAGAAAAGATTTCTAGGAATCTTCCATATCGTTAGAGAAATCTTACATTTCAAAACCCATCATCCATTCAAAAAAAAAAACCCAAGATCAGAGGAGGAGAAAAGTAGAAAGTCAGGTCCGAAATTTCCAGGCACCGAGGAACATAGAATGGCCTCAACACCGGTCCTTCTCCTATACACTATAAGGTTGTCACGACTCACTAGACTAAACACATAAATTGTTCTTATCTTGATCTAATTTACGTCTCACTTCTTCGATGCATCTTAATCCTATCGACACCGAATTGTTCCCTTGACGTATGTAAATTGTCCACAAGCGGTTGTTGATTACTTCTCATTCTGTTTTTAATGCATTTTTGGTTTTTGCAGACATCCCGATGATGAAGTTGATCGATATTGGTTTCCAATTCAAGGGTCGAACTCAACGTTTATACAGAGTACCTCGCCACTCCAAAGTATAGTTGCAAGCAAAACAGTCCGGCCTAACGACGTATTATCTAGCTCACCCCCTAAAACAGTGCTGGATACTGCCCTGACAAGCAGTGGCAACATAACAATCACCTTCCCAGACGACTACAGCTATCTATATATATTGTCGTTCTACTATGCTGAATTAAAATCAACTGCTAATGCTAGTTCACG